>JARHVA010003356.1:60000-185000 GCA_037957365.1 Torreya grandis
AAAAAGAATAGAAATCCATTATAAATCAATAACAACAATGTTTTAAATAGTATATCAAATATTTAAAAGGCAAGGTCATAACATCCTCCACCTTGAAAGGGAGCCATCTTGGTGAATAGTCAAACAACCATGCATAATGATACCTAAAAAGATGTGCATCTTCCCAAGTAGTGCTTCTTTCCCTCATATAGTCCCATTAAACCAGAATCTATTATATGTCTTGGTTTCATAGCTTAACATTGTGATGGTCTAGGATTATCACTAGTTCTAACTAGATCTTTTCCTCTTCCATGATCTATAAATGTTTCCAAATTGAAAACATGAAATGGATTAGGTATGTATTTATTATCAATGTAACATGGAATATATCATGAATCCTTGATAGAAAAGGAGGGAAAGCCAATTGATAAGCAACAGGACTAATCTTCTCCACAGTGTCAAAGTGCTTAACAAAATGTGGAACTATCTTGGAATTTTTACCTAATTTTATTGATCTTTTCTAAGGTCTAACATGCAAAAAAATTTGTCACCCACACTAAATTCACATGGAGTCCTCTTTTGATAAACTTAACTCTTTTTCCCATCTGATGCCACTTTTAAATTTTGTCTTATTAATTCCATCTATTTATCATATTCCAACATTGTATTAGGTCCAAAAATAGTTCTATTTTCCAAGCTATCCTATCTAAGTAGATTTCTACACTTACACCCATATAGATCTTCAAAAGGTGCCATCTCAATTATAGAATGATAAAAATTATTATATGCAAACTTAACTAAATGGAGGAAATCTTCTCATTTAGTTTGTTGGTACATGACATACATGAATATCATATCCTCAACCACCTAGTTGAGCTTTTCAATCTGACCATCCATTTCTAGATGATATGAAGAACTAAAATTTAACTAAATTCTAAAGGCTGTGGTCAAAGATTACCAAAACCTTGATGTAAAAAATCTATCATGGTCTGAAATAATCACTTCAGATATGCTATGAAGTCTAACCACTTCTTTAATGAGATGTTCTACAAACATAAAAACATTATCCATTAAATTTATAACAATAAAGTGGCCAAATTTAGAGGCCTTATCAATCGACACAAGTATGGTATCATTCTTATTATGTGATTTAGATAGCCCCACAATAAGGTCAAGTGAGATTAAAACCCAATTTTCTCTTAGAATATCATGAGGATACAATAGTTCTGTAGGATGCTAATGCTCAGCCTTAACCCACTAGAATTCTAATCATTTTACCATAAAATAAGCAGCATGTTGCTTCATTCTAAACCAAAAACAAAGCTTTTTCATCTCATGTATCATATTTTTGACACTTGGATGAGCATAATAAGGTGTTGTATGCACTTATTTTAACACAATTTTTGTAAGTCACCTAACCTAGGTACATATATTCTATTTATATGCTTTGTAAGTCCATTTATTTCAATAAAAAAATCATTAAATTTCTTTGCTATAGGATAATTATCCAAACCTACTCTTACATCATGGTGAAATTCATCAGCAAGCTATTTTTTAACACAACATTTCTAAAATTTCTTTACAAAACTAACTAGGTAGTAAGACACATACATATACTGAGTGTATCAAGCACATGATTATCCATGCCTTTGACATATGATATGTCCATGTCAAAATTGCTTAAAAAATCTAGCTATCTATACTGGTGCACATATAAATCATCTTGAGATAATAAGTACTCAATTTTATGGTGACTAGACTTCACCATAAAAACTTTTCTCAGTAGAAAATGTTTCAATTATTTAAGTGCATGGATAATGGAAAAAATATCCATGTCATGTGTGGGATAATTATTTTCATGATATTTAATCTTTTGTGACTCATAAGCCACAAATTTAACATCTTGAGTCAAGATGCCTCCATATCCTTCCTTAGAAGCATCATCCCATACTTCAAAATCACCATTTGGGTCTAGAATAATAAGAATAGATGTTTTTGTAAGCAATACTTTTAGCTTTGTAAAAGCCTCCTCACATTTAGGCATCCATAAAAACTTATTGCCTTTGTTCTTGAAGGAAATAATAGTATGGGATACATTAGAAAAAAATTCAACAAACTATTGGCAATAACTATCTAAGCCCATAAAGTTACATACTTCATGCACATTAGTAGGATCATGACAGTCTTGTATGATATTATCTTTGTTATATCTACAACAATGCCAGCCTTAAAAATAATGTGGCTCAAATAATGAATTTTAGATTCATAAATTGCACATTTGGAGAGTTTTCCATACAACTTATGTTATCTTAGTATTTTCAAGACTAAACGAAGGTGTTGATCATGTTAAACCTCATTCTTGGAGTAAATGATAATATTATCAATAAATACCAACATAAACTTATCCAACAAGTCTCTAAACATGTTATTCATAAGGTTCATAAAGTTTGAAGGATTATTAGTTGAGCCAAATGGTAGTATTGTGAAATCATAATGTCTATACTGAGTTCAAAAGGTTATTTTATGAATGTCTTCTTCTTTAATTATTATTTGATGGTATCCTAATCTTAAATCAATCTTTGAAAAAATTGTAGCACCTTTTATTTGGTGAAACAAATCATCTATCTTTAGCAAATACTATCAATTTTTAAATTGTTAGCTTATTAATCAAGTGGTAATAAATACAAGGTCTTAATGATCCATCTTTATTCTTAACAAAGGCCACCATAGCACCCCAAGGAGATAAACTTGGATATATGCTTCCATTGTCCAAAATTTCTTGTAGTTGTACCTTTAATTTATGTAGGCTAGCGACATTCATGCGATAGGTAGTTTTAGATACCGGGGTAGATTCAGGTATTATATTAATTAGAAAATCATATTCATTCTTAGGTGGTAGTCGAGGTAGTTTTTTGGGAAATACATCCATGAAATTTATCAAAATAAGAAAATTCATGTGAAGCAATTCCTTTCCTTTGAGTAATTCTTGTAGTTAGACTATGTAAAGCTTGTAACCTTTTCTAATAGGCCTTTTCATCTACAAGGCTAAAAGTATCTTATGCCTTTAAATCCCTTGAATACCTTGCATTTATACAAGTTTCCCAAGGTCATTAATGTACTACACTCCTTTTCTAACACAATCAAGTGTGGATTGGTGTTCTTGTAGCTAATCCATTCCAATAATGAGATCATAATATCCCAGAGGTGTGAGGAACATATATACATTGGTTTTGAAGATGCCAAGATCAATTTTATATTGTTCCAAGAATTCATGAATAGGTACCTTTTTGTTGATATCAAACTCAACCTCCCAACTTTATATTATCAATATAGGTTTAATTTTACATTTTATAATAGAAAAATGAGATATAAAATAGCTGGTTACACCTAAATCAATCAGAATAGTTAAGGGAAACCCATTTATAGTACATTTGGTTTCAATTTGGGTAGCCTAAAAGTTATAATTTTAATTATCAATAGTAAAATATACCCTATGATTAGTTCATTGGCCCAATTTTAGTTTGGGACATTCCATTTAATAGTGGTTGTCATCACATTCCTAGAAAATAATAGGTAAAGATGAATCTATCAGAATAGTATTAGCACCCATGGTTGATCTACATTGGTTATTTTGATATTCTTCCTTCTTAAAATAACTAGATTTAGAAGATCCTTGAGATTTGAAACTTATGATATGATTAGAATTTTTTTTAATTTCTTATTATTACCAAAAAATCTACAATTCTAGTATAATTTCCAAAAAAAATTATTCATGGGAGAAAGACTTTTAGCTTTAGATTGTTACTTGTTTTATTTGAATTCTTATCTTGTCTTTTGACATGATTTCTTTTTTTCTTCAACACAGTAGGCTGAATCAATAGTTTTTGTCATGGTTGCTGGGTTTGTCATATTAACATCATGCATCAATATATCCTTGAGACTAGGTTTGAATTTTTTGATCTTGGTCTCCTCGTCATGTATGTAGTTTACATGATGTAGTAGATTGATAAAATTGTTATCATACTTAACAAAAAATATGTTTTCCTTTGTTAGAAGCTTAAAATCAATGATTTTCTTCTCTTTATAATTGGCATTCAGGCATCTTTTTCAAAAAATGATTCTAAAAAAATAACAAGGTTAGGTCCAGTGGATGATATTATTCAATGGCACAAAGGTGATTCCACCATAATGTTGCAGGACCAACTAGATGATAAGCTACCACCCTTGTTTTTACATTTGATGGGGCATGTTGTGTAGGTTGAAATATTTTTGCAAGTGTACCATCCATGCATTAGATGCAACACTTGATTCCTCACCTATAAAGGTAGGTGGTGGAAGTTTATTTAGCTCTTTGATGATTGGGTCAAACATGATCCAAGGCAAATATTATATTATACGTACTTTTACTTATCCCATTTCTAATCTAGGTACTTTTTCTTGGGATACTCCTTTAAGATTGTTTAACCTTTATTATTGGCTATCAATATTTACCTATAAAGTGCTTAATGATGTCAAAATTACACCAATTATTTCCTAATGATTATTAGTTGGATTCCCATTGACTACATCATTATTAAGAACCTCATTGTTACTATTAGAATTATTTATGGGCAACTCTTCTTGGTTACATCAAGGATCTGGCCATGATGACTCCTACCTCATCTTCTACATCTACCTCTAGATGAATTAACATTGCACATGTTATTATGGATGTTACTACCACTAGATTGCATTATAACCATCCTAATAAATTACAAGTAATAGCTCATAAAATTATAGATTTAAAAATATTCATTCCCAATGTTCACTCTAATACCAAATGAAACAACCCCAATTTTTTTAGAATTGTATATCAAAGTACATTTTTAGATGTGTGTCATGGCCAATACCTCTCTTACTGATGCAAGAGATAATTATTTAGCATACTCACATACACACAAATGGAAACAAAGGAGGTGAATTGAGGTAATTAGCTAGGGGTAACTACTCACAATAGGTGTTGTGGAGAAATAGGTTGCCCTTAAGATTATTTATAGGGTTTAG
Organism: Torreya grandis; assembly: GCA_037957365.1. Classification (NCBI taxonomy): domain Eukaryota; kingdom Viridiplantae; phylum Streptophyta; class Pinopsida; order Cupressales; family Taxaceae; genus Torreya; species Torreya grandis. Next base: position 65,023 of record JARHVA010003356.1, read on the forward strand.
GGTGTATTAATGTACACATATAGATAATTCTCAATCAATATATTTGGTACTTTTTATTCCACATAAGACCATTTATAGTTACTTATTCCTTGGTAAGTATCTCACTCTCCTTAATGAGTTTCAAATCTACTCGAGGATGGTTAAGTAGTTAAAATTAGTTTAACTAAAAAGGATAACTCTAGCAACCTAAGTTATCATTTTGGTTAAATAGAACTTTGATATGAGCACATGATATATTTTTATACTATTTTCATAATTAGGTATGATTTTAGAAATGTAAATCATAATCAACAACTAATAATTAGTTTTAAAAACACAAATTATACTAAATTACCATAAGTATACAACAAAAATATCATTGCATAAAAAAGAGCACAATCAATAAAAAATATGAAACCAAGGCATTGCAAGTAATTATTAAGTGCTACAAGGTAAGGTTGTTAACTACCTTACCACCTAAAGGTCACTACATCATTCGCAACATGTCCTTTTTAGTTCACACAAAACTGAATTGATAAGCATAAATGTTGTTATCTGAATAATGAATAGTAATATAATTATGATCAACTTTGTTACTCATCAGATAAACTTCATTGGCAGCCTATAATCAAATATATGTTAACAATATTATATTGGTAATATATAATGTGATATAATCAAATAAAATATATTATAATGTAATCAAAAACATATTACAACCAAGAGTATATTTCATTAATCATTGATTATATAATCAATTATAAGGTTAAAATAAAAGAACATATTCATATCATATAACTTTCACATATACTTTATTAATTTTCAACCATATCTTAACTCAAAATTCTATTAAAATAGTTAACAACAATTACCTTAACCATTCATACAAGAAATAATTCATTAAAGAAATAATCCCTTTTATACAACACTTTCCAAGTATGATCAATTGCAATAGAGTAACATGTTTCAGATATGAAAAAGTATAATATATGCATGCCTTCAATAGGTTTCAAGTAAACCATAAATTAGAATTACATAAGTGAGAATTTTCCACATAATTAAATGTATACCAAACTCGTACATTCAACAATGTCTTTCACATAATACAAATTTCCAGCGAAGTTTCCAATCGAGTGGAACCCAAATTAAACGTTCAATTTAATGAACTCTTACAAAATAATGTTGAGAATGTAATGGTACAATAGTAAAATTAGGTTTAGACATTATAAATGAAGATAAAATGACATGTAGTTCATAGGGAGAAAGACCAACAAGTTTACTTGTAGCCATCAAACAAGGGAGAGTATCTCAACAATTCCATTTCATCATAAGAGTAATCTAATATAACATTATATAATCAACTCTATAACAATTAATTCTATAATTACATTTTTAACTTAATTTCATACTAGGTATCCCTTAAACAACTAATTAAATAAATAATTCTTACTCAGTTTAACAATGTGTCTAGTATCAAATTTAAGAAAAGAAATCAATAATAACATATTTAATAATAATAATAAAATATGTATATTTATATGTAACCATGTATTTATAAAGTATGCATTAGAGAAATGATTTCATTTATGTTTCCTATATCTACCAGCATCAAGTATAACTTGATGAATTTATATAATCCATGTATAGCTGAAAACATCTAAGAAACCTTTACGTTTTGTATTGTTGCCTTCAAGTTAAAACATCATATATATATAAATCACAATTATCTACACACACACACACACACACACACACACACACACACACACACACACACACACACACACACACACACACACACACACACACACACACACACACACACACACACACACACACACATGTATGTATGTATGTATGTATGAACTAAAGAGGGATATCTACATGACTCAACAATGACCATTTAATTATGTGAATTTTTTATTTACTTAACAAGTAAAACCAACATACTTATGTATGCTTTAATATCAATTTAAAAACATGTGTATGATTTAGTAAACTCCTACTCATATATACCATTAGGTATTATTGTTAAACTAAACAAGATTATATAACTTAACAAGAGATCAATGTTATACTAATAATATCAAAAGAATATACTAAGTTAACAAAAGGAATAATGTTTATCTAAATATTTCAAAATAACTTAGCATATGTAAATGAATTACCTTTAACAAATATAAAGCAACTTCAACATCTTACCACATAAGAAACATGTAAGCTTTTACTTTCCTCTTTCCACGTATTCCATTATAACATAGGTTTAGAATATCATAAATCACCAAGTATGATTAAAATAATATCAAATGGATTAAGATGATAACTATATTCTTGTACTAAATAATATAAAACATTAACAACTAAGTTAAAAATAATAAAATCAACATAAATTAATTGATTACCAATTTACATGATGCCTATTTGTAAGATCATCCAAGATTGAAGAAACAAGTAACTGAATCAAACAAACCCTCCCAACCAACCTTATGAACCCAACCTTTGGTGGACTTTACCACCTTAACCATCAATTACATGGTGGTTTCAAAAACTAGGGTCAAGAAGGGAATTTTGAGAAAGTTAGATTATAACATATCAACACAACAAACATAACATAGATGAGTGACAATCAAATAAACATAACCTAGTATCAATATAAATTAAGAGTGGGGATAACCACTATAGGATACTCAAAGGATATAGTAATGGATTTAATAACTAAATACATTTCCATAGCATTCAAAAAACCAAATCGGAAACCCTCCAAGTGTAAGGTTATCCTATATTATCCCAATCACCAATATATAACCCATGAATATAAACATACAAATTTCTACCTAGTTATTTAGGCCTAGTCTGGGAATGGTTACTCAATAGTAACAAAATTTAAGATAAACATGATAGGATATGAATCATAATCACATAACTCAAAATCGTTATGCATAGCCAATCTACCATCTAATAATTAAACCAAACAATCAAAATAAATGAATCAACATATTCATTGTGACTCAGGCATAGAAAATTCCAGAAATAAACAGTCAATGATTCTAACAATCATTCAAAATGATAATCGATTATAAATCTAGAATTGATCCATCAAATTCATAAGATAATCATGAGGTTTAATGACTTTAGATTATTCCTATAAATTATTGAAATGGATATACAATCATTTTAGTTATACAACAAAACACTTATAAGTTGTAAAAGTTAAACCCATAATATATATGAATAAATATTTCAATAAACTTCACCAAATTTCTCAAGGTTTTAACATATATCCATATTAAAACCCAATAAGTACATTCCATGCAAATAATATGAGAAAATTTTCTAAAATGAAGACACACAAAAAATTCCCAATGAAACCACAACACACTCACAAAAATTATGTCGTTCAAGTAACACGTAGAGGATCATCAAAATGAAACATATAGATCTATATAGATTCACAACATAATTTAAAAATCCTAAAAATTATAACCACCAAACCATCGATATAAAGACCCAGTTAAAACTTCACTCCAAATGAGCCCATGACTCACATATAAAACTCAGTCATTGAATTATTAAAGAATTCCCAAAATGATTTTCTAGAATTTAATGATATTCAAATATATTAGTATGAAGTTAATAAAAATGCACCATGACCTAGTTTATCAAATAAACCTAACTAATAGTTCACTTGAAAAAGGTCATCGATAAAATATAATAACCAACCATTTAAAATATAAAAAAAATAATTTTATAGTTTTAACCAGATAAAAATTAAGGTATACAATCAATTAAAATAGGGTGTTGAGACCCATATAAAAAAATACCCAAATTTAGAGTAACCAAAATGAAGACAATTACATATATTTAAACTCAAGGTGTAAGGTTAACAAAATGAACCATTTGTTGAATATACAAAATGCATGCAAATAATCTATTAAACCCTTAATCTATTATTCAAGTAGTAGAGTTGATGACCCAACTAGGTGAACCAATTTTTAAACCCGTAGAGATTTAAAACATACACATTCATATATTTAAATGAAGGATTAACATATGTAGGTTTAATAATAATAAAAACATTCTCCAATGGAATAAACATTTTGTGTGTGTGTGTGTGTGTGTGTGTGTGTGTGTGTGTGTGTGTGTGTGTGTGTGTGTGTGTGTGTGTGTGTGTGTGTGTGTGTGTGTGTGTGTGTGTGTGTGTGTGTCTATATATATATATATATAACTCATTTTGCATGTTCATGTGCAAAATTAAAATATCAACTCCATTAATCATGGGATACTCATCTGAAAGTCCTAAGATTTTTAGTTGTGTATGTAGCCTAAACATTTTTCATAAATCCCTTCAAAATAAAAGCATAACTAGACAATCCAATCTAGGAGGCTTACCTAAAAATATAGAGGAATAAAACAACACAAAATTCTAGTAGATATAATATTAGATTGAATAAACCTTTGTTCTTGATGTAGTTGCTTGAAAAACACCAAGAAAGCCCATGAACAAAACTAGTCCACCATCTTCCATTTGTTTTTCTCCATTCTTCTCCATATTCCTACTTGTGTCTAATCCAACCACTAATGACTAACTCCCCACTCATTTCATCCAACTCCCCATACCCCCAATTCAATTTTGCATTCATTACAAGGAGAGAGAATCCTCTATTACCACCAAACAACTCCTAATATAACCCCTTCTAAATTCTCATCAATGTAATGGTCATGAATGACCATATATAAAAGTTTGAGTCATTAAAAAATTAAAATAATAAAAGTAAATAATAATTTAAAACATATTTAAATGTTTAATGCCACCAAACCATATTACCCAAACCACTAAATATATCAAGTGACCTAGGAAGTAATCCATGTGGGGGGTGTCATGGGGTAGGTATAAGTAAGTCTATAGGGAGTTTATGTAAAAGCCAGGAAGAGTACACATGGAGTTCGGGTGGAAATTCATTTCGTGAAGGAGAGAGGAGTTAGTAATGAAGTGATATAAACAAGAATAATAGAATCAATGAAATCCATGACAGTCATACATGAAATGAATATGGATATAATATCGTACATAAAAAAAATGTAACAAGGCATGCTTGATAAGATAATGACAAAAAATGAAATAATCAAAACTGTCTAATTGTAGGAGAATAACCAAAATACATAGATACCTATTTCAACTCATTTGACTACCCAAAAGTCACTTTGGTACCCAATATATCAATGCCAACATTAGACTAGCTCATAAATTGATACTTAAAACCATGAAATATATGTTAGTAGTACCTAATCAAATAATTAATAAATAATTACATAATTGTCATAAAATATCAACTATAGAAAGTAAGCTATATAATCATCATGTGTAAAAATAAAAACATGCCATGTCATCAACCTATAGTCAAAGTATCACTTCATCAAATCCAACTATATAGTCCAACTTAGGTAAATAAAAATAACTATCCATTATACATCAATAACAAAAATGTTTTAAACAATATATCAAATCATTAAAAGGTGTGGTTGTAACATTGTGCACATTCATTGTCACTTTATAAGTCTTGAATTATGTAATTTTGATATATACATTTCAAGTGTAGTAAAATAACCAAAGAGTTTTTTCACTGTTTAATTAGTGCATATTTGTAATTTCACTTTTGTAGGAATTACAATTTCACCAACACATCTTTATATCACTTAAGTGGTATAATATTTTAATTTTACATTTACACATGGTGTAATTACACCAACTCACTTTTGCATCATCTAAAATGCAAAAAAAGGTGGCTACACATCGTAACCACTTTCCTACACTATAAATATGATTTTTAGGCTCATTATTAATGAAGGGGGGCTTTTTGGTTTGGATACTATGCATAAATTTTGTTTGAAGAGCTGAGCTTTGTTATCAACTCAATAAATATTGAAACATAGAGATTTTGTAAGCTTTGTATTCAAATTTTATTCATGAGTTAGATATTTATATGTGATTCACCTATTTATATATATGTACTTTCAATTCATCTTTGTAATCATTCACAAATATTTATATAATATGAATTTCACATTAATTATTAATCTTAGAATATTCTTGTGCTATTTACATGAATTTGGAATCTTAGTGGGGTTTAAGGAATATTTTAATTGTCTTTTATGGATAAATATGGGATGGTTGTCCTTGGTCTACTATCAATATCAAAAAATTATCCTAGTGTATGTTTTGCACTCATAGGGGTGTAATTATGTCTTTACGACCTATTGAATGAGAGAGAATTCCATGAACATGGTGTTTTCCACTTCTTGGAATATTTTGGTAAGGTTTTACATTTAGCTACCCAAAGTTGTCTTTCATTTTTCCCAGGGTTATCATTATAATTTATGTCTTTAACTGACTATAATAACCCTATTCTCCCTTATTCCTTTTCTTTCTCTACTCTTCCCTTCTTTGCTTTATTCTCTTATTTCCACTCATTTAATTTCTATCTCCTTTATAATCTTTTAGGTTACAAGTATGAAACTTCCAATAGAAACTAATTTTTTTTGTAAATATATGTGAATGATTTTACCTTTTTGGATTTCAATAAAGGTATTTCTTCTTGTTAATAAGAGAGGGACATTTTCCTTCCTTACTAACTAATGTAAGAACCATTTCTAACACTACTGACTAAAAGTCACTAATTTGTCACCTTGATAAATTTTTGAGCCAACAAGTATATACACTATCCAAAATCTAGGTTCTTAATAAAGAGAATATTATCAACAAAAATAACCATCTTTGAAGATAAGGTAACTCCACTTGATCTATCAATGAAATCCAAGATAAAATATTTATACGAAAAGGTTGAGGTTTACAATAAATGGACAATATAATATTTATATGAGATGATTTATTTCTGAATGAAGTCATATACACCATTACAAGGGAATCATAATGATAAATATTCCATTTTCCATGTTATTGATATTTTTTGAATAAATAATCATATACCACTGACACAAAATTATGTCAAGCCTCATGAATTTTTTTTTTACAAAACCTAGAAAATTAATAGTCTTTGAAGGAGGATATAGTAATTATAACTCATGATGAATCTATAATAAAGTAATAAGAGTCATCCCAACCTAATTTTTGTGTAGTAATTATGATGTAGACTCAAGGATATTAATTCACAAACAAGTACTACAATAAAAATGTGTCGGTAAGAAGAAATAATGTCTACATATTTCCCACTAGAATTTCATCACATGTTAAAAATTATAACACAATAAATTTCTTCAATAAAATAAAATAGTGTCCAAAAAACATAAATAATTATTATAAATAAGGTTATAAAACATTATATAATGAAATTAAATAAACTGACATACATAAATTCACTTACATGGGTATTTTTAATAAGCTTGCCATCTTTGACATTTTTTTCTAGGTTAAGCTTGACATCTTTTAGGTTGGTGCTATAATATGTCTAATAATATTATAAAATATATTTTTTTTTAAATTTACAAAAACATTCCATTAATAGTATGATGTTTTTACAAGTTAAGATTATATCATTTTTTCAATTCTTCGATAGGAGCTAAATTTATTAATATATAGGGTTTTTACAAAATATTATAAATATTTGTTATAATTTTTAATTTTTAAATTTTGGGATATAAATAGGGGTCAATATCATTAATTTATTATATTTTAATTTGAGATTTTATAAATGTTATAGGTTTGGAAGAATCATTTCTATTCTAATGAAAGAAATTTTTGAGAGGATTCAGAGGACCATTATTTGGGTTAACTACAATAATTATACATGTGTACATTTTAAATTTGACAATATATAGATATATAAAGTATATTTTATACATAATATACTCTATAAAATTTTCCCCCGAGGAATTCAAAATATAGGGAATAATGAATGGGGTAATGGGTTTGTCTTATAAGTAGTTTTTGATAGGTTTGCAATTGGTACCTAAGATACTATAGGTTAACAGGAATTTATAATATGAATCCAATGATGGTATCCAAAACAATACTAAAGTATTAATAATTTTGTTATATATTTATTTAGAGTTTTATCATAGACAAAAATTCACTTAGAATATATAAAGTTAGGATGCACCTAAAATGTATTTTACACTATTTCAATGTTAGATATATGTTTGATTATAATATGGTCCTCATTCTAATGGAATTTATCTATAATTAGAATATATATTTTTGTTTTTAGATACTAAAATTTGGTCTTCATTAATTTAAAATGATAAGCATAACACACCTTTTTCATGCATGGATTCAGAACTCAAATAATGTTTTAATTTTTAAATTTTGGGATATAAATAGGGGTCAATATCATTAATTTATTATATTTTAATTTGAGATTTTATAAATGTTATAGGTTTGGAAGAATGATTTCTATTGTAATGAGAGAAATTTTTGAGAGGATTCAGAGGACCATTATTTGGGTTAACTACAATAATTATTAATGTGTACATTTTAAATTTGATAATATATAGATATATAAAGTATATTTTATACATAATATACTCTATAAAAGTTTCCCCTGAGGAATTCAAAATATAGGGAATAATGAATGGGGTAATGGGTTTGTCATATAAGTAGTTTTTGATAGGTATGCAATTGGTACCTAAGATACTATAGGTTAACAGGCATTTATAATATGAATCAAATGATGGTATCCAAAACAATACTAAAGTATTAATAATTTTGTTATATATTTATTTAGAGTTTTATCATAGACAAAAATTCACTTAGAATATATAAAGTTAGGATGCACCTAAAATGTATTTTACACTATTTCAATGTTAGATATATGTTTGATTCTAATATGGTCCTCATTTTAATGGAATTTATCTATAATTAGAATATATATTTTTCTTTTTAGATACTAAAATTTGGTCTTCATTAATTTAAAATGATAAGCATAACAAACATTTTTCATGCATGGATTCAGAACTTAAATAATGTGTTAATTATTAAATTTGGAGATATAAATAGGGGTCAATATCATTAATTTATTATATTTTAATTTGAGATTTTATAAATGTTATAGGTTTGGAAGAATCATTTCTATTGTAATGAGAGAAATTTTTGAGAGGAGTTAGAGGACCATTATTTGGGTTAACTACAATAATTATACATGTGTACATTTTAAATCTGATAATATATAGATATATAAAGTATATTTTATACATAATATACTCTATAAAAGTTTCCCCTGAGGAATTCAAAATATAGGGAATAATGAATGGGGTAATGGGTTTGTCTTTTAAGTAGTTTTTGATAGGTCTGCAATTGGTACCTAAGATACTATAGGTTAACAGGCATTTATAATATGAATCAAATGATGTTATCCAAAACAATACTGAAGTATTAATAATTTTTTTATATATTTATTTAGAGTTTTATCATAGACAAAAATTCACTTAGAATATATAAAGTTAGGATGCACCTAAAATGTGTTTTACACTATTTCAATGTTAGATATATGTTTGATTCTTATATGGTCCTCATTTTAATGGAATTTATCTATAATTAGAATATGTATTTTTATTTTTAGATACTAAAATTTGGTCTTCATTAATTTAAAATGATAATCATAATAAACATTTTTCATGCATGGATTCAGAACTCAAATAATGTTTTAATTTTTAAATTTTGGGATATAAATAGGGGTCAATATCATTAATTTATTATATTTTAATTTGAGATTTTATAAATGTTATAGGTTTGGAAGAATCATTTCTATTGTAATGAGAGAAATTCTTGAGAGGATTCAAAGGACCATTATTTTGGTTAACTACAATAATTATACATGTGTACATTTTAAATTTGATAATATATAGATATATAAAGTATATTTTATACATAATATACTCTATAAAAGTTTCCCCTGAGGAATTCAAAATATAGGGAATAATGAATGAGGTAATGGGTTTGCCTTATAAGTAGTTTTTGATAGGTCTGCAATTGGTACCTAAGATACTATAGGTTAACAGGCATTTATAATATGAATCAAATGATGGTATCCAAAACAATACTAAAGTATTAATAATTTTTTTATATATTTATTTAGAGTTTTATCATAGACAAAAATTCACTTAGAATATATAAAGTTAGGATGCACCTAAAATGTATTTTACACTATTTCAATGTTAGATATATGTTTGATTATAATATGGTCCTCATTTTAATGGCATTTATCTATAATTAGAATATATATTTTTGTTTTTAGATACTAAAATTTGGTCTTCATTAATTTAAAATGATAAGCATAACAACCATTTTTCATGCATGGATTCAAAACTCAAATAATGTTTTAATTTTTAAATTTTGGGATATAAATAGGGGTCAATATCATTAATTTATTATATTTTAATTTGAGATTTTATAAATGTTATAGATTTGGAAGAATCATTTCTATTGTAATGAGAGAAATTTTTGAGAGGATTCAGAGGACCATTATTTGGGTTAACTACAATAATTATACATGTGTACATTTTAAATTTGATAATATATAGATATATAAAGTATAATTTATACATAATACACTCTATAAAAGTTTCGCTTGGGGAATTCAAAATATAGGGAATAATGAATGGGGTAATGGGTTTGTCTTATAAGTAGTTTTTGATAGGTCTGCAATTGGTACCTAAGATACTATAGGTTAACATGCATTTATAATATGAATCGAATGATGGTATCCAGAACAATACTAAAGTATTAATAATTTTTTTATATATTTATTTAGAGTTTTATCATAGAAAAAAATTCACTTAGAATATATAAAGTTAGGATGCACCTAGAATGTATTTTACACTATTTCAATGTTAGATATATGTTTGATTCTAATATGGTCCTCATTTTAATGGAATTTATATATAATTAGAATATATATTTTTATTTTTAGATACTAAAATTTGGTCTTCATTAATTTAAAATGATATGCATAACACACATTTTTCATGCATGGATTCAGAACTCAAATAATGTCATAATTCTCCATTCTCTTAAAATTGTATGTTAACATATGAGTCAACCCTTCCATTATGTTGTTACACACCAATAAGAATCTAATTTTATATTTCAAGCATAATAAATATATTACATAAATTCTCTAAAATATCATTTATGTTTGATTTTGCACAAGTAAATTTTGTCATATTTAGTTAACATTTATAGTCAATACTGACACGATTTGGTTAGTACCAACCTGATCCCAAGAAATGGATATTTTATCAAATCAAATATTACCTTAGGTTCATCCCATTTTCCTTACATTCTGGTGGTGTGAGAATTTAATTAATTAGATCCATATATAAAAAAATAAGTGCCTCATTCAAAAAGAGACTTGGCACTTATCTAGAACATATTGAGAAAATCTTCCCTATTATTACCAAATTTGCAATCTATTACTATGAGAAATCACAATAAAATTTTGAAGCACTCTAAATACAAGATAAATTAAGCATTGTCAATTATAAAATACAAATCATTATTTACATGTGTATAATGAAGGAGCATAATTGAAAAATTACACTAGATGGGAGAACTATGTCTAGCTTTGTTTCCCTCATTAGAGTATTAAAGACATAGGAAACGTTCAATCATCAAATTTAGGTGATTGGAGTTAGCTCATCCAATTACATGTTCATGTGTTTTTCAATATTTTATCCCTCACATATACACCTATGGTTTCAAGTTAAATGATACTCATTTCTAAAGATACATATAATATTAAGGTTTGGATCACATATATAATATTAAAAAAGATAGGCATGTCTAATCATATAATTATTATTCCTTACTTACAAATAGGTTAGTACTTACCAAAAGGTTAGTATCAACTATTGATACTAATCTATCTAGTATAGTTAACCTTACATATACATAATATCTATTTCAAAATAAAATGAACCATGTGCCTGCTTTATCTTGATTTTCACTTCTAGAATCCAATCATAGTAAAAAAATCACCCACAAAAGGTAATTAATCATCCCTTTATTGTCCTTAATATATTATAGTTTTACAATATTTAAAATAAATTTCAATCTCCTACATTTATACATATGTTTGAATGACATATCTTAATATCTGAGTTACATTTCAAGTTTTTATCTTAATTAGATAGAATAAATACTCTTAATTTAAGTTAGGGGTAAACATAATTCAATTAGTGATAAAAACACTAAGAATTCACATAGATTATCTAGAAACTATATTATGAATCATAAAGAGATAACATAAGATAATTTTTAGGCATTGCCAAATAATTGCATACACTATAGATAGATCAATAAATCGTTACAAAATTTGTCATTTTTGAAGCTAGAATCTCATATAGAATTTTTTTGGGTTCAAATGTTGTGTTTTTGAATATGCCATTGGAATAATTTTTACTTCTAATTTATTTATTTTCCATACATTATTATTATTTATGGGATTTATAATTAGTTGACACCTAAAATCCCCACAAACTCACAACATTGGCTCTAAAAACACAATTGTTTTCCTTAATTTTCTAATATTGTTTCTAATTTAGGGAAAGGAGAAGAAGTTTTATTTTTTAGGTTACATGTGTCACAACACATAGAAAAATTGAGGAGTAAAATACATAGGATACATGACTATAATTGTAAAATTAGTTTCAAGTGTCTATTTTTCTGTTTGGAGCACCCCAACACCTTCTACATAAATCATTCATTTGACATCTCCATCACTTTTGGATGTTTATTTTCATATTAAAATTTGGATGAATATCATGATATATTCAATATACACCTCCAAATCCTATATGAATGGGTCATTTCTCAATTATTAAATATCAAACAAACATTATTTGCCTTTTTCATATATTTACTATACAAAAAATAATAATTTATTTGTGTTGCATGTACCAATAATGAATTTATTCCTAATATATTAATATAATGATGTTATATATTAATATATAATTAAAGTGAAGCTGGGAAAAGTTATGCCATTATTATTATAAGGTACAAATGTGCCCTTCAAGGTAGTTGTTTAGTTGAGTATGGAGTATTAAATATCTTCATTTTTAAAATTTGGCAAACCATAAGACTGAAGCTTCGGGATATCTATTCAAATTATTATTATAATCCATAGTGAATGTTAGATTATGTATTTCTAAATTTTTATAGTCTATTAGCTAGTTATTTTGTACTTTTCCTAGTTTGTCCTATGTGAGGATTTATACCACATTGCTTAGCTAGGCTAGTATCTTTTATTTTTTTTGGCTTGCCTACTTATGCAAGGCTTTCGATTGTACTAGCATATCATTTTGAATAAAATTTGACTTGCCTTATTTTTCATCTCATTTATCCACAACTTCCTTGTGTGATTATTTACTTGTTAACATGTAGGAATCTTGGGTTGGAATTCATTTATCATTCCTAACATAGTACCATAGCCTTGAAGGGTTTCAACCATCCTCTATTGCTAAAAATTTATTTTGATAATTATATCATATCCATAATTTTTCTAATATTCTTTGAGAGTTGAAAATTAGTCATAAAATCTTTGGCATCATATTTTACCGATTTGATGTGTGGAGTATCTACTTGTCTACCCATGGCATCTTTTATTGGTGTCATCTACTTATTTGGTGGTCAATTTGGGATTAAAAGTCTTTATTTATATATACATAATATTTTTTAAATTTTATTGATTACTAACACTTTGTATCTTGGAAGAACCTATTGAGTCTCTATCTCTCTAAGTTCATGTTTTAATGAGTGCACCAAAAAATGGATGGGTAGACCATCAGTACTTTGTAAGATTATTACCTCTTTTGTCACTTTCCATCTACACACTTGTCTCCTAAGACTATTTACCCTTAGCTTATTCTCCTTGGTCCTACCCATTCCTATCAATTGTCATGCCTTATCCATCCTTTTCTTACCTTAACTCCCTTTTCGTTAGTTATCTATAATGGGTCGATTGGGTCAACCTAGTATAGTTTAGGGGTATTTTTCACTTTCTTAGCTTGTTATCCTTTCAGTCGAACTAGCTTAGACCTAGTGAATTATCCCTAAAAACACATTGGGTTGACCTTAGACAATCAATGTTTTTGGGAGGATTTAGGGAAATATCTACTTATATATAAAATTTCATTTCCCACCATTTCAAAAGAGAAGAATTAATAGCAAAAAAATGTGAATGAACATCTGCTTATTAACCAATCTACTTGAGGAATAAATCTAAGGGTTTTATACTTTATTTGAAGATGTGAATCTTGTCTTGTCGCGAAGTCTTTTAGATGTTTAGATAGGTTGTGTATCCTAGAGATGATTTATCTTCATTATCCTTACATACCACAACAATCTCTTGTAAAACACCTTGGCTAAGAGAGATATTGAGGCTCAATGGGTTCATATTCAAAGGTAAATATTCCTAGCTTTATTTCTCCTTTATAAGAGTAGATAGATAATGCATTTGTATTCTTCTCCTATGTATTAGGATTATGTATACATTGATTTGAGTATATGTCTTCTAATACGTGTTTAGTTTAGTTATTTTATTATTTCTAACCCCCACTTTGTGCCACAAGATTTGGTGTAGACTAGATTAGATTTACTTTCTTGTTATTAGAATAGGTGAATGTTTTAAACCTTAGGACACCATTAGGGTTATTTTGAAATTGTGTTAGATTATAGGCTTTAGAACCCTTCCTAGCATGATATGTTATGACAAGTGATCCTCTAATCAGGTCTAGCATATCCCCATATTGGTCATGCTCCTACTTAAAAAGTGTATCCCAATCAGAAGTGCAGGTATGCCCTATCTTCTCGGAGCTAGGATTAATTTATATAGATGATAAATTTCTAATTTCATACATTCTAGTTAACCTGATGTGAAACTAACCCTTGCAAGATTTATTTCACTTATTTTCATTCTCTTAGTCATTATTTTTATCATACTAAATAAAATATGTTAACCTAGTTTTCTAACTTCTATGCACATCTAGGAATAGGCAACTGGATCAACTTAATCAACCTAATACAAGTTTTTAGCCTTTAAAACATCTATTTTAGCCTCCTAGATCGACCCAATCAACCCTGTACATTTTCAACACTTTGTGGTAGGTTCCTGCATAGCTTGATCGATCCTTTTGACCTAGTTTGTAGGTTCAACCAACATAATTCAAGGTTATTCATCAAAAATATTCCTTAATTTCATCTCTAATCTATAAATATTCCTTTATACCTATCTATTTATTTCCTTTCTATCTTTACGTTAATATTTTGAAGTCTTTAAAACTACCCTTGCATAGTCAATTAGATCAATCCTATCGACCTAGTTTTATGTTCTATGTGGTATCTGAGATACCTAAGTCAACCATGACCAACCTCATACATTTTTATACCTTGCTTCCATAGTATAGGTTCAGCCATGTCAACCTTCTTATATATTTTTTTCATATAATATCAACACTATACCTTATTCAAATTATAATTAACCTCTTGTCTACTAGTAATTAGCTCGCACATTTATTTTCTTTTTAATTTCATGCTTAGAATAGATCACATAGTTTAATAATAAGATTTCTAATTAATCACTTAGTTTCAATATTTATATTTTATGCACACATGAAAAAATTAAAAAAACATAAACAAGCACTTAAACATTTTATCTACCCAAGGTCACCCTACTTCAATTTCATCACCAATGGAGAAGCCAACTTGATGCTTTGGTCAAGTATAAAGCATGGTTAATGGTATATTATAGATAAACACCTAGCACCCTTATCGATTAAATGTGTGATGTGAGGGGGTAGGCTCCCAAAACAAACTTGTATCATTTCCACTATAATCCCTCTCAACCCAAACTACCTAAAACAATCTTTAGATTGTTATCTAGTACTTTTCTTATATCCAACTTCTATTCACATTAAAAATCATATCTTAATAATATAATAAACATTCAAGTTGATCAATGAGTTAGATCTTTAATTTTCAACTTGATTTATTTATCTTTTCTCAATTGTGTGCGCAAAATCTTGTATTATCCAATGTTAGTGAAAGTTTTTATTTTATGTGTTTCAATTGGATTGGCCAACGTTAATCCAATTGACTATCTATTTCCTTTCATTACTTACTAATTTTAATTACTTACTAAATTATGTTATTTAATTTTCAAAATTTATTTTTAAGCTCCTTGAATTCCCTATTTTTTATACTGGAACAACCCAGTTGACCTAGTAGTTTTTCTGCCTTCTATACACTATATCAGATTGACCTAGTTGACCTTGTACAATTTTATAGTCCTTGTTTCTATGATGGGTCGACCCAATTAACCCTATACTATTTTAGTCACTTATTTTTCCTTTACTTTATCATCTCTCTTTTTTTCCCTTCATCATAGACTTTATATTGAGTGTTGACACTAAGTTACAGTCAATAAGCATGATGAACTCTACCAATCCTAATAGGGTTTCCCATAAATAGAGTAACCCTCATCTTTTGGATGCTAGTAGTTTTCATATTACCACTTGTAAAATGAACTATGGGACCCCTTTAAGTACCTCTTTATAGCATAATCCTCCTCTTTTCATAGATGATTAACTTGAGTTTAGAGTATACTCTAGAAAGGTTTTTCTTTATTTCCAAATTTTGTCAACATCAAGGAAAGGATACTTCTACCATTTATAACCTCATGATTAGTGGTAAACCTAAAGATCCCCATTCACCTACTCCTACATTCAATACTATATTTTGGGGAACCACTTTCTTTAATTCTTGGCCTCTTCCTTCAATTTTGACTCCTTATGTCATGACATCTTCTCTAACCTCTTCTACCTCCATGCCTAGTATCTCAACTAACATGATAGGTTCTAATCTAGTGGAACTATCATAAGTTTCATTATCCTTAATCCTTCCACTAGTTCATTATTTATTACCCAAGGCAATCATGCTTCTAGTGTATGTTCTTCTTAACCATTCACTAGTCCATCTTTTGTTACACAAGAAAATTTTGTCACTAGTGCCTCACATTCTCATAATTCATCTCAAGTTCATATCAACACTAATAGTGGTACCCACACCATTAATACCAACACAAATACCAATTATTATACTTATAATGTTAATTAAACACATATTGTAAACTCTCAATCAAATTAATACCTTTCAATAGCATAACACAAATCAAGTGATGAGGATGCAAAACCACCTTCTTAATCTTCAATCTCATTCACAACCAATGGCTTGCAGCACACATATCCTAAATGTTCCCCCTCCTCTTCAATATTCTCAAGGCAATCTCATTCCTCAGCCTTATTTGGTTAATAAAACCATCAAGCTTCTACGAAATGAACCTCTCACTACTCCAATTGCCAACATTGATATAGGAGGTATAACACCTAAAATTTATTATAATGGGTTAATCGATCCTACCCTTCACCTCAAAAAACTTGGAAATATTTAAAAGGATTAGGTCAAATTAAACACATTTGATGCTACTAAATTCCTATCCAAAACCCTCATAAGTGATGGCTTGGATTGGTATAATCAACTTAGGCCTCATTCCATTTATTATTTAGAATACTTAGTGAATGCCTTAATTCAATAATTCCAAACTAATGATCTTCTTGAAAACACTTTAGCCCATTTAATTATTTACAAACAACATGAAAATTAAATTTCCCAAGATTTTATTCAGAGACGGAAAACTTTGTCAAACAAATGTGAACATAATATGGCAGATGATAATATTTTTCATCTCTTTACCAATGACCTTTTTCCTAAACTTCAATATCAAGTCCACACTCTTTCTCCACACACTTTAGAGGAATATATTGTCGAAGATAAAAGATAATATTTACTAATGTATCAATTCAATTTATCCCAACCTTCTGCATTTCCTTATCTCTTACTCAAAAACAAAAAAATACAATATCACTAATGATGGTGTTATATATTCTTATGAAACCATTCAAAATGTTAAATTTATTGTTCCTAACCCTTGTTCAAAAGTAGCTCCTTCTCAAAAATATACCAATCCTCATTTTTATTCACCAAATAAAATCAAAATTCACAAACCTCTATCTTTAGCTAAATTTCTTAAACATCTACCCAAGCATCTTTCATGAGAGCTTGACCCTACTCATTTTATGAATACTCGGAATGATCTTAACAAGTTTTGTTGGTTTCATGCTAGTTGGGGTCATTCTCATGAGACCTATAGACAAATTCATAATTTAGTTATGGATTTTCTTCTTGGCCCTAATTTTGATCATGATTACATTATTTATAGGCATCAACAAGCCTATGAGATTGCTTTCAAATACTATAAATCACATGATAAAACTCAATATTTGAATCAAGTAAATGATCATTTAGCTATCTATAAATATCTTTTACCTAATCATCAATTTATTCAAGGTAACCAAGATAATCCCACCCCTTCTACCAATAACATATAAAGTCTTGTTAAACCAACTTCCAAATAGAATGTGGTTAGTGTGAATAATATGTTAAGGGTGGTGGATTTCCTTGATTCCCTATCTATCTACACTCTTCTTTCATTTAGAACATATCATGTTATCTAATACTCTTCTCCAACTCATTTAAATGATTTGGGGTGAGATGAAATTATTAATTTTGATGATCCAATTTATGATTCTCCCTTGGATAGCACATCCCATACTATTTCTACCACTCTTTCATCATCTTCCAACACTAATGATAACCAGGATTCTACTAAAACTTCTTCTTCCAATAATCTAAATCAATTTGGACCTACAACTTCTTTATCACCACATGATTTATAACCTTGTTCTAAACCTTCTTACTATCAACATAAATTTCAATGTACTCTAGATCCTCCATTTGAGGATTTCCTTAATCATTATGCACCTTTATCTAACAACAATCTTATGGATTATGATGAATGGGATCCCATTATAGAACTCACTAATCTCCCATTTCAGATTATATTTATTGAGCCTATGAGGACTTCCCCATGTCATAAAAACCATATTATGTAGCTATTATTCAAGATGAATGTCCCTCAGTTATCTTTCTCTACGATTTCCTATCACATCTATGATTCTTGATGAGATTTAGCTTCATACAGATGATCCTCCCTTATTTATTATCATCCAAATATGTGATATCCAAGTTAAACATGCATTGATTGATGATGCTTTTAGAAAGTGTGTCACTTATCTCAATTTTGTCAAAACCCTTGGATATTCGAATGAAATCTCAAACATACACGCAAAACCTATCGAGGATATGATCAAAGGTGAATGCCTCCTCTAAGTTACATGTGGCTTCCCATTACCATCCCAGCTATCACCATTCATGTGAAGGTGATGATATTTAATTTACACCTTTCTTATAACATATTTCTTGGTAGGATATAGACTCATCACATGAGATATATTTCTTCTTTCACCTACCAATGAATTAAATTCCCTCACAATGGAGCCATTTACAAGATTCATGGTGATACTAACCCTTGGAATTTTAAACAATTCCATGATTGTGGTGTCTTAAAGATTCATACTCTTGAACCTTTACCTAATGTTCCATTCTATGATTCTCAACATCTCAAGTTTCCTATTAACTGAACCCAAGGTTATAGTGGGTATCCCAATCTCATTGGTAACATTCTTCCTAACCTTTTAGATTCTAATGATGGTGAGCCTAATGAGATTAAATTAAAAATCAAAAATTCTAATCTCTCACCTCGTGTCATCTCACATCTTCTTGCTTCCTCATAGCCTCACTCTCATAAGCCTTTTTGTGATGACATTCCCATATCCTTGACCAAGACTAGGCATTCCATTCATCATGCTTCTTCAGATGACAAGGTCATTGATCTTTGTACCTTGGATTACGATGATAGTTATTCCTTACATGATTAATTATTAGGTAGTCTTGTATAGGCCTATGATTCCAATATTATCCATTATCATTCTTCTTTACTTTATTTTTTCATGTATATAATCATTTTCCTTCACTTATAGTTCCTATTTTTTACATTTTTTGGCTTTATCATAGGGTAGAGATGGTACTGACACCTCCAATTTCTGAGGAGCTATGTAGGACTATGCTCATGGATCATGTTATGATCAAGCCTTACCATTTTACTAGGTACACTAACCCTCATAGATGGTTTACCCATAAAGTTAGTGAAACTCTCCTTAGACCTTATGTATATCCCACTCCTCCCTCAGTAGAGCCTGCTAGAGTTGATCCTATTTCCACTCCTATTTTCATTGAGCCTACCCCGATTTTTGATGATATCACTCTTTTTGTTGAGTCTAGTTCTATTCCTTCTTCATCATCACCCTCTCTTGATGATGGTTTACTTTTATTGCCTAATATGGCTCCTCTACCCACCAAATGGGCCAATGAGTGATCTTTTTCTTCTTACACTCCTATTTTACCTCCTTCCATGAGTGATTCTACTAAAACCACTCAAAATTATATCTATTGCTTTCATGGGATAGATAATCATTCTTCCACCCATTATCACAAGTTGCAGTAATATATTGTTACCTTGTATCCTTCTTCCCCATCATCAAACAAAGTCATACATCCTCTAAAGGTGTTTCCTAAATATATCCCAAGTATGGTGAGGTATATTATCTATGGTATTTATGTGGTACACATCATACCAATCATTGATAAATCCTTTAACAACATATCAAAGATAATCTTATATCCATTCTTGAACCTTCTACCATTTCTCATGGTTCCACCTTTAGTGGTTTCATCCCCTCCTATGGTCCCTTCACCACCTTTTATGCCTCCACCTATGATTCCTTAACCTGTGGACCTTCCCTCACATATGAATTCTTCTCCACTGATGATTTCTACATTTATAGTATATCCCATTCCCATGCATTCTCTTGACCATCCCTTGCCTAATTTTCCTCCTTAGCATGATCCATTGAGTATTCTTATTTTTTTAGTTTAGGAGACTATAAAATACGTATTTACTGAGTATTCATTAAATATTGATGAAACTTTTTTAGTAGTGTGTATCTAGCTTCATAAAGACTTATCTGATATATTAGATAATTTGTGTAGATAGACTTACCAATATTTATGAGCACATGCATGGTGATTTCACATTTATATTTTATTGGACATGTGATCTAATCTTATTTCTATCTGTTAAATATCATTTAACATTGTGTCAAATTTATGTTTATCTTATATCATGATTTCTTACTTCTTGTACTATATCTTGCTTATATTAGCATTTATATTCACATATGGTTGTCTTTTATCATTGTTTTCCCTTTCTCTATGGTGTTTTGCTCAAAAATATCTTTCTCATATATTTATGGTTATTTTTCTTTCTTATCCCTCTTTTTCATAGATAATTTGTCATGGTGACTTGGTTATACAAACCCTTTTTCCTTTGGTTATTATCTCCCTTTACCATGTGACTAGTTAGAAAACAATCTATCTCATTATTATCTCCTTTTACTGGTCCACTTCAGATTTCCTTTTTCTCTTCTTCCTTTTTCTAAACACTAAGCATATACATGATCAATAATTGAGATCACATGCTAGTTCATTATCAAGCCTAAGTGTCCTAGTTAGTATTTTTCTTTGGTTACTTAGCTTTCTTTAGACTTAGCCTACAACTCATTCATGTGTATCACTATCTCTCTCATGATTGGTCATTCCAAATATGTATGAAGGAGGAATCTTAAAAGTCCCTTAAAATAAAGTTAAAATCAAAACCATTTAAATAGAAGGCAAAAATATTCTTGGAAGTCTACTCACACTAAAATATGTGATTCAAAGCATATCTCCTTTTTTTAATTGACTGTTAAACTCTAAAATTTGCTTCACAGTAGAGCCAAGGTCCTTTTGGGTGTGATAGGCTAGTATATTAGAAGAGGAGAATAAAAAAAAATTTAGTGCTACCTACTTTCTCACATAAGTACCCAATCTTCATAGTAGACTGATGACTCTATAAGGGGTATTGAAGAATAGGGATCATGTCATGGGAAGGTAGGTCCATTTTATTTTCCTTGTACCAATCTACCTTTATGAGTTGATCTTAGTATCACACTTATTTACATTCAAATCTTTTTGTCTATAGCAAACATGTTTCCTTTGTACATAGATGACCACTAGTCACTTAGTGTCCTCTCATGTCCTTAGTATGCCTCCTATCTCCTAACGTTTTATCATAAGATTCCTAAGTATTTCTTTTCACACTCCCTTTTTCACTTCTTATATCCCTTATATTTCCTCTTGACAAATACTATTTTGTATTGATTACTCCATTTGGGATTTCATTTGTGAGTTGCTTTGTAATACCACAGATAGGACCTGACATTCATCACAAATTACCATCTTTTCTTTCCTTTTACCCACATCCATTATTACTCAATATTCCTATTTACTCCACCCTAGTGGTGTTCTCTTTGTCAAGTTGTAGTGTAAGATAGTGGATAAGACCTAACCATCCTCATAAAATTTTCCAATACCCAAGTCACCATCCAAATTACATGTGTCAAATTAGAGATAAGATTCAATTGATTATGAAGTTACATGTCATTTTAAATTCTTCCCATATTGATTTAGTAGGTTTTATGCTTACTTCATTTTTATTTTACCTTTTTATCTTCTTAGTTTCTGAGTGAATGTAAGATTACAACCATTTCTTGAATTTTTCATACTTCTTTGCTTGAATTAGTATGACCAATTTATGACCAATCTTTTGCAATTTTGTTTTTCTTTCATAATTCCTAGCATGATTTAGTATGATTTATTGACTTAATTAATTTTTTTTATTACCATTTATGCCTTTTTACATACCTTCCATTTTATTACATTGTTGTCATACTTTCCAATGTGATATTACTATTATTTTACATGTTTTTATTTGGTGTAAAAATCTCACATTGGTTTAAAAATAAATTCCTTTTTACCACCTTGTTTTACCATTTCTTGGTTCTTTATAATAAGAAATTTCTTTTTATTGCACATTTCCTAGCTTGAAATAGTGTGCAGTACATTTTCTTGATTGACTATATTTTTCCAAGTCTTTTTTGCCTATTTCTTATTAGCCATACATGTGTTTTTCATAATGCTAGAAAATAAACCACATCATATATATTTCCTATAACATATACAACAAAGCTAAATACATGTTCTAGAAAGAAATACATCCTAAGCATCCAAAACTACAACCATAATGAATAACCATAATAAACCATAATGAAAACACACACAACCAACAATAATATGCCAAAATGATCTATATATATCACATGAGTTTTAAATATAACATATACAACCATAGACAATGCTTTAGCTCTTTGGTTGGGATCCATCCTATCTATCTCATGGTCTAGCCATGATTCTTACTAAGGCCTTGGTCTAACTCATCCAAATAGTGTGTTATAAGGAGGCCATACAAGATCTCAATCCCTCTACCTATCCCTATAGGTGTGTTACTCATACTTATGACTCCCACCAATTAGATCTAAATCTCTATCATATATACTAATAATTCTAGATGCATAAATCTCTCATTTTATAGGACCTATCATACATATAGCTCTCTTACACCCATCACTATCGGTGGTTGCATCCTTTCTCTTTACACCTATATCTATATCACTACCATTCCAACTAATCTAAACTAGCTTGCCTAAGGTGGGGTGGATTGTACACTCAGATCCTCTAGTGTCATCAAGTCATATGGCTATAGAGTCTCATCTAGGATATCATGGAGTGATGTCCTCATTAGGGACCCCATTCTCTCCTCTACATCCTTAGTTACACCTAAAAAATAACACTATATGGATATTATATCACTATTATATATTAAAATATCTATCTACCTCTACTTACAAATAAAAACTTAAAGTGATAATTTAACCATATTTTATTAACTATCTATCTCTTAGATATTATGGTCTTTCCATTTGCATGACCCCCTAGCATAGTCTACCCATATACGTGACCTCCTAGTACCTATTTTGTGGACCAACTCCTTAACTCAAATCTAGATGACATGTCCCATGTCCATCTCATCCTGCATCTGAGGGTTATCTCTATCATCTCCTTTCTCTTAGCCATGGGGTCATCTTAGATGGGAATAGTCTCCACTCTCTCAATCTCCTCCTACCTCCATTGACACCATATCCTTAGTGGCCACTACTTATATCTATATGGAGATAATAGTGGTACATATGGTATCTCTACCTCCGCATCCCTATCATCTTGCTTAGCTCATTATCATGCCTTACTAGTTTGTGGTCGCTCTTGATGTGGCCTTAGTGTTGACCTCATTATTTATGGTCTAAGTCATCTCCTCCCTTATGGATCCCTAACATGATAATCCCATTGCTCAAGCATTAGTATCAGTGCTACTAGATGAGGTATGCCCATCTGCCCTAACACCCATACCACTAGATGTGGTTCTCTCCACCAAAAATAGTGTTTGACCACCTCTATCCTCATTGTCTCTAGTGAAACTATGTCCCAACTTGCCCATGTAGCTATTATGTGCTTGTATGGATGCCACATGATGTCTTTATATCTCACCAATGATAAAACTATAACATGGGGCATGGCCCATACTACCTGGTCATCTCTCCATCTCCACACATGAGGTGACTTATCATCAACCACATGGGGCAACCCAAGTAGTTGGTACATAAGAAACCTCTCATCTATCCAAGATTTCAACAATATGATCAATTCCATGGTCCTCTACCCTTTGATTAACATATCATAATTATCATATACTAGCTAAACTTAGATGATAGAGCCTAGATCATATAAAACTCATTCCTTCAAGATCATCCTACTCAAGGCTACCATAAGCAATTGTAATTTTTTATCTGAATTGTGAAATAGCACCTATTATGTCATAAGGCCTATCACAACCTTCTATATGTGTATAATTTATGATGTATAGACATCAAACATGCTAACTCTCCTACCTGGTAATATCAAATATGATTCCTTTCCTCTAGGTTATCTGGTATCCCTATGGTCACCTACGCTCCTACTATAGGTATCCCCAGGATGGAATGGACATCCTCTAGTGTGATATACACTACTATTTTATCTACATCCACCTCCCATCTAAAGGTGTTATTCAATCATTCCCATCAATTGAGGAACATGACTTATAGATCAACACTGAGTGGGATCTGACACATATCAACTATCCCACCTAGACCTATGGATCCTAGTCTAGGCCTATCTCCATCTAAAAAACTACCTAACAATTTTTTTAACCATGTCATGTCCATAAGTCTTCAAAATCTCCATCATCCCTACACCTAAGAAATAACAAAAGATGTATTAGTATTTTCATGTCATCTATAGTCGTAATACATTATTTTTACATTTTTTCATAAAAAACAAGCCTAAATTACTTAATTTTATTATTTTTAGTGTACTCAATCTTTATTGACCTTAGTTGGTCATTTCAGGCCATTATAGCCCTCTTTTGACCTTTTACACACATTTTTTTATCATTCCTACACTTTGGTCAAACTAGTTTGACCAAAAGTTTCCTATCTTTTTTCCTAGTTGACTTGAAAATCTGAGTCAACCCCTACTCTTTCCCTCCCTAGTGTTGAGTTTCCATTTTGGACCTTTCAAAACACTCATCAAATCTAAATTAGGCCATCATCTTTGTATAATGTACATGGTTGACACATACCTACTCGGTCAACACTATGGACTTTACTCATTTCTAGCCTAATGGGTTGACTAGGTCAACCCAGTGCTTTCTACCTATTGACCCTTTGCATTTTCCCAAAAAAGTGAAATTTTCATACTTTCTTCCTAAACCTTCCAAACCCATTTTACATCTTCCCATTTATTACCCCTATAATCTAATTTTGTTTCATTCTGACATTTAGAAATGCTTCAAATCAAATTTTACTAAAACTACACTTAATTCACTAAAATTTTCAAAAATTTGTTTATGATTCATAGTTGCATACCTATAGTGCACCTATCGCCACCTTTGGAGCCTCTCCCTATCTATCCTATCATCTTTTCTTCATCCTACCTTGTTTTATCTCCAAAGTTCCTTTTTCCCTCTCTCACAAATCAAAATAATAAATGAATTATCTTTTCCCCTATTTTAAAATAATTTTTAAAAGTCAAATCTTTCAATTATTTCTTAGTATATTCCTTATTTTATTTATATCTCTTTCTATACTCATCTATTTTATTAACCACATAGTTCTTTACATTCGTGATGACGTAGAGAATATTTTACACAATCATATGTCTATCTTCCAAAAATTTCAATTTTTAGCTTTTTTTACACTAAATTTTATAGGTTCATCTAATGTTTTCTACATTGGACACCTTTGTGTTTCTTACACTCTAATTATTTATCTACAACATGAGGGTAAGTAGAGGTATGTGTTTTTCAAATTAGTCCTTTCATTTATCTTATTTTTTCTTACTATACTTTACTTAGCATCAGTGTTGTGTGTTATCATGTTCTATCTTGAAGCACCATCCTATGTTACACTTACATGACACGTGATGAGATTCAAGTGATGCATATTTATACACATAACGTTTTCAAACTTTTATTGATTATTAACACTTTATATCTTACAAGAACATGTTGAGTCTTAATCTCTCTAAGTGCAAGCAATAAGGGGTACACCAAGAAAGGGTTGGGTAGACCATCGGTGCTTCATAAAATTCTTGTCTGTTTTTCCACTTGATATCTATGCACTTGTCTCCTAAAAATATTTACCCTAATCTTATTCTCATAAGCCCTACCCATTACTCTTAGTTGTCATGCCTTATCCATCTTTGTCTTTCCTTAACCCCTTTTGGTTAGTTAGTTGTACTAGGTCGATTGGGTCCACCTATTATAATTTAGGGGTATTTTTCACTTTCTTATCTTGTTAGCCTTTTGAATGACCTAGATCAGACCTAGTGAATTATCCCTAAAAACACACTGGGTTGATTGGGTTGACCCTATATAACTCACATTTTTGAGAGGATTTAGGGCAAGATCTACATATATATACAAGTTCATTTCCCACCATTTCATAAAAGAATAATTAATAGTGAACAAGTGTGAATGAACATCTACTTAATGATGATTCTACTGAAGGAATAAAGCTTAGGGTTACATAATTTCTTAAGAGATATAGATTTTGTCTTATGGATGCTTAGATAAGTTATGTAGCCTAGAGCTGATTTATCTTCATTATCCTTACATACCACAAAAATATCTTGCATAATACCTTGGCCAAGGGAGAGATTGGGGATTAATGGGTTTGTATTAAAAGGTAAGCATTCCTAACTTTATTTATCCTTTTTAAGAGTAGATATATAGTGCATTTGTATTCTTCTCCCATGTATTAGGATTTTTTATACATTGACATGTGTATATGTCTTCTATTACATGTTTAGTTTAGTTGTTTTATTATTTCTAACACCCTACTTTGCATCACAAGCTTTGGTGTGCACTAGATTAGATTTAATTTCTTATTATTATAATAGGTGAATGTTTTAAACCTTAGGATTCCATTAGGGTTTTTATGGGATTGTGTTAGACTATAGGCTTTGGTACCCTTCCTAGTATGATATGTTGTGATAAGTGATCCCCTAATTGGGTATAGTGGATCCACATATTAGTCATGCTCCTACTTAACAAGTGTATCCCAATCAGAAGTGTAGGTATTCTCTATCTTCTCCAAGTGAGGATTGATTTATATACATGATGCATTTCCAATTACATACACCACCCTCCCCACTTGCATCCTCTTGATATTCAAGGTTTCATTCTAATATTACAAAGTGTGCATCATTTTTGGTCAGCATGGATTTTTCTAAGGAAGGTGGGGTAAAAATTTATCTATCTATATATTTGTATTTATTTAATTAGAATACAATATTCTATTACTACACTAGAGGGGATTAAATTCTTAGGCTTATAGTGGAACATCTTCTAGATCTACAAGTGGCAGCATTTTTGCATTTTATATGGTGCAAAAATGGAATTTTATATTTTATTCTTCAAAATTTTATAAATTTATTAGGATTTAATTAGAGGCATCATCTATCTATTGGTTGTCATCCTTATTCCTTTATGGAGGTAGCATTGGCCTTTTTTAGATTTTGGTGGTGCTAGAATTTTTATATCTGCGTGGCAGCTCTAGTGCCTTTTTGGAGTTTTCTTATTGAGGGGGAAGGTTGTTTCTCTTATATGTTATAATAAATATCCATTATTTATATAAAAATCTATTTTTTTTTCTATTTCACCATTTTTCTCCTTGCCTAGATCTAGCTTTACCTTTTTCTAGGCCTGTGTAGAACATTGGGTCTACGTGGAGTGGCATTGGAATTTATAGAACATATTTTTTTCACTTTGGTATCCTCTATCTCAGGTCACACCATATTCCTTGGTATCCAAGAGGTGAAATAAAATAATATTCCACCATTTCATGCCCTTAAAACAACTATTCATTCATTATTTGCTTTTAATAGTTGTATTTTTTCCTTTGATATGCAACACCTTTTGCTTGCGATCATAAACGGGTCATTGACAATTTATTTTTTCAAATTGGTCATATTTTATAATTCCATGGTTTAATTTTAATTCTAATAATTGGTTGTATTCCTACCTTAAATTCTATTTTGGTCACTAAAATCTATTTCTAGTGTAATTTTTATTGTTTTTGACCCATTTATGAGAATTCATAAAGCCTATAACTTTTGAACCATAACTCAAATTTGAGTTATGTTTTTTTTAAATTGTATATATTTTAGTTATAAATACATTGGTATAATTAATTTTCAAAACTAAACTACTTTTATAAAGTTCCAAAAAAAAAATTTGCGGGGGGGTTCATTAATACAATCTTTAAGGAGGTTATCTCAGTGCCAATTTGTGCACTCTTTTTCATTCTTTCTGATATTTGGTGATTCACTATCATGGATTATACTTATGGTATTTACCATAATGATCTTGTGAATACACACAATTAGCATAAATCAATACTTTAAATGGAACTAACCATAAAATGCAAAGGATTATGGTCCCTAATGAATGAAAATTAGTTACAGTTTACACACTAGTTTGAAAAATTTTAGCACCAAATGTAAGTTTAAAGAATTTATGGGTTTAATATGGAATTATGTGAGTGATAGTTTGTTGTTGAATTTGTATGGGTGTGATACACCATTAAAAATATGTTCTAAGCTAAAGGGTTTATTTGGGAAAGTATATCACTTAAGATCGATGTAGTTTGAAGTGGAGCTTACTTCACTCAATATAAATGACTTTGAATCTATTTTATACTACCTCACTAAGTTTAAGAATTTATGGATAGAGTTGAAGGGGAGTAGATATGATAAGAAAGATGAAGAGTGTGTGTACTTGATTTTGTCTAAGTTGAGTGGTCCATTATAAATCTTTGCTTCTACCTTTTTCTCTAGCATGGATGCCTTAGGTGTCACATTCAAGATGATAGATTTAGAGTTGTTTTGTGAGACTTACTAGGGAGGAATCTAAATTTTCTCACCTTGAGTCTTCCACATCTCAAAAATAATTAGTAGCATCATATCATAAGAATAAGGGAAAAATAAGGAGTAAGAAGAAGAATGCTCCTCTTCCATCTCAAAATGAACCTAATCCCAACACCAACACATCTAAACCCAAATCATCTTCTAAATCCAAGAATAAGTCTAACATATCATTTTCCTATTGTGGGGGTACTAGTCATAAAGAGTCTATGTGTTTTAAGATAATACACGCCCTAGAGGATATTGTTATGAAACACAAGATTTCTATATCCACTCCTTCCCCATATCATGAGTATGGGAAAGCACTTAATGTTTTTAGGAGATCACATTCACCTATTTTAGATAGTTGGGTTCTAGTTTCTAGTTCTTCACACCACATGGCTTCGAAGGAATCATTTGTATCTTTTTGTTTTAGTTCTACTTCCAACATTAATATTGGAGATTCTTACTTTATTTTTAATAATGGGAAGGGTGACATACAACTAGATGGTGGATGCATCAATGATGAATGATATGTTCCATAAATTACTATCAATCCTGTTTTATTTTATCATATTTTTCAATCTAGTTAGGGAAAAAAGTGACTTTCACACCATAGGATGCTGAATTTAAAGCTTTGTTAGAGCCACATACACTTATTGCATGGGTGTTTTCTTATCATAGTTATCAACTCTAAAAATTTTAGGGTTTTGATGATACTCTTCCTCTAGGGACATGTTTGGTTTCTCATTAAAATTATAAGAGTAGGGTTTACAATGAGAGATTTTAACATCTCAATTATAGATACTTGAAGGAGTTGAAAACTCGTAGTATAGTAGAGGGTCTTCCTATAGTTTCATGTCTTGATGGAGTTTGCTCTATTTTCAAATTAAGGAAATAACACCATGATATATTTACTAAGTGTATGTCCATGAGATCTTATTCACCACTTGAGCTTATACATATTGATTTGATGGTCCTTCTTATTCCTTTTAATGGAGCTAAGTATACACTTGATAATTTATGGAAGTGTAATTGTGTTTATTTTAAGATGTATAAGAGTGATGTATTTTATCACTCTAAATTATTTAAGGCTTTGTTGGAGAAATAATATTCTAGTTACATCAAGAAGCTTCATATAGATATAAGGTGGGAGTAATTTAGTTGAGAGTTCTTTGATTGTTTGGTAGCTTATGGTATTATTCACCAGCATTTTGTTACACATAATCCATAATAGAATATCTTAGTAGAATATAATAATTGAAATTTGGAAGATTTGAACTACATGATGAATTCATGGGATTTACCTTCTATATATTCGGTAGAGGTAGTTAATTATGCAAATTACATTCACAACTTCACACCACATAAAGTACTTGTTAATTTGACTCTAGAGGAGGCTTGGTTTGGAACTAAGACTGATGTTTCATTTTTTTGAGTCTTTAGGATCCTTGCTTGGGAATTTGAACAAAACAAGAACAAGAAATAATTGTATAAGAAGATAAAACATTTGGTTTTATAGGGTATTGTGAGGACATGAGATATTATCATATTTTATATCTTGATACTCATGATGTTTATTTTTAAACACATTTATACTTTGATGAGCACTTCACATCTCATGATTCCTCATATTCTTCCATGCCTTCTTCTTCTTTTTATGATTCATCACCTCCTGAGGATTCATTCTTTGAGGAGACAATTTAGGATATTATTTAGGTGGTTATAGAGGATGATAATCTTATTCATATTAATATTTCCACTACATCTAGGTGGGATCATATAATAGTTTTTAAGGTAGCACCTTTCATACAAGATCTTACACCCACTCAACATCACTATGCACATTCTATAGTTACTAGAATTTTGTGTCAATAATTCTCTATGGATCCATAGTATTTATTATATGAAATTAGAAATGCATAATGTCTATAAATCAATCCTAGCTTAGATAAGATAGATCATACCATACACTTCTGATTGGGGACACATTTCGTAATCGAGAACATGACCAATATGGTGATCCACTAGACCCAATTAAAAGATCTCTTAATTTAATACACCATGATAGAAAAGGTTCCAAAGACTTTGAAAAATCACAATCACACAAAAACCCTAAAGGGGTCCTAATTTTTGATATTTCACCTTAACTAATAACAAGTAAATTAAATCTAATGTAGTACTCACTAAAGCTTGTGGCACAAAATGAGGGGTTAGTAAAAAATAAAAACATGTATAAGAGAATATCAATTAATCTAAGCATGAGTAAGACCCTAATACATGGAATATGAAGAGTAATATTATTCAAAGCCAATACTTATGCTACTTTTATCTACTAAAGAGAGGAACAAATTTATAGAATACTTATGCGAATGTGAACCCATTGAGAGTCAATCTCTCCCTTGGCCAAAGGGACTTAGAAAGAGGATTTTGTGGTTTATAAGGATCACTAAAAAGTCAAAATCATCTAATAATTCTCCACAGGACTAGATTCTCCAAGTAGAAACCCTAAACTAAGACTCCTAAAGTATAATGGTAGAAGAGCAGATTGTAAAGAAGCACAAGTAAATATAACTATTATGATTCCATATTGAAATAATGATGAAATTACATTGTATTTATAGGTATATTTCATCCTAAGCCCTTGTAAAAATTTTGTCCAACTGTGTCAACCCTATCGAACTAATATAATTTTGGGCAATTATTCACTATGTCATGAGTTAGGTCAACCAAAAACCAAACTAGTTCCTAATTGAAAATCACCCAAAACTATATGGGGTCAACCTAGTTGACCTATTATATTCAACTATCAAAAAGGAATTAAGGTGAGAAAAAGGAATAATAGAGAGTGGAAAATACTAGAGGAGTGAGCAAAGGAGTAATATCTTAGAGAATGGTTTTTAGGAGCTGGTTGGATTGATAATAATTTGGAAATAAGGGAAAACAATATTATAAACCACTAATGGTCTACCCACCCCTTTCTCAATGCACCATTTAAGGTGTGCACTTAGAGAGATTGAGTCTCTATAAGTTCTTACAAGATGTAAAGCATCAATATTTGATAAAAGTTAAAAATATTATGTGTATACATATGCCCCACTCGAATCTCATCATGTGTCACTAAGGTGCAATAGGGGATGGTGATTTGAGAAAGAACATAAATACACTTAATGATGATGCAAAAAAAAAGTTACAATATTTTAAAGCATAAAATAACTAAAAGGTAAATGATTGAAATGTAAATAATTGAAAATTAAAAGTGATGCATACCTTAAATTAACTTTATTACTAGATGGTTATATATTATGTTATTATTTTTTATTATCTAAGGCATAAAGACTACTTTTGAGAAACCCAAGAATATAAAACTATAGAGCAAAAATAAATAAATGTAAGAAATCCAAGAAAATTTGTGCTATGTAGAGAGGATGTACTTAGAAATTTGGAAAACTAAGGTGATAAGTGCTATGTTAGATGTAATTACCAAGTCTAAATAAGAGTAAATTAGGTAACTAAAATTATAAGGCTACTAATGATTAAAAAAAGTTCAAACTAGTAAATTGTAGGTAAGAAAGGAAAACTCACCAAGTCAAAGCCAAGACACATGTTAGAAAGAATGGTAATCAAATATCAATGTGAAAGCAGTAATAATCCCTACTTAAACAAAGATGGGCAAGCAAAAAATGGTAAAACAACATTAATGAGTTAACAATAACAATATTTATTTCAATCCATAATGGAAAAAGGTGCATAAAAAGGGAAAAACAACATTGATGAGTGAGAAGTAACATGACAGCCTCTCTCAATAATGGAAAAAGGTACAGGGTTAAGTATCTACAATGGAAGGGTAGTAAAACAAATGAAAAATGACACAAATAAATCAAAACAATTATAAAAATGTATATTTATGGGAAAAATAATGTAATCCATAGTTTCTCAAACATATTATTTTGGTCTAAGGATAGATAAAATTGAAACAAAGTAGTGCTAGCATGTTTTTATTAAATGAAGAAGGAAAAATAGAAGAGGGAAAATAGATTTGGAATCCAAATTTTCCCATCAAATGAATTGGGTGGAGGGGAGAATCAAGGAAAAACCAATTTAAAATAACTCTTTATCGAAGTCAAGACACTATAATTAGGATTCTCAAAACAAGAGGAATTTCAATGTTAAGGAATCTGAATAACTTTTATTAAACACACAAGTCTTAGGTCAAAAGGTATAGTATATAGATTATCCCATGAAGGATATATGAATAAAAATTAAAATTGACCTACCTTCCCACAATGTGTTCCCCATTCCTCAAGACCCCTTATAGAGTGGTATATTTACTATGAAGATTAGGTACTTATGTGAGAAAGTAGGTAGAACCATAGATTTTTTTTTGTATTCTCCTATTCCAATCTATTGGCCTACTATACCCCAATGGACATTGGCTCTACGTGTGGCTACCTATGGATTTTGACCATAGATTAGAGATAAGATAAGTAATTTTAATCACATCTTTTGGAGTGATTTTGACTTTTAATATTTGCATGGTACCTTTTGGTTTATAATTTCATTTTATTTCAAATGATTTGGATTTAACTTTCTTGATGGTTCTTTATTATTACTCCTCCATACAGATTTGGAAAACTAAACATGGGTGCTAAAGATGACTTTCATTTAAATACTTGGGACTTGGTTTCTAAGAGGGAGAAATTTAAAGAGCATGGGGTCTAAGAGTCTCATAAATCTAGGTGAAATAAAAGTGTTATCTTGACTTTGACCTTGTTTTATCCAATGCAAAGTGAAAGGAAGGGGAAATTAAGATGAATGACACAAGGAACAATTTTAATTAATTTAAATCGCAAAAAATGTGACAAAGGGTGAAAAAGGGATACAATGACATTAAAGTGTGAATCCTTACCATAATAATGAAGGAGATGGAGGAAAACATGCTAACATAGATTGTTCTAAAAATTTCATCCATTAAGAGAAGAAAAAAGCTAAAGTTGATAACATGGATCAATAATGTTTTATTATAAAATGAATGATAAGATGATTCTTTTTATGAGGAGGGTTACGTCCTATCCACAGTCTTACACTACAAATTATAAAAGAGAAACCCATGGTCATGCCAAAAAGTAGTGAAAAATAAATGAGATAAGAAAAAAGGTGGTATTTTTTTAGGAGGGAAAGATCCTATCCATGGTCTTATACTACAAAATCAAAATAAAAATCGAAGGGATGCCGAAAGAAATTTAAAAAGAGTGTGAAAATAAAGAAGACTATGGTACATCATGAGGATGACTAGGTCTTATCCATGGTTTTATAATGCAACTCATGAGAGAAAAGGGAAACCAAAAGACTAAAAAAGGACTATTGTAGAGGGAGAGACCTATGTAATTAACCCATAAAAAGTGTTAGAGAGATGTAGATAGAAATCACGAAAAGAAGGAAATGTTTTAGGTAGAGTAATTTTTAAGGAATTTTGTGTTGTTGGACTCTTTGAAAACCTACCCTTCATTAGTTTGAAGGTGATAGGTATTTGGACCAAAAATATCTTTGACTAAATAGGGACCCCACTAGTTTTGGGCATATTAACCTTCTTTATCATAGGTGTAATATAATTTAAGGACAAGATCACCAACATTAAATGTATGTACTTTAACATGTTTATTATGTTTTTTGAAAATACAAGTCTTGTATTGGAAATTATGTTATAAAGAAAAAAGATGATGTTCATCAAGGAGATCAAGGGCATAAAGATGAGATTCACATAAATTTTCATCAAGAATGATACCATGAAGAGATATATAAAGAAAGGGAATATTGACTTCTAATGGAAGGACTGACTCAAAACTATATATTAAAGAGAATTCCATTTACCTATTAGAAGTACATATTCTAGTCCATCGGACCAAAGAATATGATAGAGATGAAGGTGTCAATCCATGTGGGTTTCATGAATTATCTTTTGGAAAATTTTGTTAAGAATATTGTTAGTGGTGTTAGCTTAACCATTGAATTTTAGATGATAAGGTGTAGAAATTCTGTGATTGATCTTGAATTTAGCACAAAGTTATTTAACATTCTTATTTTTGAAGTTACTACCATTGTCTGAAATGATGGTATGGGGAACACCAAAGAAGAAAATGATTTGATTAAGAATAAATTTGGAATGGTAGAACCAGTGACATTAACAAGGGGCATGGATTTAATTCATTTGGTAAAATATTCGGTGGCAGCGATGATAAAAATATGCCCATCTTGGGATTGAGGTAATTTACTAATGAGATATAATCCCAACATGGAGAAATCCCAAGGAGATTTGATAGTTTGAAGCTCGAATGGAATGAATGAATTATATCATAATGAAGTTGAAAAAAGTTACACCTTTTATCAAATTCAATTGCATCCATTTCAAGAGTAGGCCAAAAGTAACCCATACATAGGCATTTATGGGTTGTAAAATATTTGATATAGTGGCCACCATAAATTCCCACATGTGCTTGTTCAAGAAGAGAAGGGAATTCATCTTACATAACATAATAGAGCAGGTTGACTTTAGTGTTATGATAATCAAGGATGCTATATCAAAATACAGACATGAAATCTTATTTACGATGCATTTCTTTTTACAAGAGTATAAGTTAGGAGGATAAGTTTGATGTTCTAAGAATTGAATGATTTATTTATACCAAGGGCTTTGTTGAATGGTAACATCCTCAATGTGGTAGATAAGCAAATATGTTGGTTGAGTTGAGGATGGAAATTTTATTATTTGTATAAGAAAAGTGGGATCAAAAATAACTTGGTAGGAATAAAATAGAGATGCCAAAGAGGTGAGCGAATCAACAATGGAATTTTGATTTCTAGGGATAGGATCGATAGTGGAAAAGATGAAATCCTTAGTAATAAGGGTATAAATTTGATGATATATAATGAATTTTTCACTTTTACATTAGTAATCACCATTTACTTGGTGGAAAATAATTTGGGAATCACCTAAAGTGTACATATATTGAATGTCTAGGTCAAGAGTAGCTCTTATGCCTAGTATTAGAGATTTGTACTCAACCATATTATTAGTGACATCAAAGGTGAATAAAAAAGAAAAATGTATGATTTTTATAAGAGTAAATTTAATAATTCAAGCTACCCTAGCTCTTTAAAGGAATTTACCACCATCAAAGTGACGGGTTCAAGTATCCTCATGCAGATCAACTTTAATTTTTAGAAGCTCTTCGATAACTAATTTAGGTTTATTAGTATCATATGGAATATTAGATTAATCAAGATTATTTTCTTCAAGACTATTGGTAAAGTTATGAAAATAATCCTTGAGAGAAATATCTTGATTAATACCTTTGATGTAAAGGATATTGTCATGTGGAAGGATATTTTGAAGGTGATCAGTAGTTGGCATAGGAGCTATGACAAGTTGATCAACTATGACTTGCCCTTTGACAACTTTTTGAGTGATGTAGAGATAAAATTACATAATAAATACCATCCATTTGATAATTCTATCTCCAAGAATAAATATTTTTGAGAAGTGATGAATGGGGTCAAAATGAATGATGATATAAGTAATCTAGTACAACATGTAGTGGTGAATATTTTTAGATACAAAATATATGGAAAGGTAATCACATTTGACTTTGGTATAACATATTTCATAATATACAAGGCCTTGGCTAATGTATTAGATAACATACTCTCTTCTAGTATCATCAAGTTGGAAAAGCATTAACCCTACTAAAATGTGTGTGGAAGAAGTATATAAGATTAAAGGTTGATCGTTGGAAGAAGGAAAAAGTGTATGTGGGTGAAGAAATTACTCTTTCATTTTATCCAAATATTTTTTACAAGGTTCCATCCATTCTAATGCGATACCTTTCCTAAAAATAAAATTGATGGATTGGATGTGATAAGCCATTTTAAGGAGAACTCATCTAATTACCCCAAGTTTGCCTAAGTAAGTATGAATGTTAGGAATGGAATGAGGAATGGGAATGTTAATGATGGCATTAATCTTGAAGGGTTCAACATTGATGCCACAAAGAGAGAATAGGAATCCTAACAATTTTCTAGATGTGACACTAAAGACACATTTTTAAGGATTAATTATAAAATGGTATTTAATAAGGTGGTAAAAAATGATAGCAAGATCAGATAGATGAGTCTTAAAAATTTTGGATTTATAAATGAGGTCATCTATATAGGTCTTAATAATTACATGGATAAGATCATGAAAGATATGAGTCATTTCTCATTGGTAAGTGGTTCTAACATTTTTAATATTGAAGGGCATTTTGACATAGCAATAGGTGCCCCATTCCATGGTCAAATTTGTCTTATATTGGTCCTTAAGGGAAATATGAATCTATTTGTATCCCATGAACCCATCTATAAGAGATAAAATTTCACAACCAGTTATGGAATTGATAATGGCATTGATCGAAGGTAAAGGGAATTTATCCTTAGGACAAGCAAGGTTAAGATTATGAAAACCAAAGTAAATTAAAATGACCATAGTGACCTTTTTTTTAATGAGAACAATGTTAGAAACCCATTTAAAATAGTCCAGTAGTTTGATAAATTTAGCATCAAGTAATTTGATGACTTCCTTTTACATAAGGTAGAAACCTCAGGTGGAAATTTCCTTTAATTTTAACATGCAAGCATGGCATTAGGATAAGTAATTATGTTATTCACCATAATGCTAGGGTAAATACTAAGCATTTACTCATAATACCAAGCAAAAACCTCATGAAACTTATCAAATAATAAGTAGAGTTATCATGTTTAGTATGTGAGATTTCATGAGATACTATAATTGGTCTAGGACAAGATGGAGTACCATATTGAATATGAGTGGATTCTTTGATAAAGATGACATTTCTATGGTGCATTAGGTAAATAATAAATTAGATTAGCTTTGAGATCAATTCTAGTAACAAAGTTGTTGAAATAAAGAGCTTTGGTTTTAAAATTCCCAAGTTTATGATGCTGCTAAGGAAGTTGAGATTCTTGGGCATGAAATATTTTAATAATAGATTTATCACTAGTCAAGGTGGGAAGAGGACCA
The DNA here is from genome assembly GCA_037957365.1 of Torreya grandis. Lineage (NCBI taxonomy): Eukaryota > Viridiplantae > Streptophyta > Pinopsida > Cupressales > Taxaceae > Torreya > Torreya grandis. The sequence continues at coordinate 103,599 of JARHVA010003356.1, forward strand.
TAACACTAAACATCTACTTTAAGATCTATAATTTGATTACCATGGTGATCATACTTAGAATGTATCTAATGGACATTAGTTTCCTTGGCCTCAAATGTAATCTCAAGAGTAGGAGAAGTAGATGGATCAGATGGGATTGGTGTATCAGTGGGTTTGATGATGGGGGAATAATCAAATGAAATTATGAGATCCAAAGGTGGTAAATAAGATGAAATAATTTCTAGAGATTTAGAAGGTATAATTTATTCCACCACCCAAGGAGTATCAATAAGAGGAGAATCGATATGAGGTACATAAAATTCATGATCAAAGTCATTATCCATATAAATTGTATGAACATCTAGGTTAAAATCATGAATTTTAGATAAGGTTTTATGATAATGTTGGACATCCTAGTCTCAATATTGAGATTGTGTTAGTATATAATTATCATCATATATTGGAGAAATTGTACATGCTTGAGATTTAGGGGGAGTTTTAAAAGGTAAAATCTTAATATTATTTAATGTAGAAGGAGACATGATAAGAGGATCTTCAAATAATTTGGACACTCCAAAATAATTAGAAGTGAAGGAATATTCAAGTAAAGAAGGCTCTTAAGCATTGCATGGAGGGGAAAATTGGTAATCTCATCAATAAGAGGAATAATATGATCCCTAGTTAATAAATAAGGAGGAAGCCACTCTAAAATGTAGGGAGGTAGCTTGGTATTATTTCAAGTATGTTTCAAATCATTAGTTTCATCATCATCAAAATCCACAAGAGTAAATTGTAAATTGGGATTCATGTTGATGAAATCAGGTAAAGGAGCAATATTAATCTTAGGAATGATAAGAACATGATACTATGATTTAGGATTAGGAATTTTAATACTCCATGGGTTAGGATCAAATTAATGTTTAAACCAATTCCCATTGTGTAATAATTTAATACATTAGCTATCGAAAGTATTAATGGCCCACATTCTATGAGTCCAAGGGAGACCAAGGAGTATGTTGTAATAAAAGTGTAAATTGAGGACCATAAGTTTAGTCTGAATGGTCTTAGGTTCGATGGTTAATGGAAGACAAATGGAAACAAGTGGTATTTTATTAGTGTTATCATAACCAAGATAGGTAAGATGGGTTTGCTTGAGATGATCCTTATTTTAACCAAATTTTTAGATAAGCCACAAAGATGTCACATTAATATTAGACCCTTCATCACCTAGAAATTTATTGATAATGTTAGTATTAATGTCTATTTTAATGAAAATTTATGGATCATAATCACAAAAAATAATTTCATCATTAATCATTTATTCTTCAATAAATTCAATAAAAGGCTTACAAGAAGGACACATAGTTTCAATGGTATTTATGTTGGTAGGTTAAGGTTTAATAGAAGATGGTTCTTATCTATATAGTATGGATCTTCAATTTATTGGAGTTATTGGATAAAGAACTTATGATGATAGAGTAAAGTATGAAGCAATTCCTTGAGTGGAATTTTACAAGGCATAGAGTTAAGTCCCTCAAGAACTTTCAAATGCTAATTAAAAGAAGAACTAGCGTGATGTTTAGGAGTTAAAGTAGTTTTTGAAGGAATATATGTGGTTGGAGGTTTAGAAGGAGGAGGTGGTTCCTCATGGGTTTCTAAAGCAAGATTAGTAGTTATTTTATCTTTGAGAATTTGTTCTTCTAAATATGGCTTCTTATGCTTGGTAACAAGATCTTTGTGAGTCAACTTGTGATGATAGTTGACCTTCGTAGTGTTAACATATTGAGAATTACTATAATATTGGTCATAATCAGCATCAATGGCACAAACATCCATTGTATTTGGCTGATTATTTAAAAAAGAGTTTTGGTTATTTAAGGTAGAATCTTTAGAAACCTATCATTTTTTAGAATCAATGGTGTACTCTTGATGATGAAGGTTGATCATGGATTCATGATTAAATGAATCACCATGAATATAGGAGAAAACAAGTTTAGTGAGCCCTCTACAAGATTTATGATAATGACCAGGGTTGGCATAGAACCAAAAAAAAAGACTATGGTCATACCACATCGGAGGATTTTTATGATAAATGAAATATTTAGAGGGAAGTAAGAATTGTTTCATTTGTTTCACCAAGAGAGGTTTGTGAGAAGGTGAAGGAATATTGGTTTTGGAAGTTCTAGGCTTGGATTGTGGACTATTACTAGTAACAATAATGGTAGATGTTTCAAAATATCCTTTTAAAAGTTTAGGATTAGGTTTAAATTATTTCATGAAAATGTCTTGATGTTTAGCTTGATCAAGAGATTCATTAAGTGTTTGGAGAGCAAAATTTTGAACCTTATATTGAAGAGGAGTCAAAGTAGTGATAATTTTTTTGAATAAGTTATCATTAGTCATGTTATTGTCAGATTTATGGGCCATTGATATCCATCTTTTGATAAATTCATGAGCTGATTCGGTGGGAGATTGATTAGCATTGATGAAGTGGCTAAGATAATTTTTGGGAAGGTTATTGTGTTGAAATTCTTTAACTAGGGATTAACTAAATCTTTAAGTTTCCAATAGAATGTTGGGATAATTGGTTATACCATTATAATACATCACTAGTAAAGGTTTTAACTAAGAGTTTAATTGCACTAAAGGTATTAGTTTGGATCCACTCTTTGTAAATATTTCCAAAGGCTTAGATAAATGAGGCGGGGACTTTAGTCCCATCACACTTGATAGTTTGAGATATGTTACCAATATCAATAAAAATAATGAAGGGAGCTAAAGGCTCATTTTAAATAGTTTAAAACATCTTATTATTCATTATGGGTTGAGAAATAACATTACCAGAGGCATCTATAAAAGGTGGAGGAAAGTAATTAGGATTAGTTTGAGGATGGATAGTCAGAGGTTGATTATCCATATTAATCAAATGATTTTGAAGTTGAATCATTTGATTGGTGTTATATTTTTCCATTATGTTCATTTGATAGATAATTTGGGTAAGAAGTTAAATTGTATTAGGAGGTGGTTTGGTGTTGGTAGGAGTACTCCTCAGATTGGTATTAGGGGGAGGGTTATTAGAATATGGATTATTAATGGGATTATTGATTAAATTTGTGTCAATTTTTCCCACATTAGTTTGAAGATGAGAAGTATCTTGGTAAGTATAGAAAGGATTAGACCCATCAACTTCATCTTGAAGTGTGATTTGCACCATGTTATAGGTCATGGATGAAGGAGAGTAAGAGATGCCCCAAGAGTGATGGTTATATTGGGAAGGAAAGAGAGGGAGAAATAAACATCCCATATAGTATCTTAATGGATTTAGACTATCCAAAAAAAATTGATATGGGACTTCATGATTACTGAAGATAAATAAATAGAATGCTAAGAAGGATAAAAATAATTGAATCAAAAAATAGGGAAGGCATAAAGTTATACAGAGTCAACTGAGTCAACCTAACATAGAGAACAAGGGCTAAAAACTATACAGGGTTAATCGGGTTTACCTAGCATAATAGGCAAGGAAAAATGAACAACTTGCAAGAGACAATGTTGATAGAAATGACTATGTACTAAAACAAGAATAATTATTGCTAGTACTTTAGGAAAGAAATAAATTAAAGGAGACACACAATCACTTTAATCAATGAGGTTGATCCAATTGAAGTACACAACATAAAAATTTACACCAATATTGGTTAATGCATGTTTTTGAAATACAACATACAATTGAGCAAAGATCAAGCAATCAACTTTGACTATAAAATTTAGCTAAGTGGTCAAACTCAAGGTTTTTAGATTATTAGAATATGATTTTAGATGTGATAGGAGGTTGGCTATAAGAAAATAACTAGAAATCAATCTAAATATGGTTTCAGGAAGTTTGGCTTGAAAGGGATCTATATTGGTAATGGTACAGGCTTGGTATTAGGGCCTACCCCCTCACTTCACACTTCATAGTGATAAGAGTGTCGATTTCTTAGCCAAAATATACCACTAACCACATGATTATAATTGGTGAGAAAACCAATTTGGCTTCTCCCTTGGTGATGAAATCCATGTAGGTAGGCTTTGGGTAGATAATTGTTAAAATTCTTTTTAAAAGTTTGTGATTTGGTAATATGTGCATACAATATAATATTCTATAACTAAATGGTATAATAAAAACCACCTAGTTAGACTATGTGATCTATTATAAGCATGCAAGCAATTAAATTTGAAAGTGTGAGCTATTTACTAGCATACAAGGGTTAATTCCAAATTTTAAATATAGTATGATGTTATATTTGATAATATATGTAAATATATATATATATATATATATATATATATATATATATATATATATATATATATATAAATATAATAAGATTGATTGCCTTTATACTACAAAATCAAAATGTGTGAAAATGAACTATGTTGATAGAGTTAACCTAGTTGTTCAAATAGCACAAAAATACAAAACTACATCGATAGGGTCAACCTAGTTGACTGTATAGGGGAAACTTTTAAAGAATAAAATTTGTGAAAAGCAAGACTATATGGAAAGAGAGAGAAGGATAAAAAGGAACCTTGGTGGGTTGGAAGATGTAGAGAAGTGAGATTTTTATTGAAGAACCTTTATTAACACTTGAAAATTTTGCTAACTATGATGACTGGGTTGACTTAGCTTTGTAAAATAATGTTGATGAGTGCCTAAAATGTACAAGGTCAATTGGGTTGACCTACTATGATGAACAATGTGTTTAAAAATGTATAGGTTTGATTGGGTTGACCTAATAGTCTAGAATGGATATCTGAAAGCTTGAAAACATGTATTGTGTCAATTTACTTGACGTAGTAGCCTAAACATGGAAAAAGAACATATATATATATATATATAGGTTCTTTTTCCAAGTTTAGGCTACTACGTCAAGTAAATTGACATAGTACATGTTTTCAAGCTTTCAGATATCCATTCTAGACTATTATATATATATATATATATATATATATATATATATATATATATATATATATATATATATATATATATATATATATATATATATATATATATATATATATATATAAAACAAAGTTGTATAGATGCAACTATGTATTAAATCTATGCAAGAAATTTAGAACTATGTTGATATAGTCGACCTAGTATTATGAATATATAATAATAAAAATGATAAAATAATGAAATAAGTGAATCAAAAACTACAATGGTTAGATTTATGTCAAGTTCATGAGAATGTATGCAATCAGAAATGCATCATGTTTATAAACCAATCGTAGCTCAAATAAGATAGATCATACAGTACACTTCAAATTGGGGACACATTTGTTAAGTAGGAATATGACCAATATGGGATCTTCTAGACCTAATTATGGGATATCTTACCATAATACATGATGTTAGAGAGGGTTACAAATCCTACAAACAAGCACAATCATGCAATAACCCTAAAGGGGTTCTAATTTTTTGATAGTTTACCTAAATTAATAATAAGTAAATCAAATCTAGTACTCACCAAATCTTGTGGCACAACATGAGGGGTTAGCAAATAATCAAAACATGTATAGGAGAATCTTAATTAAGCTAGATATAAGTAAGACTCTAATACATGGAATATGAATAGTAATATTATTCTAAGCTAATACTTATGCTACTTTTATCTAGTAAATAGAGGAGCAAAGTTAAAGAATACATACTTGAATGTGAATCTATCGAGACTCAATATATCCCTTGGCTAAAGTGATTTTTAAGAGGTTGTTGTGGTTTTTAAGAATCACTAAGAAAGCCCTAAGTATTCAAGACTTCTCCAAAAGACTAGATTCTCCAAGTAGAAACCCTCAGCTAAGACTCCTCAAGTAGAATGGTGGAAGAGTAAATTATAAAGATGTGTAAGTGAATATAACTCTTGATTACATATTTAAATAATGACCAAATGATCTTGTATTTATAGGTGGATTTGACCTTAATCCCTTCTAAAAGTCTTGGCTAATAGATTCAACCCAATCGACTTATCATAATTTTAGATAATTATTCACTAGGTCATGAGCTAGGTTAGCCAAAATACAAACTAGTTCCTAAGTGGAAATCACCCAAAACTATATAGGGTCAACCTAGTTGACCTAGTATAGTTGACTGTCAAAAGAGACTTAAGGTGAGGAAAAGGAAGAAAAGAGAGTGGAATATACTAGATGAGTATGAAAAGTAAGAGTAATATCTTAGGGAATGGTTTTTAGGAGCTAGTTGGATTGGTAATAATGTGGCAATAAGGGACAATAATCCTATGAAGCACTAATGGTATGCCCACCCCTTTCTAGATGTACCCTTTATGGTGTGCACTCAAAGAGATTGAGTCTCAATGAGTTCTTGCAAGATTTAAAGAATCAATATTTGATAAAAGTTTAAAATATTATGAATTCATTTCTCACTGACTCGAGGGATACATGAGTGGGATGATGTAATGATAGATGAATATTCTTCATTGATGAAGAACCACACTTGTGATTTGGTCACTCTTCTTAAGGGATTAAATTTTGTTAGGTTCAAGTTGATTTATCACACCAAGTATGAAGATGATGTGCGTATTTATAAGGCACATCTTATTTCAAAGGGGTTCTCACAAGTTAAAGGTATTTATTACTCATATATTTTTTCACCTATTACCAAGATAGATTTTGTTTTCCTTGTAATTTCTCTTAATACATCATAGGGTTGACTAGTGTATCAGATATATGTTAAGAGTTCCTTCTTGCATAGATACTTGCTTGAGTAAATCTATATGGAGTAGCCTATTGGGTTTGTTCATGATTTTTCTCTTGTTTTCCAACTTAGGAGGTCTTTTTATGATTTCAAATAATCCCCTCAAGGTTGATATGATAAGATGGATTCATTTATTCTCTCCACTAGCTTTTTCTACTACCAATTTTATCCAATAATGTATATTTAGTATATTAGGGAGGACATTATCATATTTTTATTGTATGTTGATTATTTAATTCTCAAATTAAGCTCATATTCTTACATTTAGGATATTTAGTAGGCACTTTCATCACAATTCAACATGATATATCTTGGTATTTTGCACTTCTTCCTTGGTTTGTAAATTTCATAGTTATATAAAAGCATTTATTTGAGTTAATATAAGTACACACTTGATGCTTTTAAACATTTTGGCATGGTTGATTAAAATCCAAGTCATTCTCCTTTTTAGTTTTGAGTGACTCTCATTGCCACATATACTACTCCAATTTATGATCCTATATTATATAGGTATATGTTTAATAGTAATATGTATTGTACGCATACTCACCACAACATATAATTTGCAATTGGGCATGCGTCTAGGTTTTCAAATTCCCCTAATTGCAATCATTGGTAGGTTGCTAAGACTATTTTATGATATCTATGCGGTACTACTCATTTTATAGTATACTACACCAGGGGTTCTACTCAATTGGTTGGGTATAGTGATATAGATTGGGTAGGTTCTCTTGATGATAAGCATTCCACTTTTAGATACATATTTTATCTTAGTTATTCACCTATTGTTTTATTGTGCAAGAAGTATTAGGCTATTACACTTTCATCTATAGAGGCTGAGTATAAGGAAATAGATAAGTGAGTCACTAGGTTCTTTGGCTTTGTTAGTTATTGAAAAAGTCTAATTTCATGAAATATTCACCTACAATAATTAGGTGTAACAACCAAATTGAAATTAACATATCTCATGAATAAGTTGAGCACCAGTAGACCAAGCACATTGAGGTACTTTTGAAATTCATTCATCAACACATTCAAGATAGAGTTCTTAGCTTTAACTACATTCTGACTTAGCAACAGGTTAAATACATCTCTATGAAGATTTTTTCATCACCTCATTTCCTTGAGTTGTATGGAATGCTTGGTGTTTTAGAAATTATCTTTATCAGGTGTTCATGAGGACATCTTCCTTATTTATTTCATGGATACATATTATACATGAGTACATTACCTGGCCGAGTTACCAGGACTCATATTGTGAGTATGCCACTATTTCATTTTTTCTATTATTATCCTATAGATTCACTTGATGGCATATGTTAGAGTATGTATTTATCATTTTTTATAGTATATTAGCTATCTATTTTATCCTTTCACTAAATTTTATAATATGAGGATTTATGCCACATTGCTTAGCTAGGCTTGTTCTTTATTTTATCTTTCCTACTTATGCAAGGGACTCTTATTGTAATAACATATCATTATAAATAAAAATTGAATTTTATTCTTTTGCATTTCATTTGTCTACAACTTTTTTATGTGATATTCTTTTTTTTAACACTTTAGAATCATGGGGTGGAATGCCTTTACCATTCCTAATACTAAAAACTAAATCAAACACTATAGCTATTTTTCCATTCAATACTATCTAAAATAGAACATGTAAAGTATCCTCATACATATGATCCTACTGTAAAACACCATTATTTTAGTCAGCAAACACAAATATTGAAAGAATAAAATTATGGGAAGAGTAATGAAAGGAGAATTAATTCCCTGATAGTCAAGTCAATATGACAAATGTTACTAGTAATAATATATGTATGAACTATCATTAAATTTTACTTTCAATGCTTAACTATAATTATTTAATTCATCAATACCTATGATAAATACCATTTTTTATTTCATCGATAATTTCTTGCAATCTATACCCTGAATTATAATAATAATTTGGGGATTTAAATGAACTAGAATTTCATAAGGAAGGGAGTTTATAATTTTTGGTAATAAACATTGATGGATTATTATATCATATTTGGTGTACTTTAATATGTATCTTATTCTAGGAAGATACACACAAATCTATTTGGATACAACATCTTCACTAAGATTAAATTTAAACATTTTGCCCCTACATTATTTCCATTAAAATTTTTATTCATAATTATATATTATTATTTATTCCCTACCATTAATACAATTAATAAACCATTAATTTTCATTCAAATAATTATCATTTTTAGGGATGTTAATTCATGCATGTGAATAGAACACGCCTAATTATTTATTTAACTTTTTGAGGTCAAGCCAAGATAGTTGATGTAATGGATGGGTGATGGGTAGAACAACAAATTGGGGTATTTTTTTTAGTGGGATGAGATTTGGGATGATAATAGGAAAGGGATGATCATTATGGAGCCAAAATATTTATGTTTCATCACATTTTATTATTAAAATCATCTAACTAAGTGGAAACAAAACTCTTAAGTCCCTAGGTATTGGCAATGATGAGGTGGTGAAAATCCTAATCAATACTTGGAATGTCAATGTGGGAAAAGTTTGGTTTAATGACTTAGGGTATTTATTTGATTCTATCAGGCTATCTATGTCTTTTAAATTTCATACAGAAATGTGAAATATGTATAATGAGGCTAGACCCAAGGAAAATTAAGGGGAGAGGATATGGGAATCTAGGTCTGGATCATGTTATATCGATGGTCTCAATTTTGGAAGAGAATGATCATGGGTGGATTATCTATTTTATATTTATTCTCTAAGGAATTTATATCATTAACAATGATATGGGGGCCATGTTTATAACATAATACCTTAATTTTAAGCTCAACATTGGTATCTGATTAAGTGTTAATAATGGGGCCTAGTGCTCTAGCTTTGTGAAAGAGACTTACTATATGGAGGTATGAATAAGTGTAGCATACTTTTTTGAATGTTTTATGTGGTTGTACATGATTATATATTATAATCATGTTTTTTTTAATTCTCATTATCATTATTATAATCCTTTAGTTGTTGATTTATTTTGTTGGTTTTGGGTAATGACTTGACTCAAAAGAAGGCTAATGAATTGTGGAATGTAAATTATTGAAAGTAAATAAAATTGAATATTTGGAAAGAAATGAAATAATTCTTATTTTTATATTTATCAATTCAATTTTCAATGCATGCAATGATATAAATCAAAATCTAGATTAACAATACAAATTCTGATTTCTAACTTTTCTAGATGAAAACTAAATGAAATCATTATTTTGTTTTCAGATTATATATGAATTAAGATATTAGAAAGATAATATTTTATACTATTAAAATCTATAAAAAATTATATCTAGACTCTAGACAACAATATTACCAAGTATCCAAGTATTCTTTTGTAGATGCAAGCTAACATTAGTTATTCAATGTTTCTAATAGAATACATACTAAGTTTGAATGACTTTTATTGAATGAAAATGAATATTAATGTTTTTATTTTATTATATAATAAAATTAAAAAAAAATTTTTAATTTACTAAAATAATTAAAACCAATACCAAGATACTACCTTTTACTCTCCTAGGTTGGACTGGAGTTTTCTACTTGCTAGTGTGTTTGTGTGTGTGTGAACAAAATCTTTATTTGAACTATAAATTGATTTTTGTTGTATATGGAAGTATTTTGTTTTGTTTTATAATGTATATATAGTGCTTTAATGCAAATTTATATGATTTTAATTAATATATTATATGGATACAAATAATAAATAAATTAACTAATGTTTTTAGTGAAAATATAGGAAGAGAGAGGAAATATTTTACTATCTATTATCCATTTAAAATTAAATATATAATATAATGAAATAAAATAAAATAAACTAATTTAATATACCAAATGAATGAAATATTTTAAAAAAAAAAAACCCTAACTTGATCAAGATGTAGACTAGATGGAAGCATGAGATATATTTTTGATGTGGTCCTCAACATGATATCTCCTTTGCTCAAAACATTTGATTAAAAGAACTATATAACCAAGTATAATTAAAAAAAAATATTATAAAATTAATTATATCATATTAATGTAACTCTGAAAAAAATAACAACTAATTGTGGTTGATTAGTGCACTGACTGTAAAGACTTGGTTTCACTACTTAAAATGTTATAATCTACACAAAAGTGATCAAAGGAAAATCTCAAAATAATGGTATTTGGGTTATAGCTATATAAATATTAAAAAATTCAACCTTAAATTCAAATTTTTGGATTGGAAATTCATATAAAAATATAATAATTGTAGGAGAGGAATAGAAGTTGTCAGGGGGAGTTTAACTGAGTTAAACTATGAGTAGAACTTAGGATAGACTCCAAAAACATTAAAAATATTGCATTGGGAAAGTATGTAGGAAAAATATATATGAAGAGAACATGAAATGCAATAGGAATCATGTAAAATGTATGAAAATTTGAATTTTAGAGGCTAAATTTGGAACACTAAGTAAAGGTGATAGAATTTCCTCTATTTGTGGGGGTGATTATGCAACCACTAGTCTTAATGATAGAACCATAACTCCATAGAACAAAATAATTATATGGGATGATTTAAAATCCCTGTCATTTTTGGCTCCATAATTCTGTTTATAAAACTTAATAATGATTCCATAACCTTATAGTGGAACTATAATGGATTGAAATGGTTTTGTCATAGTAGGGTATGTTTTGTCTATCATACATGGTTTATAAAACATGTTAAAAGAGAATAATAAATATAAAATGAATGGGGTTTGAGGTGTGAAGGAGATGAATAAAGATTTAAAAGTAATAGACTATTAGAGAGAAAAAAATTTGAGTGTAAATTAGGAGATCATTGCATCATTATTAGACATCAAACCAAGTATGTCACACCATCAAAATTCTTAGTGCATACATTTTAACCCCTCGAGATGATAAATTATCATGAATTTAAGTGGGTGTGATATAGATAATTGGAATGAAAAATATTAATATGGGGTTAAAACTACTTACCTTACCCTATTAACATAATGAAGTTAGCTGAGACTTTGTGTAACCTATAGACAAAAGTTAAGAATCTGGTGAAATTTAAGGAAAAAGCATAAAATATACTACATAATCAAATCATTAATGAGATTAATTATCATTTGTGTACAAAAGAGAATACTACCTAAATCATGAAATGGGGTGATAGAATATGGTGCCAATTCCTCACATACCTACAAAATCATAAAATTTTCTATAAAAGATAAAATTCCATTAAACTATCACTTTTGAATCATGTGGCATGAAATATATAATTAATATGAATTTTAATCTCGAAAATAAGTGTTATTCAGAAAAGATGCCAAAAGTAAAAAGTTTTCAAACCCAAATAACTATTTTAGATGCCTATATATTCAAAAAATTGCTAAAAAATATTCATATATGAAAATTGACATGTGAAAATTTGGGCTTTAGATTGCCTATGATGGTTTTGAGCCACAAATAATTTGAAATAATGAGCACAATATGAGTATGGTAAACAAACCAACATCAGGTTGTGCAAGGTAGGTCCAAGTAGGTTTTTATTAGTTTTTCATCTTTTGCCATAGTTTTTTTATTTGATCAGGTAAATAACCTAATTTTACAAGAATCTAGGAACAATAAAAGTATTATATAAAAAGATTATTAGACCAAACTATGGCTAAACAACAACAAAAAAAAAACTAACTATAGAGTACCAAAAGTAGTGAAATAGAATAACATAAAATAAGTTCAAGAGGGGGGCCATTTGATGTTTCCTTTTCCTCCTTAGGTATCTTCTCTAGAAATCCCTACTTGATCTTGGATACCTTTGCCCTCATCTAATTTCCAAGACATTCTACACTGTCACTTGGGAGGATCATGCATGACCTTTTTTGGCCTTGAACTTGTAGGGGCATTTTTTATTAGGGGTCAAATTGGGAAAACCAAGTGGGGGGTTTTTCTAACCTTCATCAACTACTTAGTATGGGTATATTTTAGCTTATTGGATAGGAAAAAGGACTAAAGGGTCAGGTTTGCATGCCTATGTAGGGCATTCCACTCTTGGATAAGGCTAGCTAGGGTTAGACCTACCTCTTGAACCTTATTTTTGAAGTTGTTGAGATGCTCCTTGTTGATTTTAAGCTGATCAAATATAAGTAATTTTCCCTTCTTGATGGCCTCCCTAGAAGTACCCTCATCTAGAAAGATCGATTTGGGCTTGGGAACAAAAATCTTAAGCATGAGGTTTTCAACAAAGGTTTTATATAGACTAGTTTGCCCTAGTTTCTCAATTTTGTTTAAAACATAGTAAAATTTTTGTGATTTTAGATATTTTTATTTTTAAAATTTTTATGGGGAGGGTTAGAATAATATTTCATAATAGTTAGTGTGTTTTGATATGGATTTTTAGTGTATTATTTAGATGTGGACTTGACCATGTGCTCTATACATGTGTTAGAGGAGATGAAACTTATGAACTCATAAAACCTTTCCGTGAGGAACCTACAAGAGGCCACTATTCATCCAAAATAATTATCCACAGGATCAATGGAGCTAGATATTATTGGGCCTCACTCCATTGATATGTGAATATGTATGTTTAGCAATGTGATTCTTTCCAAATGATGGCAAAACCTACATTGTCCCTATTGATCCACCATCTCAATGAAATGATGGGGGATAGATTTTATTGTCCCTATTGATCCACCATTCCAAAGAAAGGATTAACTATTAGTGTGTACATACCATGTCACTAAATGGGTAGAGATTCAAGTAATTCCATTTATAAGAGAAGAGGAATTTGATGATTTATTGTATTATAAGATCATGCAAATATTCAAAGAACCAAAATAAATAGTTTCTAATGAAGGACATTAGTTCATGTCCAATATGATAGGAATTTTCTTAGAATACTATGAAATTAGCCATAGGAAGTCATCCACTTACCATCCAAAAGAAAAATTAATAGGTGGAGATCACTGATAGAGAGTTTAAAAACATTATAATTAAGATAGTCAACATCAATAAGAAGGATTAAGTATACAAGTTAGCAGAGGTAGTATGTGCATATAACACTACCTAGAAATTCACTTCAGGTTTCTCACCTCATGAGTTGGTGTTTGGTAACAAATATCTACTTTCTGTTGAGTTTGAATTATAAACATTGTGGACTTTAGCAAAGGTAAGAATCAATCTTGATGACACATGAAAAGAAAGGATTTTGTAGCTAAATTAATTAGATGAACTATGGATGGAATTTTTGTAGAAGATAGAGCTATTTTAGAATAAAAGGAACCAATGACATGACACTGAAAACAAAGGCATAAGATTCAATGAGGGAGATTGGGAAATAATATTTTATTCTAAGTTCTATCAGTTCAAATTAAAGATGAAAACTAGTTGGCTGAGACCCTTTGAGATTAAAAAAATTGATAATGGGTTAGTCCAATTGTTACCCATTGATGGGAAACAAAATAATTTTATAGTAAATGATCATAGGTTGAGTCTTTACCAAAATCCTTCCATCGAGGAAGAGTTTATTCAGTACATTTAGTCTCAACGAGATATGGATTCATAAAAGAAACTAAGTTATTGTATGAAGGAAAATCCTTAAGGATTGAATCTCAATAAGGAAGAGAACTTAAAGTGATAAATGGAAGTCCTCTTCCCATAAAAAGAATAAAAAATTAAATTAAATTAAAAGGAGAAATTGAAACTAGTAATGGTTGCTTATCCATGGAATAAAGCAATAAAAAATGGTGTTGTAATATGTTTTATGCATGCTTAACATTTGACTCTTGTGTTTTAACCATGGAAGGATATGTGGAATAATAGTAATTGAAGACAACATCATAATCAATAAGGTAAGTTGTATTATGTTTTTCTATGTAGGATTATCCATGAGATTCTAAGATGCTTATGTATATTCATCCATGGGATAGGTTACCCACATTGGGAAGGTGTTCTATAAAGGAACATACCAAAAAAGAGATAGTAAAAAGAAAGATGTATTTTCCATTAAGCAAAAGGGAATATGATGTCATCATAATGACATAATTAGCACTCATGACAAAAGGCATTGGTTGATGGTAATCATGGGAGATGTCCTAGTCTGAAGTGTTGGAAATCAATTCAATTAGATAAATGATGAAATACACTATACATGTGAATTTTGGGGTACTCCCAAGACTATTTAAAAATTATTCCCCCACATGAGATATTGATTGATCCTAAATGTTGGATTAAATATTCCATAAATAGAGCTGCCAAAATATCCCAAGGATTTGTATCCTTAATGATAAGGGTTTAAATTCAAAGTACACTGGTTCTTTTCAATATCATATTCATATTCTAAATATTTTGATCATCCTCTAATTTTATACAAAATTTTTGTGTGTTGATTACTAAAATCCAATTTCATAAGCATAGTGTTAGCATTAGTCAAAATAATAAGTTATATCCAAAGTCTATTGAGCCATTTTTGAAGGATAGAGTTGTAGCTAACATTTTTTGAAGAGGCAGGGTGGCTCAAGTTTTTACAAAAATTCTATGGGTATGATGAAAGATTTTGAATTAATTCATCGTCAATCTAAAAGAAAATTATTCCAATGCAAAAGGAGTGCAAACTACATTCACTATCCAGGTAATTATTGATTTTACATGCATTCTAAATGAGGGATTAGGAATCATTGGTAGGTCCCATTTCAACAATATTATTAGGATTTTTCTTGAGGAATATGAACCATATCTTGAGAAAATTTTTAACCCTAAATATATGATAATATGCATAAGAAGATAATGTCTACCAGAACCATGGAGGATTTTTTTTTTTTTTGTAATTAAGTATATAGCTTATGATGGTTAGTATGATTCATAGGGTGTGATGTTATGATAATTCTCATTCATTTGAGGTAGAGGGTGCAAAAGTTAAAACATAGAATAAATTCACCTATATATTTATTAGGTGCCATACAAGTTATGTATTTTAAACATATACAAGGTTCATGTCGTAAAAAACATCATGAGATTATTCAAATCATTTTCAAGCATTATTTACTTAAAATTACAATAGGAGAGGTAGCTTGGGCATTATTTTTGAAAAATGAAATGAAGAGGTATCCTAAGATAAATATTGTATATGTTACTATAAATAAAAAATATATCTCTATAGAGGGCACCTCCATTAAAATACTAACTTTGAATCAACCCCAAAAAATAGATAATAAAAGGAAGTTGAATCATAGACCCTTTCCATTAGTATAATAATCTACTTCAAAATCAATCAGGAGGCCACCACCAAACATGAAGCTAAGGCCCATGGTTTTATCAACTAGTTCTATAGTCACTCTACTACCACCTACTTTCCAATAACCCATTGTCACCCCAAAATTATAAGAACAAGTCCCTAAGATGCCTATACCAAAAGTTATTAGAAGGAATTCCTAAATAAAAAGGGCTACTTATGAGGAAGAACCTTGTATTGCTACTCAATCCATAAAAATAAGGAGAAAATTGATTTTGTCTATTGATGATGAATAAGAAAATGATGCAAAAAAATATTTGGTAGTTTATGAAAAACTACATTAAAAAACCCACATTCAAAATTTGAAATAGTTCCATAAGACAAATATGCTGAGTAAAACACAATACCCATAGAAATTGATAAAGATGATAATGCATCTTTAATAGAGGATACCTATATGCATGATACATTGTAAATACCTATGGTAGAGTCATACCCTTCTCCTCCACCTTCATATTCTAGATTAAAAATAGATAAAGGGAAATATTTGATGATAGAAGAGGAAGCTCAATGCTCTAGCTCAGATGAAGAGGCATACCTACAATAATCCTTCTTACTCTATAAAGTTGAAGCAACCATAAAAAAATAAATAGATCTGATTATCTCTTTAATGATGCAAATAAAAAGTAAGGATGTTACCTTATCTTATTTATAAAAATAAATAGAATGAATTAAATATCAATATATAGAATATAATAGTGGAATAGTAATTTCTAAATCAAGGGTAATTGAGCTTGAAGCATTTGTTTAATCAAAAATACCCCACACCTCCTAAGTCATAAGTAGACCAAATAGTTCAAACCATAGTTTCGTATCTTGATATAGTAACTATATGGAATGAAACTTTTAAGGAAATTAGAGGTTTAAATATTAAAAAAAAAATTAAGAGAAGAAAACAAAAAGATAAAGGTACATTGTGAAGAATCACAACACAATCAAAAGGTTAAAGCCACCTTCTAACTTATGTATTAGTTTGGAGAAAATATTTTAGCTTGTAGGAGACCTTCTGCCTATATCATTTTTCTCCATGAACAATTTTTTAGATGGTAGTTATTAATTTCCTATGATCTTCCCTATGAGATTAATAATCACATAGAATTTATAAAAATATTTTTAAAAATCACCCTGAATGCCAAGACTTACTATGTAAATTTTATCTTTATGACATGATCTTATGCAATGAATCAGGATTCATCATCAACCTATTTTTCGGAGAATTGTAAATCAGAGTTGTCCTCTCTACTTTAAGGAACTAGATTTCTTGGAAATAAATAAGCTATATTTTGATAGAGTGATGATAGTAGGGTTGTTCATCAAGCCTCCCTTCACTAGTGCTATAAAACATCTTAATGAATTCACAACTAACTACTTTTAACCCTATTACCTTTTAATTCATCCTTATTTATTTTTTTCATGAACCTTCCATAAACAACAGATGACCCAACATCTTACCTTATTGATCAGATGTTTGTTTCTTAAGTTGGCTCTTTATTTTGAAATTTTATCTTCTTGTCTTCATATGTGTGAAATTACTGAAGAATTGAACCTTCAAACTTGAACTCTTTTCAAAGTTCAAGAGTTCAATGGTTCAAGAGTTCAAGAGTTTAATGTTTCTCAAAATTCATGAACTACTATTCCCTTTGTTTAACTCAATTCATATCTTTAAACCTTCCTATTGAACCTCATTTCAAAAGTTCAAAGGTTCAACAGTTTAAAGGATCAACATTCTGTGACTTTAGTCCCACCTTTCCTGAAGTCTTTTAAGTCAAAATTTGTGGGAGATTTTAAAATAATTAAATAATTTAGAGGGAAATATATCCAAAACATTTTATGAAATGAAAATTTCTAATTTTTAAAGGTTATGAGTAATCATTACACATTAAGGTTGTGTGTGAAAACTAATTACAATTAATGCACCTATCAGAATTTGCATCCTATCAAGCAAGTTCAAGACAAACTAATTGATCCAATAATTATTCAACCTAATTTCATGCCTTTATTGAGAAAGGACAAGCCATTTTTAATAATAAATACATATATTCATGCAAAGGAGAGTAGCACTGGAGGTATAATATTTTTATTGCATAGTTTCACAATACTTTTTGATCTATTAAAGGTGAGTTTTACTTTTCCTATAAGTTGATTCCATTACTTTAATGGAAAGGAGAATTATTTTGAATTTCTAGTACTATTTAAGAATTTCAAAGCATTTTTCATTATATCCTTCAATCTGTAGCCATGAAATCTACTTGTCTTGGTTATGAACATGGTCCTAGTCTTATTTCTTCTCTTCCTAAATTTGGGGATACTTCTCTAGCTCAATATGATTTAGAGGATTTTAAGGAGAGGGTTAAAAACCCTATGCCAACTCTTATGATGGAGAAAATAGTGGAAAGTGGTTTAGTCAAAGATGTAGCCTTTCTCATGGTAGTCCAATGCCCTAAATTAGTTCTAGAATTAATGAGTAGATACAACCCCCAAAATGGGTGTATTAGAAACATGGATGGCAATGTGTTACTACCTATTAATAGATAAACCCTAATGGCTATGATGAAAATTCCACCCAAAGAGCCATATTTTGATCTTAATATCACTTCCACTTGTGGTCATTTTACATTAAAGAAATCAATCTACAAGAGTGTAATTATGAGAAATTGGTTACTAAAATTTCAAAAAGGATGTTCAAGACTACCTAGACCACTAAAAAGAGATCACATGATACCATAAGTAAAGGATATTATGTTGTTGTTACACAAACTAAAGGGTAACTCCCTATAATTTTATTAGGAGTAATGGATGTACTTTTTCATTTAGGTGATCCTCTAAGGTGAATAGTATTTAGATTGGGCAAAAATTATAGTTGAATGTTTGCATCTGGATCTGAGTAATTATTTTGGGAATAAGTATTTTTATGTCTTCATATATATTTTACTACTTAGCATCTACAAGAGAATAGAGATGGTTTCCTCAAGCATCCTTAGTTGAAGACAACAAAATTTATGATTATTACCCACATTTATAGATATAAAATTGTTATGAAAACTATGGAAGGGTTAATGATGTTTTTACTAGTAGGATGACTTATGAATTAGAAAGAAATGTTACTAAGAGAATGTCTGATGAATCCATTTAGCTGATCCATATTTATGGTAGTTTCTTCATTCAATTTTCCAGATTTACTTATATCAGAGTTGGTGGTTTTAATGTTGAACTAGTAAAGCTACCCATATATGTTTTTGACCACTTTGTATTGATATAAGTTTACAGTCAGCTAGCCCATGTAGATAAGAAATTTCCAACAAAAAAATAATCTAGTATATCTTTTCCCATTGATCTAGGACACTATTCATGTTAGTCAATTTATGACACTTAAATTTAGAGGTGGACCTAAAAAAGTTCAATCTTTAGTACTATAATGCCAGACCCCAGTTTGACAGGAAAGGTTTTACTAGGGACAATCTAGATTTTGGAATGGGATTTTCACACATTCCCTAGATTGAAGACTATTGGGATGATTGTCTAGATGAATTTGAAGTTACAAGAAAACTTTGGTGGAGGTTCTCTTTGGTCAAATAGTTACACTCAATTTGAGTATGAATATCTCTAGAATAACTGATGATGAAGAATACATGGTTGATCCTCATTTTGAACAAGTTAAACAACTACCTATTCTATAAGTTTATTAAATTAAAGATGAAGAGGATCGAATTGAAGTCAAAACTCTCTTAGTGATAAGGGAAACTGAGAAATGGTTAAGGGGTTATGGATTGAAGGAGGTTCAAATTGAAGATTCCCAGTGATGTGCACCAATTGGTGAATCACCATCTCTAATAAGCTCTTCTAATCAACTTATTACTATTTATAATGTAAGTACTCCCAAGCCAAAAATTAGAAAGGCTTATGGTATCAAAAAGTCCAAGAAAACCCTTGCAGCTATTCTACCTCCTCATACTACCAGACTAAGGACTAAAAGTAAGAAGAAGAAGGAAATCTCAGCAAGAATAGTTGTAGACTTGAACTCTAAAGAAGATTTAGGGGAAATAAATGGTGGTAAAGTATCTAATTCACCAATGATAGATGAGACTAGTATGAACCAACAAGCAAAAGTTGCTTCAAATTCTACCAACCTAATGATGATATCAAATGTGCCTTTTAAATAACTAAACCTTGGTAAAGAAGTTTTGACCCTTACATCAAAATGGTTAGAAAGATCAATTAGTGATAAAATAAAAATAGTTCCATTTTTATTACCATTGGAGGACATGGTTAGAAAGTGCTTGGGAAAGACCCCTAAATCCAAAAATCTAAAAACCACATCTAGGGTGGACATTGACCCTAATATAGGGAATTGGAGTGTAGAAATAGCCCACCTAATAACTAATGAAGAAGTTCAATACCCCATAATTTAGGACTTCAAAATAGAGATAATAGACCTTTAGTCTACATCATGTGCCATGGATGTACACCATTTTGAAGCATCCACAAAAAATATAGTCAACCATGCTTGGAAAGATGAAAAAGAAAAGCAGGAGTTGAAACAAACTTTACAATCAATGCTAGAGTATATTGAGGCCATTCATAATCCAAATCCACAACTTGTTTCTCAAATACATCTATCTTTTGATCCAAAATATCTAGTCAACTAGAAAATGCATGATTAGATACATAGGAATAAAATGGTGACTAGAGTGTTTGATGATTAGTTGGATGGTATCATCTCGAAAGGTACATAATACATTAATGAATTGAAAATATATATGATGAAACTATGGCTACTATTGAGGATTTGAAAACATAGAATGCTTCTTGGGTAAAAGATGATGGGAAATGGATGAATGTGATGAATCAAATTGATGAAGTTCAGAAATATGGGGTAACAAATTTTTTATCAAAAAAGAATTTGACAAGTTTGAATGATGATACACTATATATAAGCAAGAGAAACATTAAATGGAGAAACTCGGTATCTTGTCAAGGGTGAATTAAATTTACAAAAATGATTAAAGAAATAACTGAGTTTACCCAATCTTTATAGCAAGGTTTGGTATGCATTAATGTGAAATATATAAAATATGATGGGGAGCTAGAGGAGGATATCAATACTATGGTTCAATCCTTTAAAGAGAAAATTAGTTTTGTTAAGGAAAATTACAACCTATTAACTGAATATTTCTCTTGGATATCAAAGGTAGAATCACTTTTTCACTTTTATGTCGATGCACTCTTAAATCATGTGGAGAAAGTGGAAAAAATCAAAGAGAGAAAGATATTTGGAAAGCAAGGGTTAAACACATTGGCATTCATAACTTCTCAAAAATCTAGGAATTTGTTACTGCATTTTAGGAATGGAAGGTGCAACATGTCTTTCCAGCCAAACAAAGCAAATCTAGAGATTCTAATCCACTGCCCCAGTCATGATCTTACTTTCATAATTTCTTTGTTCAATTATTTAGTTGAAATTATGTTCAAAAAATTTGTCTTTCAATGAACTTGTATGAAACCAAATCCCATATGGGTCAAAGTTTATTTTTAAATATGGGTTTAAAAGAATGGTTAATTAGGGTAACTATATATATGTTTTTATTTGTTAAAACTGAGATACGAAAAGTCAAGGAGAAGATACAAGGAATTTTGGAGCTAAACTTTTGCTATTTTACAATATGTATGATGTTTGTCT
The DNA here is from genome assembly GCA_037957365.1 of Torreya grandis. Classification (NCBI taxonomy): domain Eukaryota; kingdom Viridiplantae; phylum Streptophyta; class Pinopsida; order Cupressales; family Taxaceae; genus Torreya; species Torreya grandis. The sequence continues at coordinate 125,334 of JARHVA010003356.1, forward strand.
GAAATATTTTTCATCTATGAATATAAAAAGAGAAATGATTATTGCAGTCTTAAATTTATGTGTTTAAGTTATTTGAAATTGGGTTTCTATGTGAAATCTTATTTCATGTGGTAATTGTTATTTCATTGGATAACTCATCATATGTGTTTTAATATTTATTGGTTCAACAATATACATATTTATATATCTGATCATTATTGAAGATGGAATTTGTGTATTCTATCACCAATAGATGTTGTAAATAAGAAATATGTCACATTCATACCGTGATGATGTATGTATGTTAGTTTTCCTTTAATGCTTTCTGGTTAAAAGTGTATCTAAATAATTAGAATAATTTGAATTCATTGAAGATCTTAAAGGGAGATGTACCTTAATTTAGAGGGGAACTATTCGTGATAGTTCACCCATTTGTTGTTTAGCTTATTTGTTCATGAAAGAAAGGGGTATAGAGTCAGAATAAAACATTTTTAGACAAGGAAAAATTTGTGAGCCAACATTTTTTGGTGAATCAACTAGGGATTAAAGTCATTTTTTGGAAGATTAGTTGCCTTACTATGAAGCAATGATGGTTCTTCCACATGAAAATATAATTTTTGTTTTACAACCTAATTTTGATTTTCAAGATGAGAAGGAAGATATAATTGGGTAGTTAAATAATCATGTATGGTGCACTCATCATCAAAATGTTGATGATTATAGAAGGACTAGCTGAGTGTTAGAAAAAGAAGAAGAATTGGCCAATAATTTGAGATTATTTTTACTTAGGCAAAGAAGGAGGCAAGCAAAAAATGCAAAATAAATCTAGTCCCTGAAGTGTGAAGAGATAAATAATAATATAGAAAGTAATAGCTACTTATCAAATTACAATATCATAAGCTAGTTTCCAAAAGATACACAAGGTATTTGAAAAAAGAGGGAGTTGAGGATCCTACTTTTTAAATGCTATAAAGCGTAAATTTTCCTTTGATTTCTACCTATTTAGAAGAACCAAAAGTAGACCCCCGTAGCCCTCTTAAACCCTCTACATCCACTATATTTCAAGCCTTAACTCTTTCTGGTACTATCATTCATTTTTCTATAATCTTTCTACCAATGGCTCAACCTTGGGGAGTAGCCATAAGACTTATAAATTTAGGGGCTAACCTAAAACCTCTACCTAAAAATGTAGGGGAAAACTTACCTAAATTTAATGGAGATGGAAGACAATCACCAGATGAGCATTTGAGTGCCTTTGCCATGGTGTGTTGTGTGTTAGGTGTGCAACATCAAGAGGTAGCCATAAGGATTTTTGTCCAAACATCAACTGATACTGCAACGCAATGGTTCTATCATTTGTCTAACTCTTCAATTAAAAATTGGAATGATATGAAAATCACATTCATAAATAGATTCAAAAGTGTAGAAGATGAACATTACCTTCTTGTTCAATTGACTCAGCTCAAGAAATAAATTTGTGAGCCCATGAGGGAATTTATAGCCAAATTCAATAGAATTGTGCACAAAATCCCAAATACTAAGAGGCTAATTTTTGAGAATTAGAAATGTTTATTTATCAATTCTATGCCCCCTATTATTAGTTTCCATCTTAGAAGAGGTGTTGTTACTAACTTAGCGATTGCACAAACCTTGGCAATTGGGTTAGAAAATGATCTTATTATGGATGGAAAATGGAAGAGAGAAGTTAAAGTATCTAATGCTCATCCCTCATCCTCTATAGACCCTGTAATTCAAAGGCTAGTTAATGATATGATAAATTTGAAAAGATATATGCCTAAGGCTGGTACTTCATTTCAACAACCATATGAAGATGTTAGCAAGAGAAATGTTATTCAATAGGCAAATACTGGTAGGACATTAGCACTTACATCAAAACAACCAAGGTTAACTATTGAAGCTCCTCCTAGAAGAGGGAATATGTGTGCCTTTCATTTGACTATTGATCATAATGGAAATTCTTGTTCGGAGATGCTTAGATATGCTGAAATGTCTGCTACTCAAGATGTATTGGGAGAGATTACTGAAGATGAAAAGAACTTTGAGGAACCTGGTGACTCTAAAATACACTTCCTAGAATATGAATCAAATTTAAAAAGAGGAGGTGAAATACTAGTTACTCTTAAAGATCCTTCATGTGTTATGCTTACCAAAAGTTAGAAGAATCTAAGATTTTCTAATACTCAAGAAGTGCCTGTTAAAGGTAAGGAACCTCTAATTAGAACCTCCAATGCTAATCTAAAGACCTAAGATATTAAATTGTTACATAGAAATGATTGTGAGACTTCTTTTGATATTTCATAATTTTTTAAGTTTGCAAAGATTCAAATATCCCCTACTGCATACCTCAAGTTAAAACCCAAAGAACTTGATAAATTGGTTAAATATGTCAAAGGTGGTCCTACACAAATTGAACCAAAAATTCATCTAAACGTTAATGTTAGTCTCCCATTGCCCAATTATTTGCTTCTCCACTTGAATCACCCATGCATACTCCTAAAATGGCCCTTAATTCATGTAATGATACCTCTTATATGGCTGATATAAAGCCTTACCCATTTTATGTTTCTTTATTCATAAATGGCCGTAAACTCAGTAATTGTATCATAGACTTAGGTGCTTCTAAAATATTATGCCTTATTTTGTAGCCAAAGCCCTAGGCCTATCCCTTACAAAAACATTTGGTAGGTGTTACTCCATGGATGGCAAACAAATTTATTTGCTCAGACAAATTAAAGATGCATAGGTTACTCTTACAGCATATCATGATAAAAGAGTGAAGTTGATGTTGTTGAGCAGGAATTTTTTCAAAGATTTAGGTGGGAAGATTAAATTAGATTGGTCAAAAACTACAATTTTAGTGGGAAAGCAGAAAATTAAACTAGAACCTAAACCTAAATGAAAATTTACTGTATACCCTTCTGATGATCCTAAGTCTCAGATTATATTTGAAGAATGTGAATTTGGTAACTAATTTATCTCTTCTAAAGACATGAAGGAATAATCTATCCCAAAGCCTATTCATTCAGATGATCTATGGACCATGGAATTTGATGGTAGTTGTACTACCATTGGTTTAGAATTAGGGGTTATTTTGATCTCATCTAAAGGTAAAATTTTTCCTTACTCTTTCAATTTAGAATTTCAAAACACTAATAACACTGCAGAGTATGAAGCTCTATTACTTGGGTTAAATGAAGCCAAAGGAAAAGGTATAAAGATACTCAAATAAAAAGGAGATGCTGAATTAATTGTTCAATAGGTGAGAGGCATTTTTTCAGTTAAAAATGAAAGATTGAGACATTATAAGATAGAGTTTTGGATGAGATAGAATATTTTGATGCCTTTTCTATTGAGGCAATTCTTCCAGATCTGAACACACAGGCATATTCTCTAGCAGTGTTAGCTTCTCTTCTTCTCCCACACCCTGATTTCAAAAAGGATTCATATAGAATAGAAATGGTCTACCATCCTAATCTCCTAGATAATTATAAAAATTAGCATGTTTTTTAGAATGATATGCAGATCAAAAAATTCTTGGAGAATGCTGAGATGTTTTTAAGGACTTATTTTGAAGGTTCTAAAGTAGAATGTAAAGAATTTAGTCTTGATCTAGAGATTAATTCAAAGGATGGTGTCAGTCAATTAAAGGTAAATAAAATCCCCAAAGGATTGGTATCTCTAGAAAATTTGTTCACTCGATAAGATGAATATACCAAAGGAAAACTTGTTTAGAATCCTGATAAATTAGGGGATTATGAGAAGATAAACACTAGAAGTAAAATTGACCCTAAATGAATTTTTATTGGTAGGTGTTGTTCACCAGAGGATAAAAACAAATTGATTAATATATTTATTAGGTATAAAGATGTCTTTCCTTGGTGCTATGATGACCTAAAGGATTTTAGGAGTGGCTAATTGAAGCATCATATTCCTTTAAAAATAAATGCCAGCCCATTCAGGTAAAAATTAAGAAACTATAACCCAAAGGTTACTGAGGCCATCTTTAAGGAGATTGAAAAAATGTTGAAGGCTAGGATTGTTTATCCAATTCATCATTCTACCTAGGTGGTAAACATTATCCTAGTATGCAAAAATAATGGAGAAATTAGAATTTGTGTTGATTTCAGGAATCTAAACCAGGCTAGTTTGAAAGATAATTATCCCTTACCTATGATGGATCACATTTTACAAATAATTTTTGGATCAGAGATGATGTCCATGTTAGATGGATTCTTAGGTTATAATCAAATAAGTGTGGCTACATCTGATCAACATAAAACTACTTTTACTACACCTCAAGGAACTTTTACCTATAATTGTATGCCCTTTAGTTTTAATTAATGCTAGTGTAACTTTTCTATGGGTGATGGATTAATCCTTTAGAGATCTAAAAGATAGAATTATTGTCATTTATCTTGATGATTTGACTATTTTATCTACCAAAAGAGAGGATCATCTGAAAGATCTATAGATCATTTTACAAAGGTGTCAGAGTCATGGGATATCTCTTAATCCTAAGAAGTCATTTTTTTGTGTAATAGAAAGTAAGTTGTTGGGACATCTAGTTACAAAGGATGGAATCAAGATTGATATATAAATGGTTAGAGAAATACAAAAACTAAGTCTTCCTTCTAATAAGACTAGATTTAAGTCTTTCTTTGGCCAAATTAACTTCCTCAGAAGGTTCATTCCTAATTTTTTTGAAATCACAAAACAATTGTAGGGATGATGAGTGAAAAACATATATTCAGATGGAATGAGACTAATAAGAAATCATTTGAATATATTAAACAATAATTTTTACACACCCTTACTTTGGTAAACCCTAATTTCCAAAAATATTTTATTATTTATTGTTATACTTCAGAACATACCATGTCTGGTATCTTACTACAAAAGAATGAATTGAATATAGAATCCCCAATAGCCTTTATGAGTGTTCCTCTCAAGAAGAATGAACTTACATATTATTTAACTGAGAAGCAAGCTTTCACTATGGTAAAGGCTATCAAATAATTTACATATTACATTCTACATTCTCAATCAGTTATATTTGTGCCTAGTTCAGTTGTAAAAAGCATTCTTACTCAACAGAATGTTGGGATATAAAATAGAGCAACATGGGTTGCAAAAAATTAAGAATATGACTTGGAGGTTATTCCAACCAAATTAGTTAGAGGTCAAGGTTTGTGTAAATTGATTAATAAAAGCAAGGAAGAAGAAGAAATTTTGACTATCCTATTGGTAAGTTTAAAAGATCCATGGTTCTTAGATATGGCACACTATCTTACTTATGGATATTGTCCTAGTCACTTATCCCCAAAGGATACAAGGAATCTAAGGTTAAAATCAACAAAATATGTCATTTGGGGTGATGTATTATACAAAAAGGGACTAGATGGAACCTTTCTAAGATGTGTAGATAAAGAACAATAGGAAAAGATTTTAGAAGTTTTTCATAATGAAGCCTATGGTGGACACTTCTCTTCTTTGGTAATAACTTTCAAAATCCTTAGAAATTTTTTTTATTGGCTAGGTATGTTTAAATATGCATACAGATGGGTAGGTCACTGTGAAAAATACAAAATATTTTCAAGAAGGCCATAACTTACAAGATTGCCTTCGAGGCCTATCGTTATATAAGAACCTTTAAAATAATGGGGATTAGACTTTATTGGGCCTCTCTCACCTTATTCAATTTCTAGACACACATTCTTATAGCAATAAACTATTTTACAAAATGGGTTGAAGCAGTCCCTGTGAAGAAAACCACTTCAGAAGTAGTGTGTAATTTTCTCAGAGAGAATATACTGGTGCATTTTGGTGTCTATCGAAAACTTGTAGTAGATAATGACACCATATTTTCATCAATTAAAATTAATTATTTTTGCTAGGAGCATATTATATATATCTCTCTCTCACTCATCATACTACTACCCTCAAGGGAACAGACAAGTTGAGTCTAGTAATAAAAATTTGATAGCCATCATGAGAAAATTCATGAGTGAGAATCCTAAAAATTGGTATAAAAGATTGTATGAAGCACTTTGGGCTGATAGGCCAACCCCAAAAAGGGAAATATGAATGGTACCTTTTGATCTAGTTTATGGAAGAAGAGCTCAGTTATCATTACCTCTAGAATTATCTATAGCTAAATTATAGAATGTCATTGAAGATCAATACTTTCAAGATTCTTTAGAGAAAAGAGTTATGTACTTAACCAATATTGAGGAGGAAAGGAATGAATTGGTTTATAAAAATACTTCTCATCAAGCCAAGGTTAAAAAGATTTTTTTATCAGAAAACAAGACCCAAAAAATTAATGGAAGGAGATGAAGTGATGTTGTGGGATAGGAAGAGAGAACCTAAAGGAGCACATGGAAAATTTGACTCACTTTGGAAGGGACCTTTCAATATTCATCAGGTACTGGGTCCTAATTCTTTCAAATTGAAATATCTGGATGGATCTATTTTACCCCTATCTTATAATGGACATGGCCTTAAATTATATCGATTGTAAAATAGGTGTCCCCTATTTTATACAGAGTCTTTCCTTTGTTGTCATGTGCTATTATTTTCCTTTTCTAGTTTTGCGTTTTCCTTGTTTCTTTTTCTTTCATCTTGGTGTTTTAGTTTGTGCATAACTAGAGTTTCTAAGTTCTCTGCATTTTGTCATAAAATTTAGTCCCTAATCAGAGCCAATGTTACCTTTTAATTCACACTTATTCATTTTTTTCATAATCTTTCCCTAAGTCAAAGTCGACCCACCATCTTACCTTATTGATCATATGTTTATTTCTTAAGTCAGCTCTTTATTTTAAAATTTTTATTTTCTTGTCTTCATATGTGCAAAATTACTTAAAATTTGAACCTTCAAACTTAAAATCTTTTCAAAGTTCAAGAGTTCAATAGTTCAAGAGTTTGACGGTTTAATGTTTCTCAGAAGTTGTGAACTATTGGTCCCTTTTTGTAACTCAATTTGTATCATTGAACCTTCACGTTGAACCTCATTTAAAGATTTCAAAGGTTCAATGGTTCAAAGGTTCAACATTCTATGACTTTAGTCCCACCTTTCCCAAAGTCTTTTAAGTCAAAATTTGTGGGAGATTTTAAAAGAAGTAAATCATTTAGAGGGAAATATATCCAAAACATTTTATGAAATAGAAATTTCTAGTTTTGAAAATTTATGAGTAATCATTACACATTAAGGTTGTGTGTGAATACTACTTACAATTAATGTACCTATCAGAATTTGTTTCCTATCAAGCAAGTTTAGCACAAGCTAATTGATCTAGTAATTATTTGACCTAATTTCATGCCTTTATCAAGAAAGGACAAGCCATTTTTAATAGTTAACACATAAATTCATGCAAAGGAGATCAGTGCTAGAGGTATAATATTTTTATTACATAGTTTCACAATAATTTTTAATCCATTGAAGGTGAGTTCGAGTTTTCCTATAAGTTGATTCCATTAATTTATTGGAAAGGAGAATCTTTTTGAGTTTTTGGTATTATTTAAGAAGTTTAAAGCATTTTTCATTATATCTTCCAATTTGTAGCCATGAAATTTTCTTGTCTTGGTTACAAACATGATCTTGGTCTTATTTGTTCTCTTCCTAAATTCGAGGATACTTCTCTTGCTCAATATGATTTAGAGGATTTTAAGGAGAGGGTTAAAAATCTTATGTCAACTTGTATGATGGATAAAATAGTGGAAAGTGGTTTAGTTAAAGATGTCTTTTCCATGGTAGTACAATACCCTAAATTAGTTCTAGAATGTATGAGTAGATACGATAACTAAAATAGGTATATTAAAAATGTGGATGGCAATGTGTTACTACCTATCAATAGATAAACCCTAATGGTTGTGATGAAAATTCCACCCAAGGATTCATAGTCTAATATTAATATTACTTCCTCTTATGGTCATTTTTCATTAAAGAAATCAAATTATAGGAGCATAATTATGAGAAATTGGTTACTAAAATTTCAAAAAGGAGGTTCAAGATGTCCCAAATTGATAATAAGAGATCACATGATACCAGAAGTAAGGGATTTTGTGTTGTTGCTACACAAGATAAAGGGTAACTCCCAAGAATTTTATTGGGAGAACTGGATGTACTTCTTTATTTAGGTGATCTTCCAAGGAGAACAATATCTGGATTGGGTAGAAATCATAGTTGAATGTTTACATCTATGTCTAAGTAATTATTTGGGGAATAAGGATTTTTATATGTCTTGATATATATTTTACTACTGAGCATCTATAAAATAATGGAGAGGGTTGCCTCATGCATCCTCAGTTGAAGATAGTAGAATTTATGATTATTACACACATTTGTAGATACAAAATTGTTATGAAAACTATGGAAGGGTTAATGATGTTTTTACTGGTAGGATGACTTATGAATTGGCAAGCAATGTTAATAAGATAATGTCTAATGAAGCCATGAAATTAATCAATATTTATGGTAGTTTCTTTATTCAATTTTCCAAATTTACTTATATCAAAGTTGGTGGTTTTGACAATGAATTTGTGAAGCTACCCATATATGTTTTTGACTACTTTATATTGATATAAGTTTCAAGGTAGCTAGCCTATGTAGATAAGAAATTTCCAATGAAGAAAGAATCTTTCATATCTTTTCCCATTGATCTGAGACACTATTCATGTCAATCAATTTATGATGCCTTAAATTTAGAGGTGCACCTAGAAAAGTTCAATCTTTAGTACTATAATGCTATACCCTAGTTTGACATCAAAGGTTTTGCTAGGGATAATCTAGATTTTGGAATGGGATTTTCACACATTCCATAAATTGAAGACTATTGGGAGGATTATCTAGACAAATTTGAAGTTAGAAGAAAGCTATGGTGCAAGTTCTTCTTGGGGCAAATAGTTACACTCAATCTAAGTATGAATATCTGTAGAATAATTGATGATGAAGAATAAGTGGTTGATTCTCATTTTGAACAAGTTAAACAGCTACCTATTCTAGAATTTGATTATAGTAAAGATGAAGAGGATTAGATTGAAGTCAAAACTCTCCCAGTGATAAGGAGAATTGAGAAATGGTTAAGGGTTTGTAGACTGAAGGAGGTTCAAAATGAAGATTCCCAGTGATGTGCACCAATTGGTGAATCGCCATCTCCAATAAGATCTTGTAATCAACGTATTAATATTTGTGATGTAGGTACTCCCAAGCCAAAAATTGGAAATGGTTTTGTTATAAAAAAGTCCAAGAAAACACTTACAACTATTCTACATCCTAATACTACCAGATTAAGGAATAAAAGTAAGAAGAAGGAGATCTTAGAAAGAATAGTTGTGGACTTTAACTCTAAAGAAGATTTAGGGGAAGCAATAGGTGGTAAAGGATTTGATTCACTAATGAAAGAAGAGACTATTATGAACCAAATAGTAAAAGTTGCTTTAGATTCTATCAATTTGATGATGATATCAAATGTGCCTTCTAAACAAGTAAACCTTGGTAAAGAAGTTCTGGCCCTTGCACCAAAATGTTTATAAAGATCAATTAGTGATAAAATAAAAATAGTTCCATTCTAATTATCATTGGAAGACATGGTTCTCAAGTGCTTGGGAAAGACCCCTAAATCTAAAAGGCTAAAAACCACATCTAGGGTGGAAATTGACCCTAATATAGGGAATTAGAGTGTAGAAATAGCCTAGCTGACAACTGATGAATAAGTTTAGGACCCAAATGTTTAAGACTTCATAATAGAGAGAATAGACCTTGCGGTTGCATCACATGCCATGTATGTCCACCATTTAGAAGCATCCACTAAAAAGATAGTTAGCCATGCTTGGAAGGATGAAAAAGATAAGAGGGAGTTAAAACAAACTTTAAAATTAATGATAGAGTATATTGAGGCCATTCATAATCCAAATCCACAAGCTATTTCTGAAATACCTTTATCTTTTGTCCCAAAATCTCCAGTCAACAAAAAAATTCTAGATCAGATACATAAGAATAAAATGGTTACTAGAGTGTTTGATGATTGGTTGGATGGTATCATTTAGAAAGGTATAGAATACATTAAATAATTTTAAAATATATATGATGAAACTATGGCTACTATCAAGGATTTGAAAACATATAATGCTTCCTAGGTAAAATATGAAGATAAATGGATGAATGTGATGAATCAAATTGATGAAGTTTAGAAATATGGGGTAACAAAGTTTTTATCAAAAAATAATTTGACAAGTCTAAATGATGATACACTATATGTAATCAAGAGAAACATCAAATGGAGAAACTCAGTATCTCATCAAGGGTGAATTGAATTTACAAAAATGATTAAAGAAATAACTGAGTTTACCCAATCTTTGCAGCATGATTTGAAATGCATTGATGTGAAATATATAAAAGGCGATGGGGAGCTTGAGAAGGATATCGATACTATATTTAAATCATTTAGAGATAATATTAGTTTTGTTAAATAAAATTACAACCTATTAATTGAAGATTTCTCTCATATATCAAAGGTAGAATCACTTCTTCACCTCTATATTGATGCACTCGTAGAGCATACAGAGAAAGTGGCAAAAATTTAAAGAGAGAAAGATGTTTGGAAACCAAGGATTAAATACATTGGAATTCCTAACTTCTAAAAAATCCAAGAATTTTTTACCAAATGGAAGGTGAAACGTGTCTCCTCCGCCAAAAAAATCAAATCTAGAGATTTTAATCCACTGCCCCAATCATGATCTTGCTTACATAGTTTCTTTGTTTAGTTATTTAATTGAAAATATGTTCAAAAAAATTGTCTTTCATTAAACTGATATGAAACTAAATCCCGTATGGGTCAGAGTTTGTTTTAAACTCTAGGTTTAAAAGAATGGTTAATTAGGGTAAATGTATATATGTTTTTAGTTGTTAAAACTAAGATACAAAAAGTTGAGTAGAAGATACAAGGAATTTTGGAGCTGAGTTTTTATTGTTTTACAATTTATATGATTTTTTTCTGAAACATTTTTCATCTGTGAATGAAAAAGAGAAATGATTGTTGTAGTCTTGAATTTGTGTGTTTAAGTTATTTGAAATAGGGTTTCTGTGAAAACTCTTCTTTCATGTGGTAATTTTTCTTTCATTGGATAACTCATCATATATGTTTTATTATTTATTGGTTCAAGAATATACATATTTATATATCTTATCATTATTGACTATGTAATATGTGTATTCTATCACTTAAAGATGTTGTAAAGAAGAAAGATATCACATTCATAGCATGATGATGTATGGATGTTAGTTTGCCTTTAATGCTTTCTGGTTAAAAGCATATCTAAATAATTAGAATAATTTAAATTCATTAAAGATCTTAAAGGGAGATGTACCATAATTCAGAGGGGAACTATTCCTGATAGTTCACCCATTTGTTGTTTAACTTATTTGTTCATGAAAGAAAGGGGTATAGAATCAGAATAAAACTTTTTTAGACCAGGATAAATCTGTTAGCCAACAATCCCCATCACAAATGAGATCATTACATGCAAGATATATGTGATAGCACCACAAATCTTGACATGTTTGACCATCATCCTTTTGAAGAGATATTGTTAGCAAGTGAAAAAATATGGGACATGTTGAGTATTCCCTTGAATAGAAGAGAAGCCATCTCCCCCATTAATTTAAGGTGGAACTTATGAAGGGTTGAAGATGTGATACAAATAAATAAAAATTATATAATAAATGGGGAAGAAACCCATAGATTGGAATGTGGTATAAACCACCACCCCTCCTCACCCCCATGCCACCATGAAAAAATATATCAGCTCAGTCCTTTGAGTTGTTTGAAAGAAAGATCTAATTTGTTTTTTTAAGATATGTGATTTACAATTGAAACTGAAGACAACAAGTTTAAAACATATATATATATATATATATATATATATATATATATATATATATATATATATGATCTCAGCCAATGCCTATAGTAAAAAGGTGCGTAATTATGAATAAATATAGAGAATATTTTCAAGAGGACTTTCAAAATTTAATGTGTGGGGAAATGATGAGTCCAATTTATGACTCATTATATCCTTAATCATATCTATTATGTATATTAACCTGCTGTCTTATATTGAGTATTTCATACATCTTAAGACTTAGGATTAATGTCAAGTATAAAATAGATAATTATATATTATTAATTTGTGTGAGTTTGCATTTATCATTATTGTCTCTATGTTCTAACATTTAGCATGGTTAGTTCTCTAGTTTTTCATAGATAGGAAGTATAATCAACCATAAACAAATACTAAGAGTTTTTTTGTAGTATGTCAACCCTTGGAGTGAGCCTTGAGAAATATAGTACCCTGAAGTGAAGATCCATAGTTTATCATTAGAGCTATAGATTTTATTAAGAGAGTTTCAGAGTCTATGAGTAAGCTTTGAACTTAAATAATCAAGTTCTAGAGTACTATAAACATTATATGAGTGAACCATTAAATTCATGAACTTGTCAATATAACTCCAAAATTATTTCAACACGTGCCTTAGATATTTTTGATGAAACCTCAAATATTCTAAAAGTGTTGAGAAGGATATCTATATATTATGTCTACACCTACTTTTAGGCTTTTTAATTATAGTACTTCTAGTTATATAATATCAAAAATAACACCATTGTATATGTAAGAGATTTTAGGTTACTTGATCTAATAGTGTAAAGATAAAATGATGCAATTGATTGAAATAACATAGTATGAATTTCCATACTTTCTAATGTTCCTCCTTGGAGTGTGAGGATTTAAAATGCATACTTATATTTTTCAAGTTGATTCATCACTATTTTGACCTTGTTATATATATATATTTTTTAAATGTAATCTAGGCTAACAAACAAATAGGGCCATATAATAAATTATCATTTCCTACTACTTCCTCTAAAGAGCATGTAAGGAATTATTAGCAATATGTGTGTCATTATAGTTTGTAACTCTTTTTATCTATCAATGAAGATTTTACTAGTTCCATAAATAATGAGTTGATTTCAGCCTAATCTAAGGGAGAACAAGGGCCCACTCATCTGAGGAAACCAAGACTTATGTGGTAGTTATGTTTGTCATTTCATTATTCATTTAATTTTTAATAATATTATTTATATGTAATTGTGGATTGTTAACATGTTAGATCATTTATGTTTATGTGTTTAAATTTGTTTCCAAATTATTTTCCTTTATTATTGTTTTCATTAATATGAACATTTCATTAATAAGTAAATTTAATTCTAAATTATTTGATAGTAAGTGTCTTTTTAATTGGAGGATGTGTATTTCCAATTCTAGAAAGTGTGTTTCCCATTATAACAAGTGTGTTTATCATTCCATTAAGTGTGTTTTTTATTTAGAAATGTAATTTTTCCATTTACAAGTAATTAGATAGTTTTCACTTTCATCAAGTTAGAATAAAACTTACGATTAATTCCTCCATCAAACCCCCCCCAAAATGCCACTGTTAGCCAAATCACCAAATTATATTATTGCATATATCCATTTGACATTAATTTTAGTATGAATGACCTTATCCTTAGATTGATTAAATTAATGGGTAATTGATACTAATCACCCCTACCCTTAGTCTCATGTGAATAGGAAGCCACATGGGCTCATCATCAAAGGCTAAATGTAGGTGAGTAAGGCTAAGGTATGTTCACACTATTAATTTGTAATAACATAATTATTATTAGTTAAGAAATAATATATTAATATATTTTTGTGTGGTATATTATTAATATGAATAATAACAATAATATAAGGGATAATTTTATAGTTTGTTATCTATTTAAATATATTGTAGTAACAATATATTTATATATAGTCATTTTTTTATATTCATATAGGGAGATATGGATATTTTGGTGGATATTTGATCACCCCAATTATATGAAAGACTTTTCCTATATAAATGTATTGCATGTATGAAATGAGACATACAGTGTGAGAATTATTATTTGAATATTCATTATCTGAGAATGTTTCCTAAGTGTTTTATTATTTCACATATAATTTATTTTTAAATCAAAACCATGATCAATATCTGGTATCAAAGTGGTGTGTGATCCATTGCATAATGGAATCTTAATTAATTTGTAAGGGGTTGTCATTGAATCCTATGCTCCTGAGGATGATAGTACTCTATAAAGATAGAGTGTGAGATATATAATCTATGTTAGTAGAGATTAAAGTATTGGAAGCTTGATTATAGTTCATCCACCTTCAGTGTCACTTTTAGTTTATTTTTTAATCTATTCAATGATGGTATCCACCTAAGTGGAACTTTGTACACATTAATAAAGTGTTATTTTTTATATTTGTTAATGTATTCTCAATAAGCATACCCTATGTATAGATCAAGATCGACATAGCATTGCACATCATAAACAACATTAGATGAGCACAACAAATAATGCTGAGAGAAATTTTGATTAAAGATAAATAAAGAGTAAAGTAATTTACATTGGTATTGGTGAGATATGTTAGTACTTTATTTAGCCAAGCAATCTGTCTCATCTTGGTGATATTTTTTGGCATCTTACAAATGGTAAGAGACTCAAAAATTTATCTAGAGATGAGTATAATGAATTAGATTAAAAATGGAGTGTTTTGGTGAAGATCTATAGATATTGACACATGTAGAGTCCTTTACAATGAAATACCAATTATATTAATTTTTATTAGTCTTTAACCTCTTCAAATTTAGAACCATTTATTGGTTACTACTTATACCTTTCTAATCATAATACCAACTCATTTATACATGAAATTACATGCTTAGAAATGTGACATCAAATTCATTGAGCACCTATTTGATGTAGTGACATGGTATTGTATGTCTCTTAATATAGTCAAGTTATTAATACTTCAACTAGCTTTAGGTATAAGTTTTGTTATTTCAAAGTAAGCTTCTTTAGTATTAGTTGTCACTAATTATATTATTTTATATGATTCATTTCATATTTAAAAGAATACTAAGAATCTTTTGAGTCAATCAATATCAGTTTATTAATTTTAGGCTTAGTTAATATTTTTTTATTATTTGTCATTTTAGACTTTTGTCTTTTCAATGTTTTAGATTTGTATGTCAATTTTTAAAATAGGTTCTAGGTTAAATAATTATCAAAGTGTCAAAGTAATTTTATTAGGTAATTATAAAAATGTATTTTATGTCAAAAATTTTAAAATGTTGATAGTTGAGTCATTTTTTTAAAGAGTCATTTTTATGTCAATGTTATCAAAGATAATCCCATCCTGTATAAATGATGCATTGCAATTGAACCCAATGTCTTGAGTTAAAATAATTAGTTATGTGTGTTTGGGAGTCTTGTTATAAAAAATGACATGAGCTTCATTGACACATTGACCGAGTAATAAACTTAACCTACTAGAGGATGGAGGAAATAGGGGATAGAGGGTTTGGAGCCTCTCATTAGTCACCAATGATGGGGCCTAGATGATATGGTGAATTTTTTATGTTATGTTTTTCTCATTTTTTAGTGTGGTGTGTTTTGTTCCAAATCAGCTAACCTCAAAGACAATTCTTCAGTGAAAGTGGAAACTATCTATACTACTTTTGATTGAGTGAAAACAAACATTAACAGAGGATACATAGGATGATAACAAGGATTTATTTCTCATAATATTTCACTTTTTAGTACTGTGTGTGTTTTAATTCCCTTTCTAGATTTAAGACTAAGAGAGTGTTTATATAATGAAATGTGGAAACAATTGTATAAGAGGTTAGTTAAATGCAAAAAACCTCTGACTATAGAGATCCTCTAACTTCCATACTTATTTATGGAGATGATCTATTAGTGAAACCTCCATTACATTGATATGGAGTAAATTTAGGATGCATTCTTTGCATAGTAGTGGTCATGTGGAGCAAGATCCAGAAAACAAGATTTAGATAGTAGTTGTAAACCTAAAAGTATGTATTGGCAATTCTTAAAGATGTATATTCTCCCCATGCTCATATTAAGGGGGTGTAGACTAGAGTTTTATAATGTTCACAAGGGGTGAATGTTATGGTGTGTCCACATTATTAATTTGAAATAATTTAATTATTTTTAGTTAGACAATAACATTTAAATAGAGTTTTGTGTGGTATAATATAGATATAAATAATAACAATAATATATGACATACTTTTATAGTTTGTTATCATTTGAATATATTATATTAAAAATATATTCATATAGAGTCAATTTTTTAGATTGACATATTATAGGGAGATATGGAGATTATGGTGGAGATATGATCTCGCCAATTATAAGAAAGAGAATTATTATTTTTATATCCATTATCTAAGAATGTTTCTTGAGTGTTTTATTATTTAGCATATAAGTTATATTTAAATCAAAACTAGAATCAATAAGGGATCTTTTCCCTAATGTTAATCTCATGCAATTAGTAACATGTGAGGGATCAAAATCGAGTGTAAATAATGGTGATATATGTTTTTATTTAGTTTTATGTTACACAAGATCTTGGTAAGAGTGTATTTTTACTTGCATGACCTTTAAACCCAAGTCTTGGCCCCATGAAACTAGTAATATGCAAGGGCTCATCATTAAAGACCAAGATATCTATTTAAAGTTACCTATTTTTTAGAATAATAATGTTAGATTGATTAAATTAAGGGGTTAATGACAACCATCACCACTACCCTTAGTCACATGTGAATAGGAAGACACATGGGATCATCATCAAATGATAGATGTAGGCAAGTAAGGGTTCCTTTCCGCAATGCTAACCTCATGAAACTAGTAGGATGTGAAGGCTCAACATCGAGGGTAAATAAGGGTGCGATATGTTTGGATTTATTTTTATGTCAAACAATATATTGGTAAGAGGGTATTTTTTATTTTCATGGCCTTTACACCCAAGTCTTGGCCCCATATAACTATTAATATGCAATGGATCATCAATGAAGACCAAGACATTCAATTAAATTTACTTATTTTTACAATGATAATGCTATGTTTCATAAGGCATGAATAGAGGAGGCTCTATCACATAAAATTTTCTATACTAGGTTGTAGGATAATCTTTTTCTATGTTCTAAAATAAGATATATAAAAAATAGGTGTACCATACTCATTACAACTAAGGCAAGAGCCAATGTAATTCTAATTTTGAAATGTTCTATATGATACAATAAGGTAAAGTGAATATGGAAAGATATGATATGTTGACATTTTGTAATTTTCATATTATGCAAATAAATAAAAAAATATCATCAAACACAACATCTAACATGAAACTCAACACATAAGCTCTAAAAAATGAAATTCAATGAGGAAAATGTGACATGAAAGAACTAAATATAGAAGCTATTAAGGTTCAAAGAGATAACATATTAACTAAAATCCTTTCCCTTTAATGTGCATAACCTTTAAGATTTATTATTGAAATCCTCAATCATTAGGTAAGGAATTAACTAGTTAGGTATGAACTTATGACCTTGTCCTTATTTTTTATCAATGCATATGTCAAGCCTAAGGATAAGGCCTCCTACATGTATGACAAACTAATGGGATTTTTTATTGCATTTTTTCCCATGAGATATGCATAAGTGACATTGTTCTACACAATAATAAGTATTCATTTGTTTAAAGTTTGAAGTTCAATTAGTCATGTGTTCCTATACCCATGGTTAAAGAGATGCTATAAAAAGACATTAAGGCTAGGTATCTAAAACTAAATAGGTAAAATAGCTTTTGATCAAAACACAAGTGAATACAATTTTTCCCTCATGGGTGTTTTAATGTTGGTTTATAAGCCCAAAGTGATGGATAAATTAATAAATTACAATCTCATTTAGAATATTTGATTGTCTTGGCCAAGATCAAATTTAGGGTTTTATTAGTGGATTCAATCTAGCCATTAGATTGTGGATAATACAAGGATACCATGTGATGTGATATTCAGAATTAATTTCATACTTCACATACCTCAAGACTTTTTAAGGAGGGTCCATTGTCTATTATGATGATTTATGGAACTTCAAACCATAAAATTATTTCAATCACAATAAATTTTATAATGATTGAACTAATAACAATTGTAAGATGCATTGATTCTACCTAGATAGTGAAATAGTTAGTAGTCATGATAATGCATTGATGACCATTTAAATAATCTATTGAGAAGGGCCAAGGTGTAATAATGGGATGAAAAGGTGCAATAATCTAGAACATACTTGTCAAATCTAGAACCTATGTGGAGAAGGGTCAAGGTGTAACAATGGGATGTAAAGTCCAAGGAGGAATGTTGATCTGATGAGTGAAGTGTTGACGCTTCTCATTTTTATTAACATATTCAATGTCATTATGTTTAAGAGTAATCCAAAAGTATAACATTATATCTACTTTATGAGTGATCATGTGCCCATCAAATGGGCCAACAAAAACCCAACTATGATAATGGAAAATAACCCTTTCTAACTTTGCTTAGTCTACACATCTCAATAACTCATTGTTAGTGGCCTTACCATAGATAACCTCATATAAATATGACATTATTAGAATTGATAACATGAGTAAATTGGTGTTTATGCTTAGAGTTGGCCCCTTTAAGATAGGTATGATGAATTAAGTAATGAATGATATTAACATACCAAGGATAAGAAATGATATGAGGTTTGTCTATGTGAAAAATTAGTTCATTAGTGAAATCAATATCAAACAAATTGTTGACCTCTAGTGGAGACTTTGTCAACCAATCATTAATTATTTATCCCTTGATGAAATTTTGGTTGATGTAAATAATCTAAAAGTCACTCATAATCATGATTAAATGCCCAACCTTTCATGAGATGATTGTTTGGGTCAAGAACATTAGTAAGGACTGAGACCTCACTATAAGCCAGATTTTATGAATATTAATATAGTGCCATAGTTACCTAGTTATGAGCACAAATTCAAAACACCCATTATCTTCTTGTATGTAACATGTTTCATAGTCTATAGAGTAAAAATAATAAGGTAAATAGCATACTTCTTGACACCATCATCCTCTTAAGCTATAATTAAGGAAACAAACACCTTTGTTTCTATAATATAAATTTTGATGGGCTTGTCATATGTGGGTGCCATGAGTATTAAAGGAGACATAAGGAATAATTTTACTACCTTGAATGCATCACAAATATAAATCATCCAAGGCAATCTACTTGTTTTCTTAAGTAAATTATTGATTGGATGAACTGTATAACTACAGTCTATTATGCATATTTGAATGGCCCCATAATTTCCTAAGAACTACCTAATCTTTGACTCATCAAAATGTAGAGCATGTCTAAGATTTCAAAAAATTTAGTTGGATCGATATCAATTATGTGTTAAAATAAAATGTAGTTGAGGAGTTATCCACCTATGACTCAAAACACACACTTTTAAGTGTTGAAATTAATGCAATATTTAATTAAATTGATGAGGATAATTAATAACTCTCCTAAATGGATAATAATTTACCTCTCCTTTCATATAATATCATATATGTTTACATCCACTTTATTATGAATAATATCATGGAAAATGTGGGTCATGGCCCTCTGATAGGAAGCCCCAACTTTTTTGAGTCCAAAAATCATGACTACATAATAGAAGGTCCCCCATGGTGTGGTGAAGGATATTTTTATTTGATCTTCATAAAAAACATGGATTTGATTATAGCTAGAGAAACCATCCATGAGGGATAACAACTCATAGCAAGTTATAGAATAAAATATAACATTGATGGATGGAAGAGGAAGATCATCCTTAGGGAATGCTTTGTTGATATCACAATTTTCAATACATATCTTAGTTTTAACATTATTTTTTAGGAAGGGGAAAATGTTATGCATCCATTTGGAGTAATCCAGATGGTTTATAAATCCTAGTTTGAGGTGTTTTTTGACCTCTTATTTCACCATTAACATTATATTCGATTTGATTAAATTGAATTTAGATTTTATGAGATTTGTATCAGGCATTATGAATAGATTATGGAAAAATACTTAAGGATTAATTCCTACTATGTCTATGTAAGATAATGTGAAGGATTTAGATAATTGAGTGAGAATATGATTGTGGTATTACATCTATTGTGAGGAAATTAAATACTTGATCTTGATGGTTCTGGGGTTGTCTTCAGTTCATATGTTTATATCAATAGTGTCATTGATGATATAAACATTCCTCTCCTCAAACTGATTAAGAGCTTATGAGAGATCAATATCTTTACCTTCTACATTGAAAAATTCAAGATCTTAATTGGAAGATAAATAATCCTAAAACATGTAGTATGAAATTTAATAATCATTCCCAAGTGAAAATATAAGATAACATGTGAGAGTAAAACATCCCTTATGGTAAAAAGGTGGGAGATCATCATAAGCATGAAGGAACTCTAAGATATATTCATCAATTTAAATTAGGTCAAGGATTAGGAGGATAAAATCCCTCCTTATATAAGTGTGGGTTGGGTCATTACTCATTTATTCATGATATTTTTTTCTAATAAACACTATTAAATCTAACTCATGTATCATTGGGTGCAAACCAAAATGACAAAAAGAAGTAGATATAGAATCAACAAGTTGATCACATTCACTCAACATTACTTATATAGAAACTAAGTTAAAATACTTGGTCAATTATCAAACCATGTCTTTATAAACTAAAATATATTATATTTGGTTTGATAAATTTCTAAGACTTCATTGGTCACTAGATGTGAGTCACCTTGGATTTTTGGGTTTTAGATTCAAAATAATTTAGCAATGAACATCTAAAGTAGTAATGATCTATACTCAACCCCATTAGTGGTGCACTTAAATTTATGTTTAAATCAAAAGGTTTGATCCTTACATCCTAGGAGACCAATATCACTTATGATTCCACACTAAATATGCATTTGACCCCATCATAGTGAAGGAAACATTGAATGTATATAGAGGAAGGATCATCACTGGGGAGGGATTTTTGGTCTTTTGATATCTTGACCATGTTCATGTCAACTAAAATATCTAACCCCTAGTGGGACTTATAATTCTAATATTCATATAAATTATAAGTCACTACCCATATTAGGTTAAATGAGAGGAGCATTCCATCCTTTTCCAAGATATCTATAATCTCAGTCATTAACATAGTTGAAACTATAGGTAGGATTATTGGATTTCAACCACTGAGAGTTTTGTAATTACTACAGATTTTTCCTTTGGTTTATATTTCAAAAAGTCTTGAGGGACTTCTACCCCTTTCTTCAAAATAACCACTTTGGGATTTGTAAGATATGTAACATCCACTAATTGTAGGGATTTTGTGACCCCATTATTAGGAATGTGATAGTCAATGTGTAAAACTAATTACTTGTGCATGGTTATTTAAAGTATGTTAAAAGATGTGGGATCCCCTTGGGCCATGAAAATATTACCTAGATGGAAGAACCTAATTTATCTTTCATCCTATGAATCCATGGCCTTCCTAAGATCATGTTATAATTTTGTTTTTCTCTAATCACATAAAATTATGTAAGCATAGTCTTATGACCTAGAGTGACTGGAAACACAATGGTTCATATAGAGGTTGACTTAAGTATATCTTATCATTATAACATATTGTGAGTTGTGAAACATTTGGTTTTCATATAATCAAGTTTTCTAAATAAATAGAAGGGGATAATAATCATGGTTCCCTTATTATAAGTCATGGATCTCTTTGCATGGTTATTATATCTCCATAATTACAAAAAAAATATTTGATCCCCCCTCATTTCCAAATGAAAATTAGATGGGAGAAGACTAAAATAAAAAAAACTATCCAACATCCTAGCAATCTTGCTCAGGTGGAGACATATATAAATCAATGTGATTAACTTAGGCCTATATTCAAGGAGTTACACTAGACAAATGCCCCAATGTAAAACATCAAAATATAGGCTTGTGAGTTTTTGAGAAAGTCAAGGAAGGAAATGAGGAATAATTCTTTTTAATATCTAAGATCAAATCATAATTTCCCATAGGTTTAGGGATGACCTTAATATCTAGGATGTTCTAAGGGTGAATGATCATGTACTAATATTCCTTGGTATGATTAATTATACTCAATTACTCTTTGAATTCCAAATATAAAACCCCTATCAATCTAGTTTGACCTTAGACTGCCAACATGGGGCTAACATCAACATGGGTGGTTTTAGAATTATAGGCCTCAAATTTAATGATA
Organism: Torreya grandis; assembly: GCA_037957365.1. Taxonomy (NCBI): domain Eukaryota; kingdom Viridiplantae; phylum Streptophyta; class Pinopsida; order Cupressales; family Taxaceae; genus Torreya; species Torreya grandis. The sequence continues at coordinate 147,581 of JARHVA010003356.1, forward strand.
CAAGATTATTTAGGTTTATTATGATGACCCATTTGATTTTAAAAGATACCTTGAGTTTAGTTTGTGGTAAATTACATTTTGTGATTAGAAAAGGGTTCTAGTAAATCCAGATATTTTGGTTTTGTAGTGTAATAGGACCATTATGAAAGGTTTGAGGGTTTACAATTGCATTCCCAAGAATATGTCTATGAAAGATTGCATATAATCCTTAGGGAGTCTTTAGATGTACTTGTTATTCTCCTTGTACTGAAAAGTATCATAAATGATAACTCAATGGAAGAGACAATAGACATTGGGATCATATTCCCTTTGCCTTTGATTTTTTTCCTTATTGACTAAACCCTTATTTATTATTCCTTTGATAAATGGATTGCTTTTAGAATTACAAAAAAATATTAACATGCTAAAATTGGTTCCAAATTTTTTTATGATACTTTATATGATAGGGTGAAGGTTAGTTAAATTCAACCACATGAATTGTAGGTGGAGTTTTTGGTTCCCTAAAACTCTATTATTATTTATTTTGGTGTTGTTGATGGGAATAAACTAATTATTATTCACTGGGTTTGAATTCTTTCCTTAGTTAGTCAGACCATTAGTTGTAGCATTCCTATTTCAATTAAAGATTTTGGGACCTTTATTACTACCATTATTGTATCTTATATTTTAAAATCCAACATTATTCTATTTTGGGTTAACAATATGTCAAATGGCTTTGTAAGTTTTATGAACACTATCAATGACCTCTTGATTAATCTATAAATCCTTTTCAAGAGATTATCCATAACACTAATAAGGGAAATTAGGGGTGTATTTCTTTATCTCATTTTTATGTGAGTGAAGGAAAATGTCACCTAATTCCATATGGGCCATGTGAGGACATTGTCAGATGAGTATAAAACCTCTCACCACTTCATGATGAAATGTGTAGTTGATTCATTATTTCTTTTGGATATGAAATAATTATCAAACACCAGTCTTAAGAGACTTGTTTATGTTAAAAGCATTAACAAAGTATACCATAAATTATTTTAAGGAATAATTGACCCTTGATGGATGTTTTAATACCAATAAAGAGTGATTACTTATAGGGTTTTACTGAAAACCTTAGTAACAACCCCATCTCAAGGCAATAGTTCCATGATAGCCATGGCCTTGTCCTTGACGTGTGCATTGGGATATCCCCCCCTTAAAAAATTTCAAGGTATGGAAAATGATGAAAAATGACTCCTAATATGTTTATATTAAGGGTTTCTTTAATGTACTCAACATATGTCCCCATGTTATTAAAGTCAATAGTTATCATGGCCAAGCTAGACTAGAAATGTGGGATAACATAGGCATTTTTTGGATAACCACTAGTAGGAATGGAATAAAGTTTGATAGGGTGAATTCAAATAAGCTATAAAATAATTATAAAATTGGGTATACTTATAAAACATATAAAATTATGGATAAATATTTTCATATTTAAAAGGATTAGTGATTTATTGATGAGGGGCATATTTGGTTTGCATATATCCTAAAGAAATGTAGGGTGGAACATGGCCAATTTTTGGAGGATGATTATACATGGAAGGCACATAATTCATAAGGGTAAATATTGGTGGATTATGGTCACCACAGTGGTTTATGGGGGGGAGTGTAAGCGAATACACCTATTATCAGGGCCTGGGAAGGTGCTTGGTAAGGTGGATGAATTTTGGAGGTGTCTAGCTTAGGGAATCCATAAGCAAGGATGTACTTGAGGGGTTGGTTAGAGGAATATCCTAGTAGAGACATATGCTCACATTGTATTATGTGCATGTAATCATTATTTTTCCATGGTTGATGAACTATTGTTTAGAAATAACAAAGAGGAAAGAGCTTAGGTAGGAGGGTTGGGTTTCACTCCTTGATTAAATGACTTTTATATTCTCTTTAAATCACAAATGTAACTCACCAATTTATTGAATGGTTAAATTATGCTAGTGGTTTTACAAGGTATAGGAGCCTCATGCACATGATGGGTATAGGTAATAAATTAGTTTATGGGAAGAAATTGATTTTGAGTGGTAATCTTAAGGGTGGTGGTTAGGGTTTACACCTATGGGTTATTGTCATTTTGACTTACATTAGGGATATTTTTAAGAACCTACATGTGGTCAACATCATCCTATAAATAAAAAATATTAACTAGATATTGGTTACAGCTAGCATAACATTTTGCATATGGGTTATGTAGGATAATTTATGGTTTGGTAGTGTACTCATATAAAATGTCACTTGAGTCTATTGAGTGTCAATTTAGACACCCATCCCTATCTTATCTCTAGAGTTATCTTAGATCTTATTTTTAAACTTATCTATATTTTTTGTAGGCATTAATCATACATAGACATCCCAAATTTAGTCTCAGACCTTCTCCTAGGGTTCTAGACCCCTAGTGCCTTATATTTAACCACCTAGACACTAACATTTTAATTTGGACACTAGTTCCCCATGCTAGTGATAAAGATACAATGCTAATGTCCTTTTCCAAATTTCAAACCCAATGGATATAGTTTTAATTCCTAAGACACTTAGGGTTTGCCTAGACCTATTTCACACTTTGTGAAAGATTTTAAATAATGCAACATATAATATCTAGGAGAGAGATTGATGACAAATCATAATAAAATCAAAGATCAATTTACATGAAACACAAGTATTAAAAGTGGGAAAATTTATAGGAGATAAAGAAAAGACAAGCTATATTCAATGACTGAGAAACAATAATAACCCCATATACAAATTATATTATATTCTCACTTCTTCAATAGTCCTTACAAAACTCTTTGTTCACACATAATTTGTGATTCATGATATAATATTTCCACACACAATAACAATAAGGGTAAAACCATATTTATAGTGAAAAGTAAAGGGATGTGACCATTTTCAATAATGGGCCCAACCATTTTGATAACATTTTAAATTATCCATAATAATAAACAAGTTTTTTTAATTTTTATTAATAGGTAATAAATAATTTATGTTTTAGTATTTATTTACAAAAGGTTGATAACCTATGTTAATAAATAAAAAATAGTTATTATTTAATTAATTAAAATGTACTAAGGGTATTATAATTTCACCACTTAGACATTAAATTTTATAACACTCACCATTAATGATAAGTGGGGATAAATGTCATAGTCACCTTAAAAACTATTTATACTATGTACAAAATTGAAATATTTAAAAAACTTCATCATGCCAAACATCACATTTTGAAACAAAAGGAATTATAATATATAAACTACTCAAAAGTAAGTTTAGATTAGCATGATTTTTAGACTCCATCTAATAGTTTATCATATATAATCATTAAAAAAATTTGGATACTTTTATAATATAAGAACCTCCCTCACAAAGTATTATTTTAATTTATTTGGGTAAAAAATTAAAACTTCCACACGAAGTTTATATAAATTTAAAAACCTCCCCATGAAGTTTAAAATGATTTATAATAATAATAAGTATAAATAAGGAGAAGAAATACATGGCCATTAAGATGTGGGATTGTCATGCACACTCCCCCTCAATGATAACTCCAAGAGGCCCAACATTACATGAAACTGCAAAAAATTGGTAGCACCAAGTGGAGTTGTGAAGATATATGCCACTAGTTCCTCCGTAGGATAGAATTATAGATCTATATCACCATTAAGTACTTTCACTTAAATATAATGCACATGAACTTCAATATTATTAAATTGTTAGGGGCTATGCACCTACACAAAACTTAAACACATCTAAAAATATATTCATGATATCATAGTAGGATTAGCATCATAATAACCATATATATATATATATATATATATATATATATATATATATATATATATATATATATATATATATATATATATGTTATTTTTTTAATATGGAAAAACACATTTAAAAAGATCAAGTCATATATTAGGTAAACAAGTTCACTACTTTGATTACAAAGTTAGTGAAAAAATAAATATTATGATATATAATTCTTCATTGGACATCTGCAATATTGATAATATGAATGTCCCCAAATGTTATGCGATGCACATACAATAATTTATTAATAATATGATACCAAGTTTAAACATTAGATATTATATTAGCAATAACTCATTATATCATTTGAGTTTTATCAAAACTTAACAACTTTAATAAAATATTGAGGTATAACCTCTGATACATCAAATATGGATAATTTAGCATGAAATATCATCATCAAATGAAACATATATGAGACTAAAATAAGTAAGTTTGGATACGTATGAATAGAATTCATATCAATTAAATGATGAAGAGTTAATAATATAATAATATAAACTCCATTTACAATTTTCATTTCATTTCATATCTTATTATCAAATGAAGCATATAATAATGTTAGCATAAATAATTAAATGATAAAATAATAAAATTAGAGTATCTAAGCATATTACAATAGAGTTGCCCCACTAATAAAATGAAATCATCTTAATAATTGAAACATAAAAGATCTAAACTTAGTGAGCATGATATTTTTACCAAAATGTAATAAGTAAATATGAAAATTTTGTAAAATTAATAATGATGTTATTAATATAATATATTTTTATGTATAAAAAATAAAAATATTAAACATAGATTCTATTTAGAATATGGATATCATTATTCAATACATCGGCCCATAAGAACTAGGAGTAACATTTGAATAATGTAACATTGTTCTGACCATCTCAATAATGGTGTCATTTTCATTTTAACAATAAAATTATGTTGATGGAAATAAGGATTTGTTAATTCCATTTGAATACCACAACTAATATAAAATAATCAAACTCTTTACTAATATATTCATTGCCATTATTAGTTTTTAATATCTTGATATAAAAATTAGATGCATTTTAAATAGAAACATTGAATTATATGAAATTAGATAACATATAAGACTTATTTTTTATGAAATATGACTAAATCATTCTATTGTAACCATAAATAAAATTTATAGTAAATAAAGAACCATTAAGATATACACCTTCAAGGGGTCCTACAACATCACTATGAATCAATTCTAAAGGATTCAAGGATTTTGCATCATGATTTTTGTGAAAAAGGTTAGTATTTTACTTACCACATTAGTAACTATCATAATTTCATGATGGGAGAGGATAGAAAGAAGTATCACAAAAAGATTACTTTTAGACATATCATGTAAACTTATATGATCTACATGTCCTAATATTTCATGTCATAATTGAGATTCATTCTTACTATGCAATGAAAGAAAACATGTTGAATAAGGAGAGAAGATGTATAAACCATTCTATTGAACACCTTTAATAATCAAGGAAACAAATTGATTACTAGTGGACCATATATCTTTAAGCAATGTTATAATGAAGTTATCATTTGTAAGTTGAGGAAAATATAACAATTTTTTCTAAATTTTAGGTACATAGAAGACATAATTAATAACAACATTTGAAAACATTTATTTTCCCTATTTAGTTGATTCTAAAAAATAATTACCTCCTAAGTATATTCTTTCAGAGATAACTCTAGAATCACATAAAATATTAGATAAGCAAGTCATATGGTGCAATGCACTGCTATCTAAAATCTACTCATTTTCATTTAAAGTAAATAAATTAGCATATAAAGAAATAACATTATAATCTTGATTGTCATTCTGATTAGAGTTTTAATTATTCTACTTGTTTTTATTATATATATATTTTTTTTAAGAATATTAATTATTAACTCTATCTTTGATTTTGTAATAAATTTCCATTCTAAAGCAATAACATTATAATCTTGATTGTCATTCTGATTAGGGTTTTAATTATTTTACTTGTTTTTATTATATTTCTTCATTTTTTAAGAATATTAATTATTAATTCTATCTTTGATTTAATAATAAATTTCCATTCTATGACCAAATTTACCATATAGATTGTAATTATCATTAAACTTAGGTTTACGATTCTTATTATTAGATTTTTTATTCCTATTTAAACCAAAAGTAGAATTAAGGTTAGATTTATAGTTATTATTATTATCATAAATATTATTTAATGTGAGAAGTCCCAAGTGACATTTTTTTTTAGAATTGAAATTGGTTATAACTTGCTCTTCTTGAATCAAGAGAGCATACAAGGTCGTAAGGCTAGAGATTTCTTTCTCAATTTGATATTTAAAATTGAAACAAAATTTATAAAATTTTCATGAATATTTAAATGAATGATAAAATAAATCAATTTATCTTGAATTAATTTTTAGTTACATCCATCTTACTAAGCTTTAATGTTCTTAATTTTAGTAAGAAAATTAACAACCTTTTCATCACCTTTCATAGGTGTAGGTAGTAATTCAAGTATTAATTTAATGATTATAAAGAGATGAGTTCCATTTTTCATGGACACAAAGAGTTTCCAAGCATCATCAAGAGATCCTTGATTACCAATGTGAAGAAGAAATTCATCCTCAATAATCTGCAATATAATGGGCATAGCATCTAGTAATTTATGTTGAAATGCATTGAAAAGTGTAGAGGTCACATTCCATCTAGAAGGGGAATATTTATACCGAAGACAATATTCCACAACTTCTATGCCATATATTTAGTTTTAACACTAATTTTATGTATATTATAGTTATTTACATCAAGCATTTATGATTTATCTAAAACAAAACTAGGTGAAACCATAGTTTCCCTTTAAGAATGGAAGTAAACAAATGCTTAAAATGAATCCTTTTTAATATGAATTTTAAATTTATTTGAAATTAACAATAAATTTCAAGTGTAAACATATACTAATTTTTTAATTTAATGATATACAAAGTAGGAAAATTTACAACAAAATAGTGAGTCATAAGTGTTACAAAAATAAACTAATGTAAGAACAATAACCTTGTTAATTAGTTTTTATACTATTTTTGTAAAATAATGTAAGTCACAAGTTAATATTGAATTAAGGATCTAACTAGATGCAAAATAAGTAAAATTTTGAAATGAAATCACACTAAACTAGATGTTGAAAGAGTCACACTCAAAACAACCACCTAGATACTATTATTGAAAATTTACAACATTAATAATAAGAGTATTAAAAACACAAAATGGAATTTGTAGATGTGTCTAGGAGATGCCAAAACCTAGGGATTGATTAGTTATATGACTACGTTTGATGAAACATTCTCTAGGTTTAATGTCAAAATAAGGTCGACAAGTAAACTAGGGTTTTAAATGCATGAGAAGTTGGCATGCAAAACAAGAATAAAATTCAAAATAATTTAATTTGAAAAATTCCAAAAAAAAATTAGGGGTGGATTTGAACATAGGGCCTCCCTTAATGCAAGCTTCTAACCAAATTAATTAACCAACTCTTCTATACTAGAGTTTAAAATAATACATGATATATATATATATATATATATATATATATATATATATATATATATGTGTGCGTGTGTGTGTATGTATGTATGTATGTATGTATGTATGTATGTATGTATGTATGTATATGTATATGTATGTATGTCCCTTTAAGAATGGAAGTAAACAAATGTTTAAAATGAATCCTTTTTAATATGAATTTTAAATTTATTTGAAATTAACAATAAATTTCAAGTGTAAACATAGACTAATTGTTTAATTTAATGATATACAAAGTAAGAAAAATTACAACAAAATAGTGAGTCATAAGTGTTACAAAAATAAACTAATGTAAGAATAATAACCTTGTTAATTAGTTTTTATACTATTTTTGTAAAATAATGTAAGTCACAAGTTCATACTGAATTAAGGATCTAACTAGATGCAAAATAATGTAAAATTTTGAAATGAAATCACACTAAACTAGATGTTGAAAGAGTCACAGTCAAAACAACCACCTTGACATTATTATTAAAAATTTACAACATTAATAATAAGAGTATTAAAAACACAAAATGGACCATGTAAATATGTCTAGGAGGTGCCAAAACCTAGGGATTGATTAGTTATATGACTATCTTTGATGAAACATTCTCTAGGTTTAATGTCAAAATAAGATCGACAAGTAAACTAGGGTTTTAAATGCATGAGAAGTTGGCATGCAAAACAAGACTAAAATTCAAATTAGTTTAATTTGAAAAATTCCAAAAAAAAATTAGGGGTGGATTTGAACATAGGGCCTCCCTTGATGCAAGCTTCTAACCAAATAAATTAACCAACTCTTCTATACTAGAGTTTAAAATAATACATGAAATGTGTGTGTGTGTGTGTGTGTGTGTGTGTGTGTGTGTGTGTGTGTGTGTGTGTGTGTGTGTACATAGATACATATACACATACATACATATACATATACATACATACATATATATATATATATATATATATGTATAGACACACACACACACACACACACATATATGTATGTATATGTATATGTATATATATATACATACATATACATACATACATACATATATATATATATATATATATATATATATTCTTATATATACATACATGTGTGTATGTATATATACACATATATGTATATATACATATGTGTGTACATACATACATACATATATACATACACACACACACACACACACACACAGATATATATATTGTGCATTTAAAAACAAAAAAAATGAATTCCCTTTATGTGAAAAAATGAATGTATAAAGTGTGGGATCCATAACATATTGAAAGATATTTTTTAGAAAATAAAAAATATAATCATTTTTAGTTACTTTAAAACTTTTTACTAACCTTTATAGTTTCATGTATCATACATGAAACTCGGATGAAGATTTGAGGAAGCACCCTTTATAGTTGCATGTATCATACATGAAACTCAGATGAATTGGTTTTTTTTTTTTTCAAATGCACTATATATATATATATATATATATATATATATATATATATATATATATATATATATATATATATATATATGTATGTATATATATATATATATATATATATATATATATATATATATATATATATATATATATATATATATATTGCATTTAAAAACAAAAAAAACCAATTCCCTTTATGTGAAAAAATGAATGTATAAAGTGTGGGAGCCATAACAAATTGAAAGATATTTTTTAGAAAATAAAAAATATAATATTTTTTAGTTACTTTAAAACTTTGTACTAACCTTTATAGTTGCATGTATCATACATGAAACTTAGATGAAGATTTGAGGAAGCACAAAAAAATAGTTTAAGCCACCAAATCCATTAGAATATTGTGAAACTTCTTGAAATTACCTACTAATGATAAAGGAAACTTAAAAATTGTATTTTGATTGAGAAATTAGTTTTTCCACCTTCAAGGATGCACCATGATTCCCCACATAGAGAAAGAAAATATTGGTTGAAGAAGCCTTAAGAGGTTTTAAAAATGTTTACAAGCCAATTTTATATTAAACTTGATCTTTTCTAGTAATAACTCGAATAAAAATTATTTAAATTATTTTTTTTTTAATTTTTTTCTTGTACAATGATGCTTAAGAGGAAAGAGAAAAAATAAAATCATATTTACCAGTCCCTCTCATCATCTACAGAGGATCTGAAATGCCTTATCTTATTGATTTATCCTTTCCAGGCCATAGAAATATTAAAGGAATGTGTAAAATAATTTATTTTAAAAAAGTATTCCTCTCACAAGCTATACAATGGCATCCTTGTAGTGAAAAAATAATAATCTTCAAAAAAATTCCTCAGAGTCTCTGTGGAAACTATGGGAGTCTAGGAGAATGATATTCGACAAATTAAATGTCAAAATGGGAGCAAAAAAATTGATTTTTTAAACCAAATCCTTAGGTACAAGGTCATACCACAACATTAATCGTGTTTCAAGGTATATTTCAAAAATAATAATAATATTTGAGATATTTGAAGAAAGCTATTAATTTTTATAAGGATGAGATATCATAAATATGAGAAGCTAACCTCCCTGATAATAAAAATAAATCTTCTTTAGATATTTTATTTATCCAAGTCATGTTGTGTTGTTCCATGAGATAACTGGATTTATATTTAATATATCTAAAAAATAAACTCGCCAATCAATTTTAACAAAATAGCTATGATTTCATGAAATATTTTGAACAATGAAGTGTATAATATCTAGAAGAGAGATTAATTGCAAAGCATCATAAAATCAAAGATCAATTTACAATAAAAAAAGTATTTTAAATGGAAAAACCTCCAAGAGGTAAAAAAACCCACAAGTGATATTCAATAATTGAGAAACAATAATAATCCCCAATACATATTCTTCTATTTTCTCACTTCTTAAATGGCCTTCAAAAAACACTTTGTTCATGTATAATTTGTGATTCATAATATAATATTTCCACACGCATTTACAATAGGGGTAAAACCCTATTTATAGTGAAATGTGAAGGTATGTGAATGTTGTAAATAATAGGTCCAACCATCTTGAGGACATTTTAAATTTTTTATAACAGTAAATAAATATGTTTTATTTTTACCGATAAGAATAAATAATTTATGTTTTATTGTTTATCTACACTAGGTTATTAAACCATGTTAATAAATAGTAAATCATTATTATTTAATTAATTAAAATATGCTAAGGGTCTTATAGTTTCATGACTTAGACAATAATGTTCTAACAATTTACACAATCACCAGATCAATATATATCCATGAATTTTAGCCTTTTATCCACTAGATTGAACTCAAATGAAAATACTCATGAACAAACTCAGAAATAATTGTGAAAATCAAGGTCATTAATCCCTATTCTTTCCTATTACCATATATAGCCATATACAACCATCCGAAACTTAGAATACACAGATTCCTAGTCTGAAACCTCATTCAAATCACTCAAGTCAACACACATGCTAGTATTTACTTGCACTTACACCAAGTACTTAGGCAAGATAACTACATCATGCTTGATCCCTCCTCAGAGTATTGGTATGTAGGCATCTTTCAATACAATAAGGTGTTGAGGATATCCAACCTACCAAGATAACATCACATTTTTACTACTTGTGCCACTTGATTACCCTACCAATATGGAGGTCTATGATTTCATCTTAAAATCAACAGAAAATAGTGTATAAATAGTGAATCAGAGCTTGTACACATAGGTATAGGTATATTGGACATATCTAGAGGTGCACACAAAAGATCATATAGTTTTAGTATAAAGGACACTAAAGCTGAAAGTAGAACACTAACACAATGCACTACTATCTAAGGTACATAACTATTATCTAGGAGTGTTTATGACACCTGGATCATGTTTACGATGCTCAAATCAACTTTTCACATCATTTTTTTGCCTTCAAATCACCAGTATGAGTTGTTTTTTATCTAAGTACTTATTTGTGGCACTTATTACTATTTTTGGAAATATCAAATTAGGTCAGTTATTACACAAGTTAGTGCTAATATTTAGTGAATATTCTTACCTTACTTTATTATAGTTATAGACTTTAACAACCTAGGGTTTACATTACATAATCCCTCAAAATTTAAACCATTTGGTGAACCCAAATTACATGGAATATTACACAAACCCTAGTCCTAGATGTTAATGTTTATATTCTTTTGTTTGTTATTTTAAATGGTTATGTTAGGGTTTTTAGACCTAATATATTATATGATATTGTCCATTTTCCAAGTTGCATTTATAAATTTTATGGATAAAGAATATTATTTTCCTCCTCATCCCAAAGTAGGTGATATATACTATTAGCTAATTTAGACACACTTAATGATGGTATGTTTAAACAATGTTTTGAGTTTTATAACCTTGTAAGTGGTCATATATGAAGGTTTTAACAAATCCTAAGGGATTTTTGGATAAATTAAAATTTTGATTATTTTGGTTATATTGTTTGTTATAATGTTACAAAGTGACTTGTTTATGGAATATCAAATGCTAATAGTTAATGCCATGTATAAAAGTCAAAGAGTTTATTTTAGATCATTTGGTGCTTTATTATTCATGTAAATTTATCCAAAATGTAAAATCCATGTATTTCTAATGTTTATTCACTTTTGAAACATTCTTTGTTCATTGCTCTAACTCCAAACATAACACAATGTTATGAAGGGAAGGGAAGAGAAGGGAAGGAAGGTAAATAATAAGTATTGGTATGTCCCATTGTCACTATAAAAGTCATATAATACTTCACGAACATTTTTTCAAAGCAAAAATAAGGCATTATTTAAAATGAATAGGTTTTATAACAAAATAAGGTATGTTTAGATGATATTTTATAGGCTTCTATGTTGGATTAGGTGTATCTATCTAAAGGGATCATGGTGAAAGGTGGTAAAGTCATACGAAAACCTCCTACATCTTTCCTAGGCCCAAAAACATGCTCAAGAGGAAGGTACATGTCTAACCATTTTAAAATATTTTTTAATAACTCTATTGGGTCACTCACAAGTAAAGAAGGTCAACAAGCTTAACATTTATTCATGGAGGAGAAAGAGTGTGAAGACTAGTGCTCTTAGTGTGTTATAACATGTTTACCACTTTATTATAACATTTTTCATACTTCAGAAATTCATATAATATGATTTATATTATTTATAATTGGTGTGATTTTACTTATATATGGTGTGAAACATTTACTACCTTTTACTTTACCATTTTAGTTTACTATAATTATTCATCATTTATTTCACACATTTCCCAATGTGATATAGGGTGTATCACATTTTATTTTAAAAATCACATGATTTTATTTTTAGCCGTGCATGTGTGTCACATAATGCTAGAAAATAAAACATACAAAACATATTTCCCATAACATATATTACAAAAGTAAAACACATGTCCTAGAAAGGAAATACATCCATTAGTAACATTAGTACAAATCAAGATAAATAAATTTTAACATAAATATATATAACATGAGTCTAATATAATATAATACAAATACAAAATATAATACCTAAAACACTAAGGTTGTGTGTCATCATGTCTATCTTGTGGTTGAGCCATACTACCCATAGACGCTTGTCACTAACCCATATGAATAATTTGTTATAATGAGGAAGTTTAGGATTTAAAACACTCAACATATCCCTATAGATTAGATACTTGGCCATAAACACATCCAACATTTATAATCATCACCATGTGAGAAAATTGATCCCATCCTAATGCTTTCCAAGTTTGGGCCTCTCCCTCTCTAGCTCCTATAAATAAATATAGGCTATCTCATCAGTCCTATAATTGTGGAGTTTCCTCCTCAACCAATCAAAAAAATAATAATAATTTGAGGTAGATATAACCATAACATCCACCAAGGTGTATGGATCATAATGTTATAGCACCCCATATAAAATATCATGATGTGTGGCTCCAATCATGGATACCCATCTAATCTCCTCCACAATAGTCCCTACAAAACTAAATAATGAAACATATATTAGATCTCATCTATATACATATCTCCAAACCATATATTTATACCAAGTACAAAAATAACTATGCATATTATAATATATGTCAAAAAATAAAATACTTAATGCATTTCTTACCAACATTAGGGTCACCAACCATGATCTCCCCATCATCCTAAATACTTAGCACCTCGTCTATAAGATACTGTAGAGCAATTATTACTCTACATCATATTTAATTTCTTTTTGATTTGAGTGCTGCAATTTTGGTTCCTGTACGCCTTGGATGTCACAGCATAATTTTGAAGTAGAGGGCTAGTTCATTTTGCCTAAGTGTTGAGATGCAGTGGAAGCTGCCAAGTGTTGCCCTCTAAGCATAGGTCTTTTTCCCCTTCTTTTTTCCTTCTTCTCATTTTTCCCCAGTGGCAATTAAGTGTAATGCACCATGTGTCAGCATCTAAGTCTCATATCGGTGCTCTTATTTCATTCAAAGACTTTCAACAAGCTAAGCAGTAGAGAAAGTGTAAAGCACCAAGTGTCACTCTCTGGTCCCTTTCTACTCCATCCCCAAAAGAGAAGCAAAAAGTGCCATGTACCCCTAGATGAAGAAGTGATAGATGCCACTTATCTTCCTTGAAGCTACGAAAGCCTCCACGTATCAATGCCTGAGGGAATCATCATCAAGCTCTATTAAAAAACATAAAATGGTGGCGGGTCCTAGGTGTTACTTCAAAAATCTACAGAAGCTGCCAAGTGTCACCAGCCATAAAAGTCTAATATGTGTCCCAAATAAATCTACAGCACAGCCAAAGAGAAGTGGAGGGAGCTACGTGTCTTTGATGAATTAGGTGGAAGGCACCAAGTGTCATTTTCTAGTGCCCCTTAAGTAATAAAGAAGATTTTTAGGAAACTGACTAAGTGTCCTCTCCTATTTCAAAATAACAGAGTGTCTATCTACCTGTTATAGTGAAACTAGAGGGAAATTCGGTGAGACTTAATTTGAGTAGATGAAACAATGCACTAGGTAGATTTTTGGGGCTTGTGAGCATTCAAGGTACTGTCTATTTGTCCCATAATAGTGGAGGTAGAGTAGATAGTTGAGTGGCCAAAGAGGCAAAGGACAGAGAAGATTGCGTGGGAAAGAAAGTGATGAAAGGAGACACCGAAGGCTATATAAGTAGGATTGTAAAATCTAAAGGAGGGGGGGAAGATTTTTGATAGATTAGACTTCTTGTAGTTTTGACCAATAATATCATTTACTCTTGTCTTGATTTCCTAAAGTTGTAAAAGTTAATATAATCATGCATGTTTCTATGCCCTTTATGTGGCTGAATGAATTAATGAAATTTAAGCTCCATGCCTTGGTTGGTGTTACTTGTGTCATTTACATAGTAGTCTATGCTGTATATTTGCTAGTGTTGTGATTGGAAATGTTATTTGTTTTTGTCTTATTTTCAGGAATCTGAAGTTCCACATAATTGTGCATGACTTTTACACTTCTTATGTGATTGAAGGGTTCTATTAAGAAGATTGAACACTATGCCTTTGTTGACAATTCTTGTATCTCAACAAAAGACTCCCCTATTGTGAGCCTCTATTTTTGTTATTCCAATCATTTACATTGATCATGCACCTGTCTACTCTTAAATGTAATTGAATCATATAATAGTTTCTCTGTGCTCAGGTTAGGATTAGGATTACACTCAGGCATATCCCCATAGTTCAGTTTCAATTCCTACATTTGCATTTCTATTTAATCTCCTATCCCTTTTCTCCAATACCTAATATAAAAGAAGAGACCAACTTCTCTAAAATATATAGGTTGTTTCAAGTTGCATTGTCCCATAACTTGAAACTTCCCATTGTTGTTGATTAAAATCAAGCACAATTTTAAGGCATCAACAATTTTTGGCACACCTAGTGGGACCAATATTTCAAGGAGCTGATGAATTTTTGGTGTATTCTTCAGCCAATTTGCCTATGGAGGTATTTTCTCTATCAACACCAATAGTGACTCCGAGTTGAATCAGCTGGTTAAGCAGCCCTAAGTGCCATTTAGAAATCACTTTTTGATGTATAATCTCTCTGCACAAAATCATGGACCTTGTTGTCCTTCCTATAATTTTGATCAAGCTTAGCCTTTTTATGGCATCTCCCCAAGCAGCCCTCCTAGTTACCCTCCAATCAAAAGGGCAAATTCCATCTTTTGCCTTGATGGTAGGGGCCTAACCTGGGGGGAAATAGTGGAATCATGGGGCAAGAAAGAGGAGGAACCTATCTTGTAGGAGGCGAGTGAGGAGCAGAAGCTCCAATCTATAATTTTTTAGGAGACTATCATGACTAACCATGAAGAAGAAACCATCATTGATGCTCCTTGTGAAGACCTTATCAACAATGGAGAAGATGCAAGTCTTGAATATATGCAGATGTTCTAGTAGTACAAGGAGGAACATAAGCATGATGAGCTCTCTCCCCCTTCATTTGATTAACTTCCCTATTAATTCGATGAGGAGGATGACTATGCTGAGGAGCTTAACTTAGAGGAAAATCAGGGGAATATCTTTAAAGATCTAGAGATCTGGACCTTTGAGGAGGAAAAGGAGGGGCTTGTCTCCTTTGAGGAAGAAAGTTTTGAGTAGAGAGGTGATGTTCTATGGGATGAGCAAGTAGTTCATGATTCCATTTCAGACATCACAACTATCACCCTTCTTCAAGAAGGCCAGAAGGAAGCAGAGGATGAGTTTGATGCAGTGTGCCACGAAGCAGAAGGAAACAGGTCAAACCATGATGTACTGTAGAGGGAATGTGCAGAACAAAGGGATAACAGAGATAAACTAGTAGCCACTAATTTCTTGGTGAAGAGCACCAGTCTGAGGGACCAACATTCAACAAGCTTCCAAAGACAAGCAGAGTACATATATGTCAGAAGCATGTTCGATTCTAGTCCACTCAGATACAAGTCAAGCAAGGTGACAGGCAAGAGGAGTAGGTCACAAAATCTCCTTCGCATTCAACTATTTATCTAGCACCATAAGTCTTTTCACCATAAAGGAGACTTTAAAAATGTTCCTTTTGATCCAGGAGGGAGGCAAATATACCTAGTTAGCTGTATATAGTAGTTTGCTTTCAGTATTGTTACTCTATTTTCCCATTTTTTTCTCTTCAATAAGTGTTCTTTGAGCACGTGGCTGCATAGCAGGAGTCGGGTTCTTTTTGAGCAGGCTCAAAAGTCTTGGTAGTCACCAATAACTATAGAGAAATTATTACTCTATGTCGTATTTACTTTATATTTGATCCGAGCACTAAAATTTTGGTTCTTGCACACCTTGGA
Organism: Torreya grandis; assembly: GCA_037957365.1. NCBI lineage: Eukaryota > Viridiplantae > Streptophyta > Pinopsida > Cupressales > Taxaceae > Torreya > Torreya grandis. The sequence continues at coordinate 164,322 of JARHVA010003356.1, forward strand.
TGTTGTGGCATACCTTTAAAGCAGAGGGCTGATTCATTTTGCCTAAGTGTTGAGATGCAATGGAAGCTACCAAGTGTCACCCTTTGAGCACAGGACTTTTTACCCGTCTTGTTTCCTTCTTCTCATTTTGCCCCAATGGTAGTTAATAGGAACGCACCATGTGTCAGCATCTGAGTCTCATATCGGCATCCACATTTCATTCAAATACTTTCAACAAGCTAAGCAACAGAGAAAGTGGAAAGCACCAAGTGTCAATCTTTGGTCGCTTTCTACTCCATCCCCAAAAGAGAAGCAAAAAGTGCCACATACACCTAGATGAAGAAGCGGTAGATGCCACTTATCTTCCTCAAAGCTATGGAAGCCTCCACATGTCAACGCCTGAGGGAATCATCGTCAAGCTCTATTGACAAATATAAAATGGTGGTGGGTGTCGGGTGTTACCTCAAAAATATATGAAAGCTGCCAACTGTCACCAGCTATAAAAGTCTAATATGTGTCCTGAATAAATCTACAACACAGCCAAAGAAAAATAGAGGGAGCCGCGTGTCTTCGATGAATTAGGTAGAAGTCACCAAGTGTCATTTTTTGGTGCCCCTTAAGTAATAAAGAAGATTTTTAGGAAACTGACTAAGTGTCCTCTCTCATTTAAAAATAATAGAGTGCCCATCTACATGTTACAGTGAAACTAAAGGGAAATTTGGTGAGAGTTAATTTGAGTAGATGAAAAAGTGCACTGGGTAGATTTTTGGGGCTTGTGAGCATTGAAGGTGCTGTCTATTTGTCCCCTACTAGCAAAGGCAGAGTAGACAGTTGAGTGACCAAAGAGGTGAAGGATGGAGAAGATTGCATGGGAAAGAAAGTGATCAAAGGAGACACCGAAGGCTATATAAGCAGGATTGTAAAATCTAAAGGAGGGGGGAAGATTTCTAATAGTTTAGACTTCTTGTAATTTTGACTAGTAATATCATTTGCTCTTGTCTTGATTTCCTAAAGTTGTAAAAGTTGATATAATCATGCATGTTTCTATGCCCTTTATGTGGCTGAATGAATTAAGGAAATTTAAGCTCCATGCCTTGCTTGGTGTTACCTGTGTCATCTACACAGTAGTCTATGCTATAGATTTGTTAGTGTTGTGATTGGAAATGTTATTTGCTTTTGTCTCATTATTTGGAATATGAAGTTCTACATAATTGTGCTTGACTTCTATGCCTCTTAATTGAAGGGTTCTATTAAGAAGATTGAACACTATGCCTTTGTTGACAATTCCTGTATCTCAGCAAAAGACTCCCCTATTGTGAGCCTCTATTTTTATTATTCCAATCATTTACATTGATCATGCACCTGTCTGCTCTTAAATGTAATTGAATCATATAATAGTTTCTCTATGCTCAGGTTAGGATTAGGATTACACTCAAGTGCATCACCATATTTAGGTTTCAATTCTTGCATTTGCATTTCTATTTAATCTCCTATCCCTTTTCTCCAATACTCGATACAAAAGAAGAGACCAACTTCTCTAAAATTTGGAGGTTATTTCAAGTCGCATTGTCCCACAACTTGAAACTTCCCATTGTTGTTGATTAAAATCAAGCACAATTTCAAGGCATCAACAAATACATTTACATAAGGAAAAATCTAGGAGTCACTAGACATGCATGCCATGGTCTTCTAATATTGTTGTTCCCAAAACTAGTCACTTGTTTTTGTGGACAACCTGTTGACCATTTTGGTCCTGTAGGCCAAAAAATGGTCTCCTTCTTTCTCAAAAATGTTATGAGAAGTCAATTTATTCAATTGCACAAGCTTTTTTGGCTAAGGAAATCATAGGTTTAAAAGGTGTATTTTTGCAAGAAGAAATTACCAAATACTTGAAGGCATTTCCTAAAATTGATGAGGATGGTTCAACGCCGAGGTTCAATGATATATGGTTCAATGGTGGGGTTTAATGATTTGAAATGAACGTCGCTGAACCATTGAATAGTTGAATCATTGAACCATTGACCTTCACTTATAAATGGTTCAAAGGTTTAAATTGGTTCAAAGGTTCAAAATGGTTTAAAGGTTCAAAAAGGTTCAAGTAGAAGGTTTTAACAAAAGGTTCAAATAGCTGGTTCAATGATACATTGAATTAAATTCATAAGAAGACTGAGAAAATGTGACTCTTTGAAAAACATAAAATATTGAGCCATCGAACCATTGAACTGATGAACTCTATAAAGATGGTTCAAAGTCTAATATGGTTCAAGAGACTAGTGTTGTCCCTACAGATGTCAAATTCAAGATAATGAAATAAATATTGATTTTCAAGTAATGTAGACTTGAGAACAAACTTAGCAATCCATTGAGAAAGCAGCCGAAGAAGCCAACAGAAGGTGAGAAGATACCCCTGAGAGGTTGGATCACCAGGAAGAGACAAAATATAGCAAGGAAAGAGGGAATCAAATAGAGAATCTAGAAGCATCGGTAGAAGAATTATTCTAGTGGGTGGAATAGTCCACTAGGTGGATATCAGAGAGTGATAACATTCAATGATGTAGCCTATTTCTATTCATTTGAGTAAAGATGAGTGGACATTAGTGTAAGTATCATAAATAGGTGTGGCCTATTTTCTTCATTTGAGTAAAGATGAGTGGACAGTCGTGTAAGTATCATAAAGAGGAGTGGCCTTGCCTTTTAGAGGATCAGGCAACCCATGCTTTAAAGAAGACATTTGATATGAGTTAAATGCAAAATTTAGAATTGGTAACTTGCTCTAACATGGCCCCTACACATAACTTCCTCTTTCCAATGCATTCAATGTAGCATGGGCCATTTTTTGAAAACAAGAACTAAAGTCTTTCTTTGGATGCTATATATTGTAATCTCTCATTTTGAATGAGGAAGATCTCTCAGTTATGAGAAGCAAAACTTTGCCTAAATTAAAAGGCATTTTTGAGACTTTGAGCTCAGATTGTTAATCATACTTTATTAAGTGAATCAGAAAGAAAGTGACCTTTCAAACTTTGTGTTGAAATAACTTGTGTTATATAGGAAATTTTTCTTATGTGTTTTTCCTAAATATAGTCTTATCCATTTGATCAAATAAGCAGAGTAAGTGAAAATAATCTAGAAGATGTCCTAAATCTCATTGTGGAGACTTTGTGCTACCATAATTATCTTTAGATTGTGTGTTTTGCATTTCATCACAAAGGATATTGGAAAGGCTTTAAACTACTTTTATCCTTTGTGATCATATACTCTATTGTAGTTTTTGATGGAGACTTTGGGTTGTGCTTCATTCTACTATGGTATTAATCCTAAATCAATAAGAGAAGCAATGAAAGACTTTGTGCTTTCATGGGTTTCTTGTGGATCTAGTTATTACCTGGGAAGTTTTCCTATTGTTTTATGAACATCATTTTTGAAAAAAGAGAAATGGATTCAGTTATAAAATTGGAGTTTTCCTTTACTTTATGAACATCATTATGAAAAAAGAGAAATGGATGGTGTGATTCTAGCCCCTAGTTAGTATTTAGTATAAGTTTAGTTTATAATAGTTTATAGGGAGCCTCCTCTTGCTGAGAGGAGAGATTTATCTCATTATATTGTGGCTGATATAACAATTTTGTCTTTAGTTAGTTGATAACAAAATATTCACCAAATAGCTTCTTGGCAACTCTGCTAGGGAAGAACACTCAAGTTAAAGCCTCACGCTTCAAGTTGAAGCAGTTCTAGTTCTTTTCCATTCTACACTCTGGTAGATCCATCATATACGTGAATCTAGAGAGCTCAAGGTATTGTTGATCCTGTATTCAAGTTTGTGCAATAAAATCATTTTGATCTTTCTCCTCCATGAGCTCGCCTCTAGTGAATCAGGAGTTTTCCTCCTACCAACATTAGGTCTCCAATACTAGCAAAGCTTCTCTTTCCTCTTCTAGTAGAGATTTATCTATACATACTCCACAAAGGTTTATTTTCCCTCCTTTCAATCATCATATGGTAGCCTAAGGCCCTTGGGGTAACACTTTTGGTCCCTTGAATCTAACCCCACCTTTGTATGAACTAACTTGTAGTTCAATAAATAATTTTCCCAAGTTCTATGGTGATGGAAAAGTTCATCCTGATGAGCATATTACAAATTTCTACATAGCCTATGGTGTTATAGGCATTGAATATGCAGATATAGTGGTAAGACTGTTCGTAAAAACATTATAAGGCACTACCATAGATGGGTTTTATAATCTTCAAGCTCAAATTATAACTGACTAGTACACTCTATAGGCCAAGTTTGAGGCTAAGTTCAAACTTGTAGAATATGCATATGCCTTGTTCGCTTAGATTACGCAAATAAATAAGGATCCTCATGAGCCTATGCAAGACTTCATTTCTAAATTTGATAGGCTAAGGAATAAGATTCCTACAATTGCTCAGCCAACATTAGAAAATCTTAAGTACTTCATCAATTCTCAACTTCCCAAAGTGAGTTTTTTGTTGAGGTGGGTTGGCCATATAGATCTTTATATAGCTCAAATTTTGGCTACCGAGGTTGAAGATGATCTTATCCTTGTAGGTAAGATAAGAATAGATCTTAAAATAAATAAATTTTCTTCACCTACTGAAAATTCTTCTACAATCACCACTGATCTTATGGTGCAAAAGTTAGCAAATGAATTATTAGCTATAAAAAGTAAAATGGCCCAGTGAATGTCTAATCCTCCTTCTTATTAGGATATACCAAGGAAGACATTCCCTAACCATTCATATCAAAGAAATAGTACCAAGAATCAAGGGCAACCTAATCACCTTCCTCCCACACAAAGGAAGCTTACCACTGAAGCAGCACCAACTAACTCAGTAGTTGGTTCTCATGAAGTTGAACATGATTTCTCTTTCCAACCTGAGTTAGACCAAGAAGATGACGTTAATATCTTTGCAAAAGGAGAAGAAAAATTAGCTGGTGACTCCAATATTGGTTTTCTAAATTACCAAGATGAATCTAAAAGAAAGGGAGAAGTGTTTAATGGATCATACACTATTTTTACTAGGTCCTAGAACCAGTCAACTCAATAAGATGATAAGGGAAAAGTAGGATAAGAACCTCAGATAGTAATTTCATTTGCTAAATGGGCGACTTCACTACCTTTCCAATCAATGGACCTGATGATCAATAAGAAAGTAAGTACCTTAAACAACCTTGTACCTTATACTTCCATTTCTTAGACTAGTCCCACACCACATAAAACCCATAATGATGGACTTCCTTCCTCTATTTCTAGTTGATTTCAATTATTTGACATAATTCATCATACTAGGAAGACCAAGATCCAAATGTCTAAGTTTGAATACTTTTAAGCCAACCCTAAGCAGTTGGATAGGTTGACTAAATGCATCAAAAGCAAAACCATCCCTACAAAAAAAGATTTTTCAAAAGTGACTCATGATCCCTCAAAGAACAAAGCCACCTAAAATAATCTTTCCATTACTCATCCTATTGCCCCTAGGAAAATAGAACATTTCTATGTTTCCCTTTTGATTAATGGTCATAAGTTGAGCAAATGTATAATAGACTCTAGAGCCTCTGACAATGTTATGCCCACCAAGGTAGTAGACTCTCTTAGTCTTAAATAAAATTTTTGGGAGATGTTTCTCCATGGAAAACAAGCAAGTGCTACTTTTGGGTCAAATCAAAGATGCCCAATTTGTATTTACAGCTTTTCCAGATAAGAAGATTAAGATGACAGTCTTAGTGGCTGATGTTCCAGCTTCCTATGACATTATGATCAGATGTAACTTTTGTAAGGATGTAGGTGGATAATTGCATATGGACCTATCTGAAGCAAGGATACTTGTTAAGGGTATCATGCAAAAGTTACTTCTTGAGGAGTCAAAATATATTATCACCCAAATGTCAGACCCTGAAGCTCAAATTTTGTTTGAATCCTCAAGAATGAGAAATTACTTTCTATCCACTGAAGATGTTTATATTTCATCAGATGAAAGTTCATTGGGTGAAAATTTAAAGAATGTAGACAAAAAATTAGAAGAATTAGTTGAACAAAGTTCAGGTGAAAAATGATTTTCCCTCCCTAGTGAAGAGAAATATTTAAGAACATCAAATCCTAATGATCTTTAGATCTTAGAATTTGATGGCAATTACTCTTGTACCAGTTTAGGAGCCTGAATTGTGTTGATATCCCCATAGGGAGATATTTTCCCTTATTCATACAAGTTTAAATTCAGCATTAACAACAACACTGCTGAGTATGAATCATTATTTCTCATATTACAAGATACTTGAGGTAAAGGTGTTACAATTCTTCATTCTTGGAGAGATGATGAATTGGTGGTTTGCCAAGTGAGGAGCTTGTACTAGACCAAGAATGAAAGACTATGACATTATCACAATCTTGTATGCGATTGTATTGAAATTTTTAATTCCTTTAATATTTTTGTGGTGCCTAAAGATTTTAATAATCATGTAGATTCATTGGTTGTATTTGCAACCCTCATAGTTCCTCAAAGATTTAAAAGGGAACAAGTACACTATTGGCTAGTATTTTGACCAAGTGTACTTGATAATGCCAACCATTAGTAGGTGTTTAATGGGGACCATCAAATCATGTGCTTGACTAGACTAGAAGAGAAATGAACCATGATAGTGGACCATGTTACTACACATCAAAATTAGGTAAAGAAACTCTTCAAAAAGAGAGCAAGGATTCATGGTTTTTAGATTGGAGATCATGTCTTGTTATGGGGCAAGAGGATAGAACCAAGAGGAATGCACATAAAATTTTATTCCTAGTGGAGAAGTCCATTCACCAATCATTGATTCTAGGGTAAAAATATTTTCTTTCCAATATATCAATATGAACACTATTTTCACTGCCTCATAATGGGTAACATCTGAAGCACTTCAATATTTGAAGTATCAGATAAGTCCAGTTGTACATTTGTATAGTCTTTATTTGTTTTGTGTTATTCATTTGGTTTTTTGGCATCTTTCTCTTTTTGGGTGGCTTGACTCCATGGCCCAATGGAATGGATGAAGGCACTTAGAGTCTATATTCTACTCCCTTCGATTGTTTCAAAATAAAATTGATGAAAGTTCCCCAGCTAGGGCTAGCTGTGATTTCCATAACTAGTCACTTGTTTTTGTGGATAACTTGTTAACCATTTTGGTCCTATAGGCCAAAATTGGTCGCCTTTCTCAAAAATGTTCTAAGCAGTCAAGTTATTGAATTCCACAAGCCTTTTTGGCTAAATAAATCATAGGTTTAAAAGGTGGATTTTTGCAAGAAGAAATTACAAATCACTTGAAGGCATTTCCTAGAATTGATAAGGATGGTTCAATGCTAAGGTTTAATGATAAATGGCTCAATGGTGGGGTTTAATGATTTGAAATGAACACCACCAAACCATTGAATAGTTGAACTATTGAACCATTGAACTTCACTTCAAAATGGTTCAAAGGTTCAAAATGGTTCAAAGGTTCAAAATAGTTTAAAGGTTCAAAATGGTCTAAAGGTTCAAAAAGGTTCAAACAAAAGGTTCCAGTGAAAGGTTCAAATAGTTGGTTCAATGATACATTGAATTGAATTCATCAGAAGACTAAGTGAATGCAACTCTTTGCAAAACATAAAATATTGAGCCATCAAACCATTGAACCATTGAACTGGTGAACTCTAAAAAGATGGTTCAAGGTTCAAAATGGTTCAAGCAACTGGTGACATCCCCATAGACATCAAATTCAAGATAATGGAATAAATATTGATTTTAAAATAATGCATACCTAAGGACAAACTCAGTGATCCAATGAGAAAGGAGTTGAAGAAGCCAGTAGAAGGTGAGAAGATATCCTTGAGAGCTCAGATCACCAAGAAGAGATAAAATATAACAAGGAAAGAGGGAATAAAATAAAGAATCTAAAAGCATTATCAAAAGAGTTATTCCAGTGGGTGGAATAGTCCACTAGGTGGATATCAGAGAGCACAAGCATTCAATGACATAGCCTATTTTTCTTCATTTGAGTAAAGATGAGTGGATAGTTGTGTAAGTATCATAAAGAGGTGTAGCCTATTTTTATTCATTTGAGTAAATATGAGTGGACAGTCATGGAAGTATCATAAAGAGGAGTGGCCTTACCTTTCAGAGGATCATGAAACCCATGCTTTGGAGAAGACATTTGATATTAGTTAAACACCAAATTCAAGATTGGTAACCTGCTTCAGCATGGCCCCTACATAAAACTTCCTCTTTCTAGTGTATTCAATGTAGCACGGGCCATTTTGTGAAAATAAGTTCCAAAGTCTTTATTTGGATGTTATATATACAATCATAATGGAACTTTAGGGTTAAGGAAGAGCCCTAATTTTCTAAGAAAAATTCATTAGAACCTTATTAATCTGGACTACCCTAGGGTCCTTTGTGAACCTTGAAGGCTAGATTTCAAAAGAACCAAAACTTTATCACTGCTAATCTGAGTTTTTTCCCCCTAGTGATGGTACAAGAGGTCACTTTTTTCCTTTAATTTTTTTTAAGTTTTAACTTTAATCCAATTATTGTCTCCCAAAGGAGGGATTACCTTGGTTTCCTTAGAACAATTAAGGTCACTAAGAGGAGAAATAATATTATTAGAGAGAATCTATCCAGGGAGATCTCTTAGTTATTAGAAGCAAAACTCTACCTAAATTGAAAAGCATTTTTGAGACTTTGAGCTTAGATTGTTAATGATATTTTATCAAGTGAATGAGAAAGCAAGTGACCTTTAAAACTTTGTGTTGAAATAACTTGTGTTATGTAGGAAATTGTTCTTATGTATTTTTCCTAAATACAGTCTTATCCATTTGATCAAATAAGTAGAGCAAGTGAAAATAATCTAGAAGATGTCTTGAAGCTAATTGTGGAGACTTTGTGCTACCATAATTGTCTTTAGCTTGTGTGTTTTGTGTTTCAGCACAAAGGATATTGGAAAGGCATTGAACTACTTTTATCCTTTGTGATCATATACTCTGTTGTATTTTTTGGTCCTAAATCAGTAAGAGAATCAATGAAAGACTTTGTGCTTTCATGGGTTTCTTGTGGATCCAATTATTACCCAGGATGTTTTCTTATTATTTTATGAAGATCATTTTTGAAAAAAGATAAATGGATTTAGTTATTACATAGGAGTTTTCCTTTACTTTGTGAACATCAATTATAAAAAAAAGAAATAGATGGTGTGATTCTACCCCCTAGTTAGTAATTAGTATAGGTTTAGTTTATAATAGTTTATAGGGAGATTCCCCTTGCTGAGAGGAGAGATTTATCTCATTATGTTGTAGCTGATATAAATTTTTTGTCTTCAATTAGTTGATGGCAAAATATTCACCCAACAAATATATATCACTATGGACTAGGTGTGCCTAGCCTTGACCATAAGATCTCCATGTGTAGAAGCTCTTTATTGTGTCCACTCCCTCTGATGATGCCTCTATATCCTATGTGCCCATGGTTTTCATTATTGTCCTTAATGTGGATCCATAGTTTCCTCACTTACATCCTCTCCCTCTACATCCAAAAATATCACATCCTCTATCTCAGGTCTATCCACCCTCTATTATTTTGCCTCACTCACCCAATATCATGCTCATTAAGGCCTAATGACTATTATCTCTATAGGTAATCCATCACCCATCTACCTATAGGATCTCTAACATGCCAATCCCAATAAGCATGCACTATTAGGGGAGTTATCATTATGTGATAAGCCTAACTATATATTTACAAACTCTATAGAATGTGGGTTCACCCATGAGGTATAATATACAATAATGTGAATGTATACAAAAGTATTAGCAACATTAACTTGAGTCATCCAACTATTGATAATATTAGTATAGGGTTGACATATTATCTACCCATGAGTAACTATATGTAAGACTAGGGCATGGGGCATGCCACATGCTACATGATCCTACTACTATATCACTACTTAAGGTAGTCTATCATCCACAATATGAGGTAACCTATTTGGAAGATACATAAAAAATCTATCATATATCCAGTCATTGAACAAAATCATGGGGCCCATATTATTATACCCTTGAGTCAAGATACCATACATGTCATGCATGAGTTACACCTAAATGATGAAGCCCAAATCATATAGATAACCCTCTTCTAGGACAAACTAAAATAAGGCTACTCCATCTAATATTACCTTCCCATCCAACTTATGACTTGGCACATGTTTTCTCACAAGTCCTATCACAAAATCAATTCAGCCTAGTCAAGTAAGTCTAGGACCTAACTACTCTATTTTCTAAACAACTGAGTCGACTAGGCTGACTATGTTAGATACAAATTTGGAAGGTTTTAGGGTTAGGTATATATATATAAACACATCCTTCACCCCATTTTTATTAGAGAGAGATAGATAGAATCATTCATTTATGCATCTACTTAAACACCATTTTACTTGAGGAGTCATTACTTAGGGTTTAATAATTCCTTTGGAGAGAATACTATTATATTTTGGAAAAAGTATTTTGGATGCATAGGATGATTCTTTTATCCAAGATATAACCTATCTTTGTTATCATTACAAAGCACAACAATCTCTTACAAATAACCATTGACCAAAGGAGAGACTACGGCTCGATGGGTTCCTCTTTAAGGTAAGTATTCCTAATTCTTGATGTATTTTTATTAGTAGATAGATTTTCAAGCATTATATTATGAATTTATTTCCATCTCCATGTTTATTATTACTACCACATTTATTTGAGTAGATTTATTTTTTGCATGCTTACTTTTATGTTTATTATCCCCCATTTTTGTCATATGTTTTAGTGAACACTAGATTATATTTAATTTACTTTGTTACTAATTTGATAGAAAAGATATGAAATAGATAGGGATATTATGTGGAATTAATTTATAATTAAGGTTTTGGAACACTCTCTAGTCATATTGTGCCGTAAAGAACCCCTTACATGGGTTTAATGAATCCATATTAGTCACGACCCCAATTGTCTAAATGTACCAACAAGAAAAAAGGATAGTTTGATTTATCTTATCAAAGATAAGATTTGTTTATACATCAGATTAAATTTACATTGTATAAAAAGGGAACCCATATTCCCTAAAAATTTGTGGCAATTTTTTGAGTTTGAGGGTATAGCTTTATGAATAATCATTAACATGTTTATCACCTCTAAAACCCAAACAAAATGCATAAGCATGGTATTCTCTTTTTTATATCACTTTTGAGATTTATTAATGCATAATTATTATTTATTAACATTAATAATAATCATAATAGTACTTGAAACTCTAAACTCCAAGCAAAAAACCTTGATCAGACCTCCATTGGCAAGCAAATCTCATTATTTTGATATTTCTTGACATGATAAGTAGGTTTGCAGGTTGTGAAGTGATTTAAAAGTATATAGGGATTTAATATAAATTTTAATGGTATATACACATCCAAATTAATATTATAACAAACTCAAAATATAATATAATCATCCAAAAAACTCAAGCCAAGAAGTCGTTAACCCATTCAAGAGTATTTCTTTATTGTTCTTAATTTATGGGTTATAACACACATGAAAAGAGAGTATTTATGAGTTTTAATTGAGTGATTGAATGCACATAGTGGTTTAATATATATGGGTCTATTTATTTCATGTAAAAAAAATTATGTCTTTATACCCCGATAAAACTAAAGATATGACCATTTCTCTCTCTAGGTCCATTCATGATTGTCGAGTTGTTGAATAATTGAAAATGAGTGTTTTTGGTAATTTTTGTGATTTATGATGAAAAAATATCAATTATAATGGTTATAAAGGTTAATATATGTTATTAAAAAACAATTATATTTTGAGACCCTATGTAACTCAAAGTATAATTTTTTAACAAACTACCCTGTTTGCTACACTACAAGCTTATTTTTCACAAAAAGTGTATATTTTGAGTTTTACTCAATGAATCCTAATTAGAATTTAAATGGAGGTATTTATTGATGTCGTTGAAGTTTTTTAAAATTATATACATTTAATTAGGATAGATAAAAATTTAAAACATGGTTTTGTAACATGAAGGAAATCACGGTTCTTAACTGGTTTGCATGGGTTTGAGTGTGTGCAAGTCCCTTGACTAGTTTTGGAATATTTTAAAGCTTATTAATAGGTTAAATAAACTTACACCATCCATACAATGAATTTAATGGTGATATAAGAGGTTATAAATTAATAAACTAGACCTAGTGGAGAATGTCCTTTTATTTGCATAAAGAAGTGAGGTTGTAGAAAGTAGTCATATAAAATGAAAAAATGGTAACTCGAGTGTGGATAATGAAAATTAAACATTATGTATCTCTTTATTTATCTCATGACCCTCATAGGCTTATTTTCACTGATTCTCAGTCATCCATAGCCTTCTAGACTTCACCCTAGTTGAGCTAGGACCCTTTTTTCATGACCAATCCATCCTTGAGGTATTGTATCCCTAGGAAAATAGCACCAATGCCACTCATATCCATGTTGGCACTATTTTACAAGCTCATTTATAGCCCCAATGGTCAATTCCTTCCATTTTCCCATCCTTATGCTTGTTGGCCTAATGCGATCAACTTCAATCCATGACCAATAGATCCATATAAAATCCCACTCAAAGATCATTTGGAAAGGGTTGGAAAATATCACTCAAGCAATAAAAACTAATCAAGAAATTTTCCCTATTCTTTGCATACAACCAACCTATACACTTTCAATCCAATCCAAGTCCTTACACTAGTCCCTAGTCATCTCAAGCACACTTAATTTTAGCATTTCTTGTATTTTCATTCACTATTGCACCAAGCACTCTTAAATGAAGAACTAGATATGGCTTGATCCCTCCACAGAGTATTGGTATGTAGTAGCACGCCTACACATGGGTGTAAAGCACATATAGTTTATATTACACATAACATCCCCTTTTCCTAATTTGTCAAAGTTTCCATTCAAGTGCATAGAAGGCATAGATGAAGAAAATTAGCTCTACAGGGAACACTATTGATAGAGAGGCTTCAAAAATTCAAAGACAAAGCCACATAGACTTACTGATTAAAAAATAGAAATCTTATATCCTCAAGACAATAGTGTCAAATAAGGACTATAGCATTGGTGCCACTCCTATCCACTATTGGTGTTCTTATCCAATCAAAAAATGAAAGATAGAAACATATTTGTGATAGTGTCCTAGGCCTACACACAAATTTCTAGGCCCTATCTTAGTCAGATCAAAACAAAATAAGATAAGTTTAATTTTCTCTCTCTAACCACTATTTTTAGTAAAGGTCAAATTGCAATTAAATTGCACAAATCAATAGCTTTAATTCGGAATATTATTTATTGATTTTCTCCTACTCAGACCCTTTTATTATTTAGGAATTAAACACTAATTTCCCCAAAAATAAATAAATCATTTGGTGAAACTGGCTTACTTATAATTGCACATAAGAGCCTTAAAAACCCTAGGGTAAATTCCTAGATGATTTTTCCCATTAATTTCTAAATTTTCACTTGAATATTTAAATAAAAAATTCATTTCAAATTTTAAAATTTAGTATTAAATTTTAAAATATTTTTTTTTTCAAACCCTAGTTGTATCAACTAGCTCCTAGTAATTTTCCAATCAATTTTTTAATTTTTAGTTGCATATTAAAATTAAAAAATCACTTCAAATTTCAAAAATTCAAAGTAATTTCAAAAAAGTTATTTTTCTCAAAACCCTGGTTGCATCTAGTAGGTCCCATAAAATCAAACATTTTCCCATAAATTTATAAATTTTTACTTACATACTTAATTTAGTAACTCAATTTAAATTTCAAAAATTTATGTTATTTTTCAAAAATATCATTTTCAAAACCTAAGTTTCATGTACTAGCTCCTTTTCACTTCTTGGGGTATCACCTTACATATTTGGGAGCTCTGTATCCTTTTTATGCATATTCTAGTTCCTTTTTTAGATTATATCCATTTAATCTTTTCTTCTATGATCCAGGTTCTTTTCCTTATGCCACCTAAGTTCCTTACATCTCTTATTTTAATATGGAGTGCAAGACATAGTGGAAATCCTCTTGAATTCACCCAAATTCCTTTAACTCAACCATATACCATGGATAAACAACCAGATCAGACCCCTAATATAGATTTTACACAAATTTTGATAAAGATATCTTTGACAATAAATAGTATGAAAATAGAAATGATGATGTAGACAATGATGCTCATGCTCCACCACATTGGACATCTGATCCACTTCCACAAATTATTGATAATTAGGTTATCCTCAACAAGGATTTAATTCTTCAAAATTTCAAAGAAAGACTTAAGGAATAGCCTAAAGATCATACACTAGTATTACAATCTATCATGGAAATAAAAAAGGCTAAGCAAGTTGAGTCTTCTAGTCCTTTAGAGCCACCAATTGCAAATGACACTATGGGGGAAACTATGTCTCAACAACCCTCTATAGCAACACAACCTTCTTCAATGCCACCAACTACATCTAGTACATATTTATCTTCTAATGTGATAGCCCTTGTGTAAGAGATAAAATCTCTTCAATTCAAGGTGCTAAATCTTAAGCAAGGTGCGATTAGACCCACATAGGATTTTGATTCTTTTGCTCTTTTGCATATACCATTCACACATCACATTTATTATACACCCTTTCCATAAGGTTTTATTCAGCCCAATATTACTCTTTATAATGACAAGGGTGATATAGAGACACATTTATGAGCTTTACACGTAGCATGCTTGGACTATGTATCAAATTATTGGATACTTACCAAGTTATTTCCATAGAGTTAGAAGGATTATGCTTTACAATGATTTTATAGTATACCAAATCATTTGATCAATGCATTCAATCCTTTAGCTGACATGTTCTTAGAACACTTTAGTATCAAAATTGATGATAAATTTTCATATGCTCAAATTAATCAGTAGAAACAACAACCAAAGGAACATCTCACAAACTATGTTATTTGATATAAGACCATCTTGGCTAATATGACCCGTATAATAGATCAATAGTTATAGGACCTTCTCAAATAAAGTTTTCTACTAGCACTGCATGAATGTATTATTTTTAAAATATTCTCTTCCTTCACTAAATTATGTCACACATTAATGGAAAAAGAAGTCAAACTAATTTCAATGGGCAAACTAAAGTAAACTAATACATCAGACATAACTAACAAGAGTAACAATAAAGTCCCATATAAGGTCAAGTTCAATGATACTAAGGGGTATAATCAACCTATAGTTAATACGACTTTAGAGCCTCCTTAGTGAATAGTTTTATCAGTACCCCCTTGACATAATTTTATAAATCTCCCAGTTCCTCTAGTCATGGTTTTATAGTAGTTTTTTGGATTGTAATATCATATTCCTCCATCCTATGTAGGAAGTTGATCCAATAAATACTCTTCAAAAGGGATATGATCATCATGCATTTTTCAACTACCATAGGGCACCAGGCCACACAATAAATAGATGAATTAGTTTAAATCAAAAGATATAAGACCTAATAGATTCAAATGTTATTGATCTTGGTACTTCAATTGAGCCTCTATTGACAAAACAAACATAGGATAAAGTATTTAAAATATTCTCATATCTATTTCCATAACATTCAAAATAGGATATAGAGGACACATCAGGGGTTCACCATGCATATTATGCACATCCACCACCAGATACATATAGGGAACCTTTAGTTAAGTTACATCCTTTGAGTAACATGATTGGTGTATATAATTCCAGAGTTCCAACTAGACCTTCAATCTCCTTCTTGAAGAAGGGATCATCAAGGATGATTTAGATTATAATACACTCTTTATCAAGGCTCACATTCAAAATCAACCTATTCATAGTGTGATTATTAACAATGGTTCTAGTCTCAACATGTGCACCTTGACACTACTATAACACTTAGGTTATTTAGAGTAGGATATAACTCTAATAGACATAATTATCTATGGTTTTAGTGGGCATATACAAAGTTCATTGGAAGAGATAAAAATTCCTCTACAAATTATTCTTACACATGTGGCCACACCATTCACTATAGTTACCAGTGAAGGAGTTTTTGATATGTTACTTGATAGACCATGTATTCAAATAATTCATGTAGTACCTTCTATAGTTCATAGATACATGAAATTAATTCATGGTAATCAGGTTGTTATAGTTAATAGAGTTCCATATGAGTTACTACTCCCCACTTCAAAGCCATTATCTACTTTATAGTCTCAAATTACAATTTTGCCACTAGTTTCAGTTTTGTCACTAGATTTAGTTTTCTCTTCTAGTTTCAGTTCCTCTCCCACTTCCAATTCAGACATAGTTGACGCATCCACCACTAGTATAGAGGGATCATACACCTATATATATATTCAAGATTCTATACAACTTCTAGCTACAATATTCACACATAGAGCAGTCTCATTAAGATCTTATGTATCTACACATAGAGCACATGTTTAGAAAGTTTATCCTACTTCTAGATGGGTCCTTGAGATCCTTAAAATTATATCCACTTTTTAGAGTTATAGAGGGACCCCATATTCAATTTTTGCTTCAATTATTTTAGAATATATATAATGTATATATATTAGAGCCATAGTCTCAACATTTCCATCATACTTCATGATCATGCATGATTCTACTCTTTGATACAAGACAACATGATAGGGAGTCTTGCATGAGACTCATTGATTAGTATCATTTCTCCCCAATAATGTTTGTACATCATATCTTATACTTGATTATACACATCTTATTTCAAAAATTCAAAATCACACAAATAACTTAAAAACATGAAAAATGTATTGATTGTATGCATTATCCATGCTTTACATTTCTACTATAATTCTAGACTTACATGTGTTTTTTAATGCTATTTTTTTTTATCAATTTGTCTACATTAAGATTTTACAGTTGATCTTCTTTGAGTGTGTGCAGTGACATATAGTTCCTTGATTGTTTCACTCTACCCCTTGAGGGGGCATCCTACTTCTACATTTGAGACACACATCGATATATCTTCCCCCTGGAGGCAACTTATACATGACTACACCATCTAAGTTATGGCATTACTACACCACACACTCTAGTTATCATGTTGATGTATATTATTTACCAGCTTATACAGATTATCCTATCAACACTCACTAGTATATAACACTTGTATATTTCTTAGCATATACCTAGTCTTGTACTAACATGTCTTGCATACTTTTACTCTTGCTTTGATTAGTTAGATGTGATTATATCTTCTAGTCTTCACATGCTTATTTTTATTTCCTAGGATAGATTGATATGATTGCATTTATAGTTCCTACTTGTCTCTTATATGTGCCTTAAGACATTTTCCAATGTCCTTTCTTTCTATTCATGTGTGTGCCTTAGGACATTTTCTAATGCCCTTTGCTTGTACTATTCTATATGCTTGTTTCCCTTGTGCCAACATTTATTTCTCCACTTGTATGCTTATTGATTCTTGTTTTGTGTTCTTGTGGCTTGATTACTTCTTGATTTTTTCAATGTCATGATCCACATCATGAATTTTTCCTATTTTTTGAATGCCATGATGGACATCATGCTCCATACCTCCTTGACCAAATTAAAAAACTAACAACTAAAATTTCTAGTTTTAAATTTAATTCAAGTACATTGCACATATTTTTACATTATTATATCTATCTAGGCATACCTTGTTGATATAATAATCTCACAATTCAAACCATGCTATATCTTGAGATATCTTATTGATTATCATTTTTATATCATGTATATTTCTAGTATAACACACTTAAAGGAATTTTTATTCTAAGGTAATTCATTTTAGGCTACCTATTCCTACCCTTAGAAGAGGGGGAAACAAATAGGTTTTTTACATAGAGATTAGAGCTCATATTGGTAGAAAAATTTATTTTTAGATCAACCAAAACAATAACCAATCATTAAACCACTCAGAATAGACTAGGAAAATAGCCAAGATTCTAGAACAATGATTAGTTTTAGAACAAGACAATAGTACCAGGGTTGGAATATAGCACTAGTGGTATTACCATCCAATTCCAACAATCTTATCCAAATAGAAAAAAAAACTAAATTTTCTAGAAATAGATAGAAAGGTAAATTTAATTACAATTTTGTCAGCTACACTTCATACCAAAATGAGTAGTTTTAGTATATTTTTGCTCAAAAATCCATATATAGGGGCAATCATGCATGACATGATTGGCTCTCACTTCCAATTTTAGATACAATAATTGGTATAGCTTCTAGATCAAAATTCATGTTTTAGACACCAATGATTAAGGGTAGATTACATAACAATTTTACTTCTTTTTATTTTCAAGTTTAGCATTACCTAGGAATTCTCAATAGTTACATGCCCTACTCCATCTATAGGTGGTTGGCATCATTTCAAATTTTTTTAGTGGCTTCCATATAAGCCAAATTTTTAGTTTTGTAGTGGATTTCATATAATTCTAATCTCCATCTTCTCTAAGTTGGCCAACATTGGCCTAGTTTCCAGTACACATTTGGATATCCATGCCACATTGTCATATTTATAGAGGATTCATGGGATTCAAGAGCCATATCATATACCATATTTTTTCATATCATATCATTTCATAGCTTCATGTCATGGGGTAATGATAGATCTAAAGGACTAGCTATCCATTGTATTCTTAAGCCACCTATTCAAAGAGATTGGACACATATTCCAAACATCAATCATCGTATGTATGACCACCTAGACTTACTTAGTGGGAAATGATGGAGATAAAAGACTAGCTAGCCTTTGTATTATTGAGCCACCTATTTATAAGGATTAGACACATAGTCCAAACATTGATCAACACACATATGACCATCTAGCTTCACTTAATGGGTGATGATGGAGCCAAAAGGCCAACCTTTACATTATTGAGCCACTTTTAGGGAATTTATATCATATCTCCATTAATGATACTACTCTTGGTTGAGCATCATTCTTCACATACCTAGCCCATCTAACATTACTCAGTAACATAATAGGTTTTGTATTGGTTCACGTACCTAATGAGGTGTATTCATTCCTTTCTCTTCCTCTCTTTCTTACCCATTTTCATACATTCTTATTTTAGATATAGTGTATCTAGTAAGAACTAATCCACTCTCTATTTTTCTTGTAGATTTGTAATTTATAGCATGCTCTCTCTATGCACAGCTAGGATCACACGCACTTCATGGACTTCACCCTTACATGTAAGTTCATGTATGCTTTCTATTTTTATTTTATCATAGTATTTTGCTTTGCTACATCACTATAAGAAAGTGGGGGGAATGTAGTCATATAAAATATAAACATTGGTAAATTGATAATGGATAATAATTCTCTACCCTTAGTCCCCTCTTGCTTTCTCTCATGACCCTCATAGGCTTATTTTTACTGATTCTAAGTCATTTGTATCCTTCCAAACTTAACCCTAGCTGAGTTAGGACCCTCTTTTCATTACCAATCCATCCCCCTAGGTTTTGTATGCCCAAGACAATAATGCCACACTAGGAAAAAAGAACCAATACTACTCCTATCTAATTTTTGTGCTATTGTCCAAGATTATTTCTATCCCTAATGGTCAATTCTTCCTAGTTTCCCATCCTTATCATTGTCGGCCTAACACAAGCAAATTCAATCCATTACTAGTAGATCCATATAAAATCCCATTGAAATATAATCTATAAATGGTTGGAAAATATCACTCAAGTAAGGAAGAATACAAACAAGACTACTCAAGAAATCTTCCCTATTATTTACATACAACCAACCTATACACTTTCAATCCAATCTAAGTCCTTACACTAGTCCCTGGTCATCTCAAGCACACCTAGTTTTTAGAATTTATTGCATTTTGATTCACTATTTCACCAAGAACTATTAAAGGGAGAACTATATATGGCTTGATCCCTCCTTAGAGTATTGGTATGTAAGTAGCATGCCCACACATAGGGTGTGAAGCATGCCCAATACATCTTACACACACTAACCCCTTTCTTAATTTTTAAAAGTTTATATTCAAGGTCATAGAAGGCATAGATGAATAAAATCATATCTATATGGAGAACTTATGATAATAAGAATTCACAAATTTAGAGGTAGAGATACATAGACCTGCCAAACAAAACCCAAAAATCTCATATCCATAGGACAATAGCATTGGACAAGGACTACAGTATCGGTGCCACTCTTGTCAACTTTCATTGCTCCTATCTAATCAAAAAATGAAAGTTAAAATCATGTTTTTGATAGTGTCCCAAGCCTGCACACAAATTTCCAAACCATATCTTAGTCAGATCAACACAAAATAAGATAAGTTTAATATTCTCTCTCTCACTATTATTCTTAGGAAACATAAAATTACAATTAAATTTCACAAATTAGTATATTTAATTTGGAATATTATTTACTTATTTTCTCCTACTCAGACCCTTTTATTATTTAGGAATTAAACACTAATTTCCCAAAAAATAAGTAAATCTTAGAACTTTTTAAGGTCATACATAGCATGAGAGTTTGTCTCAAGTTAAACATGTTATTGAGGACCACTAAGAGACATAATACACCTAAAAAATGATATTGAAAAGTTTTTAAGTGTGAATAATA
>JARHVA010003356.1:190000-207500 GCA_037957365.1 Torreya grandis
TTCTCAAATATTCAGACAAACATACCCTTGACCCCTGTGAGAAGCAATGTTGAATGGACTATAGGATTACTCTATGAGTGGATAAAAACTTATTTTAGTTTGAATATGTTTGGAACATGTGTTTTAATTTTATTTAATGTGTTTTATGTTTATTTTTAAAAAATTCTTTCTTTTTATGCATTCTATTCATCTTAATAGGTACACAGACTTGTGGATACACCATTTGCCTACACAATCAAGTGTAATTATCCTTGAAAACCTATGATAACAAATTGAAAGTGTTAATACATTGATTAGAGAGAGTGGAAAAGGATGGTATATATCTAAAAAATCCCACATATATCTTTGAAATATTTGGACATGTCCATAGTGGAATTTTATATGCTCTCAAATAGTGGCAGGGTCTTAAAAGCCCTAATTTAGGGTTTCTTACATATTTGGTATTTCAACCATAAAAAAACAATAATTTTTTTAAATCCAACTAAATTTTATGCTTTATAAATTATTCACATGGTTTTAGGTGTGTACCAACTATGTATTATGGATTTTTAAGGTTTAGGGTGCATTAGGCCTAGAAAAGGGCTAATCGAATAGGCCAAAAGTGGGAAAGTTGACCTAAACAAGGAGTTAGGTCACCAAAATTGATACACAAGTGTGTCTTGATAAGTAAATGGAGAAAAAATATTTGGAAATTCACAACCATCTATACTTTCTCTATACAAGAAAGTAAATAGAAATAAAGGATTATTAGGAAAGGTCAAGAGCCTAGGGTGTTTGGGAAAGAATTTAGGGTTTATAATTATAGTGAGAAACCTATACATAATTTTAGTATTAGAGAAAACATTAGACACCTGAGAATAAATTGGAGAGAGAATATAATTTGGAGAATATAACAACATGTAATTATTTGATATATTACCTAAATAAGGATCACAATATCACCTAGGAAAAATACAGGAGGTGCTATAAGGAACCAAGGGAAAGAAGATGTTCTATTGGTAGAGTTGAGGGACCTTAGATTCATCTTGGACACTAAGTTGAATATTTAATAATGAAACCAAATAAGAAGAATCCTAATAGGGGACTTGAGTGATAGGAAAGATTAGCCACAAGACCATGAGTAAGAAGATGGAGAAGAGATAATGGAAGGACATAAAGAGTAGGGTATAGAGAGACTTATGAAGGTGATCATAGGTCAGGGATCCAAACCAAATGTGGAATTACCCACCTATGAAGTTTGTATTGATGGATAATAGAACATGTATTAGGTTAATGAGTTAGACAAATATATTAAATGTGAAGAGGACTTGATGAGAATAAGGTCAAGGTTGCAAGAAAAAATCTAAAGGGGAATGCTTAATTATGGTGGGACTTCAAAAAATATGAGATAAGAAAGAAAGGGAATAATCAGATAAATTTTTAAGATAGAATGGTTTCCAAACTGAAAGGCAAATTCTTTTTAGGTGATTATGAGATAAACTTATTCCGACAATTACAAAACTTGAGGAAAAAGGAAATGACTATGAAGGCATATAAAAAAGAGTTATATAAACTCACCATAAAGTTGGGACATGTTGAGGAAGTTAAAAATAACATTAAAAGGTATTTAAATGGCCTAAGGTACAACTTACAAGATGAACTAGCACTTATTAGCCAAATATAACTAGAGGAGTGCTATTAATTTGCACTCAAGACTGAAGATAAGTTGAATATGAAACATAATAAATATAATAGGGGAAGGGGAATAAATTTTATAGGTAGAGGAAAATAAGGGATTAGAAATTTCTCATAAAGAGGCCATTAAGGTGAGTCAAGCAATTCATAAGAATAGTCCACTAGTTCAAGAGGTGGATTTAGAGGCATGAGACCTTTCAACAAAGATGGTTAT
Source organism: Torreya grandis (assembly GCA_037957365.1). Taxonomy (NCBI): domain Eukaryota; kingdom Viridiplantae; phylum Streptophyta; class Pinopsida; order Cupressales; family Taxaceae; genus Torreya; species Torreya grandis. Next base: position 191,889 of record JARHVA010003356.1, read on the forward strand.
GCATCAAGGGGTATAAGATCAAGTGGATTTATAGGAAGGTTTTTCAATTATAATAATTTTTATATCCATAAGTCATGGGATTTCCTAGAAGACAAACCAATAAGAAGCCCATGAAATGTAGGGAGAAACCAAATTGCACAAGGAGGTGAGGAAAATAGTGTTTGCTCTCCATCACACATGGAAGAGCCTAAAATGAGAGAATAATTTCTCATGAGGATGGCGATGATCAATACACCCAAGGATAATGATCCACCATAAAGGAATAATCTCTTCATAACATCATGCAAATGCCAAGGTAAGTGTTACAAAATGGTCATTGATTTAGGAAGTATAAATAATCTTGTTTCAATAGAAATGGTTAACACGCTTGGATTGAATAAGTTACCTGACCCCAAACCGTATATGGTATAATTTTTAAATAAGGGACCATAATTATTAATGACTAAACAAAGTTGGGTAGAGTTACAAATTGAAATGTATAAAGATAAGGTACTTTATGATGTCATCCCAATGGATGTGTGCCATGTGTTTTTTGGAAGGCCTTAGCAACATGATAGGAAAACAACTTATGATGAAATAAGGAACATGTAAACTTTAATAAAGGATTGAGTTAGTCACACTTTTATGCCCTTCAAGGATGAGGGAAGTGATTAAACTACTGGTTCATATGTGTTGCTAGTAAGTGGTAAGGAATTTGTGAATGCCATTCATGAAGAAGAGATAGGATTTAATTTATTCATAAATCCTAGGATTGTTATGATACCCACTAAGATAAATTATATACCCTAATATATGCAATAAATTTTGGAGAATTATGCATACATAGTGTTGATGAGCTGCCCAACACATTGTCACCTATAAGGAGCATAACACACCATATAGACTTTGTACCTAGATTAAGTATACCTAAAAATTTATCCTACAAGATGACCTCACAAAATAATGTTAAGATCAAAAGACAAGTGTAGTATTTTCTTTCAAAATGGATAATCAAAGAGAGTTTGAGTCCTTGTGAAGTGCCCACAGTGTTGGTGCCAAAGAAGGAAGGTGAGTGGAGGATGTGTACTTATTCTAGGGACATCAATAAGATCATCATAACATATAGATTTACACTTACTAGGATGTAAGATTTTATGGATTACTTTAATGGGGAAATCTAATTTTCTAAGATTGACCTTAAGAGTGAATATTACCAAAAAGAATTAGGCAAGGTGATGAGTGGAAGACTACTTTCAAGACAAATAAAAGTTTGTATGAATGGTTGGTCATGCCATTTTGTTTTACCAATCCACTTAGTACTTTTATGAGTTAATGAATGAGGTTATAAAAATTTCATTGGATTTTTTTTAGTAGTACACTTGGATGACATAGTAATCTAGAGCCAAAGCAAGTATGAGCATATTCACCATTTAGAATTGTTATGAGAAGGTTGAAAGAAGATAAATTATTGGTCAACCTAAAGAAGTGTAATTTCATAAAATTAGAGCTGCTATACATTGGATGTCTCATATCAAGAGGAATGTTAAAAATAGACAAGAACAAGGTGAAGGCAATCATGGAGTGGCTAACACCTAGGATAACAGGGGAGGTAAGATGTTTTCATAGTCTAGAAAGATTTTATAGGAAGTTTATGAGGAATTTTAGTGGGATATGTGCTTACATAATTGACACCATCAAGGAAGATAGTAAAAACTTTGTGTGGAATGAGAAGGTAGAGAAGAGATTATAATACTTAAAACAAAGAATCATGGAGCTACAAATACTAACATTGCTAGATTTAAATAAGTTGTTAAAAATAGAGTGTGATACAAGTTGGTGTATCCATTGTGGCTATTGTAAGCCATGAGGGTAGACCTATAGCCTATTTTAGTGAGAATTTGAATGATGCCAAGAATAATTACTTATTTTGTGACTTGGATTTTTATGTAATGGTGCAAGCATTGAAGAAATGGATGCATTATCTTATGCTAAATGAGTTCATAGTGTATACAAATAACCACACACTTTAGTTCATTTATAATCAGCCTAAGTTGAACCAAATACATGTGAAATGGGTGGAGTATGTGAGAATTTTCACTTTCACCATCAGTTATAAACAAGGAAAAAGCAACAAGGTTGCAAATGTATTAAGCAAGAGAGTCTTATTGGTGAATGGGATTTAGTTATAAAGTGTTGAGATTGAGGCACTCGAATATTTTTATGAGGATGATGAATACTTCAAGGAAGCATACCATGCATGAAATAACCTAAGTACACTTAGAAAAGATCCATGGTTGGATTTTGTACTTAAAGATGGACTATTATTCAAAGGAGTACAATTGCATGTGCCAAAAATCTCTATAAGAGGAAATCTGATCCAACAGGAGCATGGTGAGAGCATGGTATGCCACTTTGGGCTTGAAAAGACATTGAAATTGATCACTAAGGCACTACTATTGGCCTAGAATGTAAGAAAAAGTAAGGAGGTATGTATAAAGTTACACTATTAGTCAATTGGCAAAGGGTAAGAGCACTAATGAAACTTTTTATTAGCCCCTACCAATCCCAAATATGCCTTAGGAATACATAAGTATGGACATATGATGGGATTACTGAGGACACAAAGGGGTTTTTATTTATTTTTTTTATTTTTTGATAAATTATCTAAAATGGAACAATTTATACCATGTAGAATGACTAATGATGTAACACATGTGGCTAATTTATTTTTCAAGGAGGTAGTGAGACTTCATGGACTATCCATGAGCATTGTTTCTTCTAGAGACACCAAGTTTCTTGGTCATTTATAGAGGACATTATGGAAGAAGCCAAACACAAATTTGAGTTTTAGTTTAGCTTACCATCTTTAGATAGATGGCAAAAATGAGGTGGTGAATAAAAGTTTAGAAAACTTATTAAGGTGTTTGTCTAATGACCATCCCAAGTAGTGGGATCTTGTATTGCCTCAAGAAGAGTTTGCTTATAATGATTTTACCAATAGGAGCATTGGTATGAGTCCATTCTAGGTAATTTATGGCATGTATCCTAGAGGTGTATTTAAGGTTAGAAAAATTATCCATATGGATAAGAGAAGTGTTGAACATGAAGAGTTTGCAATGGAAATGAAAGAGGCACATCAATAGGTAAGAAAGCATTTGGAATCTAGTATTGAAAAATACAAGAAATAGGCAGATATAAGTAGAAGAGAAGTGATTTTATATTTTGTATACATAGTATTAGATCATTTTAGGAATTAAAGGTACCTAAGGGGTGAATATAAAAAGCTGAAGATGAAAAAGATAGGTCCTTTAAGATTCTCAAATAGTTTGAAAATAATGCATATAAATTAGATTTGCCTAATGGAGTAGGAATTTCACCTGTGTTAAATGTTTTATAATTTTACGCTTAAAAATAAGGGAATGAAGGAGTAAACATATAAGATGATTCATCTAAAACAGGCCTAGATTGGGAAACATAGTTGCCTAGGGCCAAGACATAAGAGATGGAATGCATATTAGACAAGTAGGTGATCAAGAGGACTAGAGACAAGTATTAATTTTCATACATGGTCAAATGGAAGAATTACTAGTATAATATTCCATGTGGAAGACTAAACATGATATAGAAAAGTAAGGGAGTAATCTATAAGCACTCATGGAAAACAATCCATAAGTAAAATTTCCTTTCCGTAAGAGTATGATGCTGAAACATCACTCTTAGGGAACATTTTTGTCTAATTTTATTTTTTCCATTAAATGAGGGTTTTTGATCATTTTTATATGTTTAAAATTCCCCAAAAATTCTTATAATTAAAATTGGTAGTCTAGGAATGCATCTAGGTAGTGCAAATTTCAAATTTAGGATTTTCTTACCAAAGTTAGTTGTATGCAAAATTTTAATTTTTGGTTTATTTTAGGACTTGCAGGGGAATGTTAAAAGATATAATAAGTTAAAGAAAAATTTGAAAATTTAATTATATAACCCTTTAACTATTTCCAAGGGTCTAAAGTGGTTTATTCCTAGAAAATCAACTTTGGAGTGCTATCACCTTTCTAAACTTATCATGTAACCATTGAAAGGGCTCTAAAAGTTAGTTACACTAGTTGTCTTCCATATACAATGGAATATTTTTGGAAAATAGATAGTTATTAATGTTTTTTTATAAAATAATTAGAAGGATTCGAGGAAAGGAGGCTCATGTTCAATAAAGTGGAATACAAACCCGTCTTGAGTTTTAAGCTTGGTTACAGACTGTGTTTTAAAAATTTATAATCAAATGAAATTTAATATTTATTTTAAATGTTATTGAAGGATTTATGAGTGTTTTTGAGATTAAAATTTCCAAGGAATAATAATCAGTTCATCTGTTGTTTAAGTATATTTATAGGTAAACCCCTATTTTGGGAGTAATTCTTTTCTACGCAAACTATGTGTTATTAAGGAAGAAAATATAATGATATTGGATCACTTCATGTTACTAAATGATATCATTATTTTATTTTATGGTAACTATCAGTAAATATTTAATATATCATTGGTTTCTCAAATATTTTCACAAACATACCCCTAACCCCTATGAGAAGCAATGTTGAATGGATAGTAGGATTACTCTATGAGAATATAGAAGTTTGTTTTGATTTATAGATGCTTGGACCATGTGTTGGTAATTTGATTTAACATGTTTTAAGTTATTTTTAATTTTTTATCTTGATTTTTATGTATTTATTCATCTTTATAGGTACACAGACTTGTAGATACACCATTTACCTGCATAATCAAGTGTAATTATCATTGAAAACCTATGATAATGGATTGAAAGTGTGCATCAATTGATTAAAAAATGTGGAAAAGGTTAGGAAAGACATAGAAAGTATCACATGGACTATTTAATGAATTTAATTTTGTCTAAAGTGGAATTTTATATGCTCCCAAATAGTGGCATGGTCTTAAAAGCCCTAGTTTAGGGTTTCTTACATATCTGGCATTCCAACTATCAAAAATCAGTCAAATTTTGTAATATAACTAAATTTTATGTGATATAACTAATTTATATGGTTTAAATTATTTATGGACTATGTATTATGTATTTTTAAGGTTTAGGGTGCATTAGGCCTATAAAAGGGCTAATTGAATAGGCCAAAAGTGGGAAAGTGGACCCGACAAGGAGTCAGGCCACCTAAATTGACAAATAGGTATGTATTTATAAGGGATATGAGAATAAATATTTTAAAATTCAAAACTATCTATAATTTTTTTGTAAAATCGAGGAAATATAAATAAAGGACTACTCAGAAAGGTCAAAAGCCTATGGTGTTTGGGAAAGAATTCAGAGTTGAGACTTCTAGTGAGGAGCCTCTACATCAGATACTTTCAAATTTTTTCCAAATGCCTAAGGAAAATTTTGGTCAATATATACCTATATTATTACCATAAATATAAATCTATAAATAAATTTCCTATATTATAGCTATTATATATATATATATATATATATATATATATATATATATATATATATATCAACAATCTTTTATAGATAATTGATCCAATAGATCTATGATGGTATTCATAGTAGATTCTTAGTGGATATTGTGATTCACAAATTTATTTAGCAATGTGTGGCTCTTTCTGGTGTAATCATCTATTTCATATATTAAGATCTAATGGAAATAGGAATACTATTATTATTAGAATAAGATTAGTTACTAAGATTTAGGGATCTACAATTATAACATTATATATAGGCAAATATTTATGTCTTAGAAATGAGTTGAGTTTTTGAGTTGTTGGATTGTTTAGTTTATAGTTTGATATATTGATAGAAGTTACAACCACAATTATGTATTGTGATTTGATCAATTAATAAATATGTATATAGTTTTCATGTAATGAGTTTCATTACATTCCTATCCTAAGGCAAGCAAGGGCCCACTCTCCTCAAGAATCAAAAACATGTTTTTATGGTATTTTATATTTTTAGTGTGTTTATAGTTTTAGTAATTATAAGTGTATTTAGTCTTATAATCAATAGGGAATTAATTTTAGTTCACAGATTAAATTTAATTATGTAAGTAGTGTGTTTACTTTTTAGCAACATGTTTTCCTTTAATTAGCATGTTTACCTTTCAGTAATGTGTTTACCTTTCAACATTATATTTTATTTTAGAAAGTTATATTAATTTTATTTCCATCATAGAGTGTTTAAATTCTATATGTGTGATTGTTTATTGTATAGGAAAGTATTTTCTAGATTAAATTCGATTCGGATAAGATACTCAAAAGATAAAAACCTCTGAAATCATTCTTTTAAACCTACAACTACAAACCTTACTATAGATATCTTTAGATGTTTCCCCTTGTTTAAATGACATCAACGAAAAAGTTGGTTAAATGAATGGATATATGACACCCATAATTTTTAGCATCATTGACGGGGATAATTAGATGTTAGTAAGGTAACCCTTATTGGTCTACAATAAAATAAAAAACATTTGAAAAAAAAACTAAAAACAAACAAAAACAAATTCCTTAGATTTGTAAACTGACTTAAAGATGCCAAAGGGTGGTTCATCTCTAATGATTCTAAGTTAGGACCATACAAGGAAATAATAACATCTTTTACTGGGAGATCTTAGAGTGTGAGAATAACACTTGAGTCATTCATAGAGAATCCTTTTGATTTTTTTCAAAAATTAGGGTCATCCTCACAAATAGACCTTATAGGAAGAATCACATTTGGGATATCTTATCCTATATGAATAATTAACTGTGAGGGCCCTCTATTTTGAATGATAAGTTGGATAACACAATCTATGTAAAATAAGAGTAAGAAATAAATTATATCTCTATTAAAGGTTAGGAAGAATATGAAAAAGAAACCATGGTTTATAATTAGGAAAATGTAGAAAATATTGAAGGGAATGTGATACCTCAACAGGATAGAACCTTTTCCTTTCCTATATTCATAGATATAAAAGATCAAACCTATATGAAGAAAATTTCACATTTAAATATGACCAATTTTAGGGGAAAATACTCATAAGATCCATGCCAATTCCTATTTGAGTTTAAGGTATTATTCTAGACCTATGATTATACAACTGATAATTAGAAACTCATATTGTTCACTTCTACACTAAAGGAGGTTATCATGATGTGGTTCATGGACATTCCATGTGACTCTATTTGTACATGTGGAGATACAAAAATTACATTTGTTGATAAATATCAACACTAGTGTAGAGTAAAGGATAGGAAAAAGGACTTCTTTAAAATATTAAATAAAATGAGGATGAAACTTTAGAAGATTATCTAGACAGGTTCACATTTTCTCAAAAATGCATTGGTTATCCACTTACGAAAGAAATATTTTATATGGTATTATTTAAAGGACTAGATTATTATTCTAGAGATGATATGAAATTGATGGGTAGAGAAAACACTATAAAGTTAACATTTCACCAAATTTTAGACTTGTGCACTAACTACTCTAGGACAAAACCAAACATCAGTAAAGGAAAACTAGGTAATTCCAATGAAGTTATTCAATTTATGGAGGAGTTTACTAATTTTAAAACTAAAATTTTGGTTAAGTTGAACACTAACTTGGATCACCTTCAATCCAGAGTTAATTCTAACACATAACCCTTAGTTATCTATTACCCAAAATATAGGTTAAAACATGCTCTTAGAGTATGTCCTCTAGATAAAATAGAGATATGTGGGATATGTGATGGTAAAGACCATAACATAGCCTATTGTACTCATATCGATATATTAAAAATTTAATGAAAACATAATACACAACCCATAGAAGACTTAAATTATATTCCAAGATAGAATCCATTTAAACAAAAATAGACCCAAGGTCAGTTTATCCCATGAAATCCAACTAATCCATGGATAACATCTTATACTACTCAAGTAACTCAACCCATATAGGGATAAGTATAATTACCATGGATTATTTAATATTATATGATACCTCAACCATGGATGATGCCTCAAAAACCATGGATGCCCCAACCATAGTGACAACCATGTAGAAATACACAATATAATTTCAATCTAAAGTTTTACCCACAAAAAAGGTTTCCACCATATCAATATTTAATGGCATCCCATGTCATTCAACCTATAGACCAATTTAATCATTGATAACCTCCTGCTCAATTAGTGGCTGACCCCAATAATAAAATATCATCCCTTATTTATGCAAATGAATAAAGAGAAACTATGAGTGTAGGAGTTATCGAGTTTGAAAACATTCATGTTAGATCTAGGATAATAATTCAATAACCTCCTATTACCATATTTGAAATTTTTAATGGAAAACTAAAAATAGATCTACCTCAATCTAAAGTCAGAAAAGATGAATTAGATAAAAAGATAGATAATATAAAGGAACATGTTATTACTCCACTACCTATTCCTTTTTTTGACAAACTAGAATAAGTTGAGAATAAGGAAGATTCTAATTTGATTTAGGAACTAAGAAAACTAAACATTGAGATACCTTTATTATAAGCTATCAAAGATATTCTAGAATTGAATAGAGTCATTAAAATCAGGTGTGTCAAGATACCCGAGAGAAATAAATAATATCCAAAGACCATACACATAGATGGTAAATTGGATGATCTTTTAGTAGGAAAATTACCTCTACGCAGATTCACAGACCCAAGTAGTCATATTATAATAGTAACCATAGGTAAAAATGAGATACCCAATGTTTTGGTAGATTTGGGTGTATAAATTGATGTAATAATAACTAATACTTTACATAATGTATCCCGTACGGGGATATAACCTACCTACATCATTATCTAAATGGTTGGTTTGTTAGTTACTAAACTATAAGGCACTATAGAAAATGTTGTAATAATTGAGTCATGGGAATATCTAATAGATTTTATAGTGTTGCAACCCAAAACCAAGAAATTGGGGTACCCCTTAATTTTATGAAGACCTTGGTTGGCTATTGTAGTGGCTTTAATGGATTTCATTCAAGGGATATGACCATTACAAATGGTCCAAATTAAAATGAATATCTTTATACCCACATGCAAAACCTTTAATGGACTACATTGAAAAATTATTGGTGGATGAACTAGAAAGAAAAAATAACAATATTGTATATTTATCCATGATAATAGTATAAGGAAACATGGAATAATTAACTAATAAGTTATTAAAAAAATTGGATGGAACCATTATCCTTATGATTGTACCTATGGACTCGACCAATCTGCTAGCTATGGACTCTATTGATCTATCAACTATGGACTTAACTAGACTAGTCGCTATGGACTCATTTTTAGGGAAAAAATCTCATCTCACCTATTCAACATATCAACATAGGTCATTTAAATAAAGTATTTAGAATTATGCAGAGGAAAAACCAACTAATTTTTTAATTACAATTTATTTTCCATTAGCTAGAATCATTCCTCGAGGAGATGGATTTCTAAAAAATATAATTACATGTCATATGTTATTACCCCATCCATGTCATCTTAACTCCCTAATGAGTGAATTTAAACAAGTAAAGTCTATCCATCGTGACACCAAACAAGTTATGGTGTTACCAGGAAAACCATTGAACATAAACAACTAGTTAACCCATGACCAAGGAGTAAAGGTTTTTAATGTCCTAGAAAAACAAACCAGATATTTTACTTAGCACTACATAAACATGAGAAAAATTCATCCTAGTGTATGTACCCAACATATTTAAAAAAATTATTTATCCTATCTTAGATAGACAATGGGTTTCTCCACTTTAATTATACCCAATAAAAATGGGAAATGGAGAGTGTGAGTAGATTAATGAGAGCTAAACAAAGCCACTATGAGGGATTATTTACCTCTTCCTTTTATTGATTAGGTTATTAGTAATTTGGCATGAAGAAAATAATTTTCTTTCCTAGATAAATTTAGTAGGTACAATCATATAATAATAGAAGCTGAGGATCAAGACAAAACTAATTTCAACTATCCATGTGGAATGTTTGCCTACACACTTATACCATTTGGCCTTTGTAATGCTCTTTATACTTTTTAGTGAGAAATATTAGCCACATTGTATGATTTGACTAATGACTATGTAAAATTTAACATGGATGAATTCACTACTCATGGAGACACCTTTGATGAAGCTTTACACAATCTAGACAAGGTCTTAACTAGATGTGAAGAATACCAACTATCACTAAGTCATGAGAAATGCCTAATAATAATGGATCAAGGCATAGTACTAGGACACTACATTTTTAACAAATGAATACAAGTGGATTGTAATAAAATTGAATTAATCTCTAATATACCTTCGGCTCAAAGCCAAACTAATATTAATAGCTTCTTAGGTCATGTTGGTTTTTATAGATGTTTTATAGAAGACTTTAACAAAATTCATTCTCTTATGTTTGCTTTTCTAACATAGGATAATGAATTCATGTGGATTGATGACTATTAGAAATGTTTTGAAACCATTAAATAAAAACTAAGTTCTTATCTAATTTTGAGAGGGTCTAATTGGGAAAAAACGTTTTACATAAACACTGATGCCTCTAACTATGCAGTGAGGTTAGTTCTAAGACAAAATAATTAGGGATAAACTTTATTATAGAAGTGAGGGATAAACTTTGTTGGCCCTGTAGATTCTCCATCCTAAGGTAAGGAATATATCTTGGTATGTAAAGACTATATTCCTTGGTGGGATGAGGTCCAAGATTTATCTTTTGGTAGAGAATAAGTGGTAGCATATTTCCTATATTTCAAAAGCATGTAATAGTTTGGTGCACCTATAGAGATAGTCTCAGATCACAGACCACAATTTGTGTCTAATATGATTAAGAACTCCATGGAAGTATACCAAGTCAACCATAGGAAGTCCTAACCTTACCATCCATATTCTAATGGTCAAGTAGATGTTACCAATAGGAATTTGGAAAAAATTCTAACCAACATAGTTAACATGAATATAAAATATTGAGTAGCTCAAGTACTATAGGTAGTATGGGTCTACAACACTACTTGGAAGACAACAATTAGATTTTCACCTTATGATTTGGTGTATGATAATAAACCTTTACTCTCCATTGAGTTTGAATTTCAAACCTTAAAAACACAATGGGAGTAGACATTAATTTGGATAAGGAATAATAAGATAGGATCCTCTAACTAAAGTAGCTTGATGAGATGAGAATGAAAGCTTTAAACTAGACATAAATGATGAAGCACTAGAGAAAAGTGTGGCATGATTCCCACATCAAAAATATAAAGTTTCATGAAGGGGATTGTGAACTCTTTTCTAACACCAAGTTTCATCAATCTAATGGAAATTTGAGAAAAATATGGCTAGGCCCATACCAAATAGAAAAAAGTATTAGAAAATAAATCAGTAAAACTATTGCCAAAATATAGGAATCAAAAGACTTTGATGGTAAATGGGCATATACTCAAAATATAAAATAAGAATATTAATAAGGAGGAATTTTTTCATCATCTTAGAAATGAAGTTTCTTTCATGGATGTTAGCATATTATTGTAAATAATTTGGGTTATCGACTAAAGTATAATATCTATGGACCTTGGTTAGTTGTTTTAACCACTTGGGTTGATAGGTTAGTTTATTTTTATGGGCTTAAATATTTTATGCTACCTGATGCTTTTGGTTTCTTCCACCCACTATTTTCTCAGGTGGCTCTTTTACCTATTTAACAGGCCTCTCATGTATTATTTAGTATGTTGGTTAATAACATTTCTCAATCTCTTTGCTGAATTTAATATGGTATTAGAGCTTATAGTGTAAGAAGCTTGGGAGGGAGATTATGGAGCAAGAGAGGAGTGGTATTATCAAAGAAGAGTGTGAAGCACCCAATGGGGAGCCATGAATATATTTTTTTCCTATGAATAGTAGGAAAGCTAGTAATCAGGAGAGAATCATCAAGAGCCTTGTCTCATCAAAGGAAAAGTGGTAGGAGGTAATAAGAGAGGCTCATAGGTTTCTTTTTATTTTTCCTATTTTTTTGGGATGCCATTTTTGTTCAATTTGAAAAGTTACCAAATTTTCATTCAATCACTTTTTTTTTCAAGTGAGGGGTCTAAAAATTTCTATTTTTCTAGAGGAGATGATAGAAACTAATAGAATTTAATTTGGCTGAGTATTTCTCCTAGAATTTGCATTTGATGTTTTATAGGTAGGCCATTTTTTTGATTGGTAGATTATTTTTATAAAAAATTTAATCTAAAGTTTTATTATTTCAATTAACTATTATTTTTTAATTGAAATAATTCAAAACATTAGCTTATAAGGGTTATTAGGGACATACATGTGACTAATTATCTTGGGAAATATCTAGAAGGTGAAAATTTCACCATTTTCTAGGTTTTTAATATGGATATTGGAGGAAAATGAATTTTTTAAATTGGAATTATATATCTCTAGATTTAAAAAAATCCACTTTTTAGTGTTTTTAAAGACATAAAATTTTAAATTTCCCAAATGGTGTGGTGTTATTTTCTAAAACTAGTGGTATTAACCAGTTTATGATGTGAGTTTGTGAGAAGGAGGAATTTTGTGTAAAATAATTATAGTATTTTTGGGATATTCATTTTTTGTAAAAAATAGGTCAATATGGCTAGTTTACAACACCTCTTGTTGAGATATTCACAAAAAATGATAGGCAAAAATATTAGTTTATAGAGTCATAAGGTTTTGACAATATGTGAATATAGAAATCTTGATCAAATAGTGCTCAGTAAAGATTAAAGGCCTACCACTAGTTATGATGACTATGATAAAAGTGTTGTTAAAAATATTAGTATTAGATAATCTAATCTTAGAGGTTAGAAAAGTGACCATTACATCAACTTTATGGACTAATATTACTTTTAAATACCAGGCTTTTGAAGCTGATAGGGTATTGTATTTAAAGAATTTATTATTTTCTACTAAGATGTAGGAAGGTGGATCCATTTCAAAGTTTTTATTATAGATCAAAGACATTAGTGATTAGTTTAAGGCTGTGCATAAGCCTGTTGATGAGCAAGATTTGATTGCTTTAGTTATGCAGAATCTTAGACCTGCATTTGAGTCATTTGTGGAGTCTTTGCACATGATTGTTGAGACATAGACTTTGGAATTTAAAAATTTATACATGTTACTATTGCAGAAGGAGAGATGATAGGAGCATATAGTTTTGTCTACATCTACTTCTATAGAGAGTGCATTCTTCATCACAGGAAATGGTAAGCAATTTGCTAAAACTACTAGTTTTCTAACAAAAACTTCACAAGTAAGTGGTTATAATAAGAGATCTAAGTGGAAATGTTTTTACTATAAGCAACCTAGGTACCTTAAGAAAAATATAAGGAAAATATAATAGCATATGGATAACCCTATAAAGAAATATCATTATATGAATGTAGATGAAGGTGAGGAATCATGTCATGATTTTGGTTTCATGGATTTTAGTGGTAATTATATGGTGGATAAGCTTGGTACTTTGATTTAGGGGAATCTCACCATTATATATGCCATAAGGAATGGTATGTGGATTTTTTTTAAAATGACAATAATAATGAATCAGTATCTTTGGGAGATGGTAGAACTTACTTTGTGAAAGGATATAGTAATTTTTAAATCAGATTTGATGGTGCTATCTGGTATAAATTTAAGAATGTTAGGTATGTTTCAAACATGAACACAAATTTATTTTACATTAGTGAGATCACTAGAAACTCTAATTTTGTTGTAAATTTTCAAGGACAACAATGTTTAGTCTTTACCAGAGATAAAAAGATTATTTCTATTGGGATTGGTGAGAAAGGCTTGTTTAAGATTACATATCCATAGAGGGAAAAGGAAAGTGATTTTCCAAAACTTAGGAGCTTTGGTTGAAATATAATTCAAGAAACAAGAATAACATAATTATAATAATTTTATCTCTGAGAAGAGATGTTTTATTGATCAAATTTGTAGGTCCAAACATATGCCTATCTTTGAGGAGAGATGTCTGATTGCCTTTTAAAGCTACATCTATTTTTATACATACTTTGAATGTAATACAGGGCTGTGCAAGGTCACCAATCTTGAGGTAAATGAAGTGTTTTGGCTTCCACAATTTACAACATTACAAAATTCAAGAAATTACTATTTTTAGAGACTTACTATTTTTAGACTACATTATTAAAATGAAAATTTAGGACACTTACATTGGGATTTCAGGGGTCAAAAACCATTGAGCATATCTTCATGATATTGCATCATGTTATCCTCATTCTTATACTTCCAATGGTTCAAACGAGGAGTCAAACAGAGCCATGGTGCAAAATTTATGGCTCCGAAAAGTTCTACCACCAATTGTGGTAGAACGTTGCTTGAATTGTCATCTAAAATCTTGCTCAAATCAAGTGCATTTGTAGAGGTTGATAGCACATGTTCACTATGGCATGAAAGGTATCAAAATTTTAATTTAGAGTATTTAACTACATTGATCAAGAATAAGATGGTTTATGAAATTCCTTCTATTTAAGATAATCATCATGTATGTACTAGATGTCAATTAGGGAAGAAAGGTAGACATTAATTTGATGCTGGTAAAGCTTGAAGAGCTAAGAGAGTATTGGATTTGTTACATGTGTATTTTCATGGTCCAATTTATACATCTACCCATTTTATATCCCATTATTTTCTATTTTTGGTTGATGATTTCTCTAGGAAAAAGTGGGTATACTTTCTAATGAAGAAATCTGATTGCTTTTCTAACATCATATCTTGGAAATCTATGGATGAGAAATAGGCAGGATGACTAGTGAAATCTTTTAGAATGGATAATGGGGGTGAATTTACCTTAAATAAGTTCAAATATTTTTGTGCCACATAAGGCATACACAGACAATATTCTACCTCTTACACTTCACAACAAAATGGAGTTATGGAAAAGAGGAATATGATAGTGATAGATATTGCTCATTGTATGGTCCAAAGTAGAAATATCCCAAATAAGTATTGGGTATAAGTAGTGAATATGGAGGTGTACACCCTCAATATAATTCATAAAAAATCATTGGATAATATGAGTCTAGAGGAGGCTTAGTTAGGTAGAACTCTAGGTGTAAGTGATTTTCAAATTTTTGGTTGTGTGCCTTTTGTAGTTATTCCTAGTCAAAAGAGAATTAACTTGGATGGCAAAATCAGAGAATATATGTTTGCTAGATATAGTGAGAATTCAAAGGCCTACATATTACTTGATATTTATACTAAAAAATTTATGGTAAATAGAGATGTCATAGTATATGAATAGATGACACACTTCATAACAAATAGTACAATTTTAGATATTGTGTCATTGTTTCCTTCCAATGATTCTATTATAAGTAATGATGTGGAAGTTAAGCATGATTCTATTTCATCAGTGGAGTCACATTCTAGGGAGGGAATTACTTTAAGTCATTATGAGGTCCCAATAGTACATTGTGAGGTTCCACCTTTACATTAGGAACAACCAAATAAACTAAAGTGGTGCATTGCCACAATGGAAGCACTAATGGAAGGAGACTTACCACAAGGTGTGGAAGGAAAAAGATTGAGATCAAGAATACGGTTTGGTAATAGAGATGAGTATGAAA
>JARHVA010003356.1:212500-230000 GCA_037957365.1 Torreya grandis
TTTCTAAAACATTAAATTCTAGGTTATTAGTATCAAACATTGATCCTTCATCAATAACTTTCTAAACAATCTTCATTGTCCTCTAAACCTTGAGTTGGCTAGAATTGCTAAACCATTATCTCTTTTTCTAGTTATTTAGATAAATAGAATCAAGTTTGTTTAGATTTAAAATAACTCAAGCAACAAAATAGGACTTTATAAAATGAAAATTAGACACTAAGGGAGGACTTCTAGAATGAAAATAAGCAAACCCCGAAAAAATTAATTCAATCTCTAGGATACCTATTAAATTGGAGAAATGTAGCGATCATTCCCCTTCCTACAGTTTGTATCTACATGAAAAATTCTATAGGTGGAAATTGTTCATAATATAATGTGATCTTCCATACAATATTGAGGACCCCACTATTTTTTTCCACATATTTAAGGATTCTTACCCAAAACAATGTTATCCATTATATGAATTCTATTTGTGAAATGTGATAATTGAGGACTACAATAAATTCATGATTAATTTATGTGAGAGAAGTTAAATTGAGAGCCATTATATCCACATATGGCATGGAAAATTAGGCATGATGAATACGTAGAGAAATAAAAGACCACAAGATTGTGCATCAGAGCTACTTTTTAAAGTGCTAGAATATTACAGGTTAATTTCATAGCTTCCTATTTTATTCATCAAAATATCAAGGATTGTTATCTACAAGATTTATCTAATTGCATTACTTTATTTGGTTTATTTACCAAAAAACATTTTGATACAATAGTTAAATCTAATATGAGATGTTGGGATATAATGACAATTCAACTAAAACAAAGGGAGGTCATTTCCTCAACTAATCTAAGATGGAACCTCTAATAATGATAAACAATAATGGACATGATTGTTGATGTCCTTAAATCAAGAGATAAAATGTGGATAGATATGAGATTTATAACATCACTCCTAGTTATTCATATTAAATCTTGGAATGAATGGGCTCCTAAAATAGATAATCAATTTCATATTTGGAGATAGATGGTACAAACCTATAACAGTTTCACCAGTGCAAAGGATAGTCATTGGGTCGATGAATTCCATATGTATGACGTCATCTAACACATAAAGAATAGAATTTATAGTTATAAGGGGAAAATAATATGAGTTTGAAAAGGGACTTACAAAATATAAAGTTTGGGGGAAATGGAGAGTCCAAAATATGACTCATTTTTACCATCAATTTCCTTCATATTTACTCAATTACCTCTCCTCTAGACTGAACATTAAAATGATATTTGGATTATATTTAATATTAATGCATTAAATATATTGTACTTCTTTCTTAGCAAAACTAAAGTATAATTTAGTAATTAACTCACTTTATTCTAACTCTTTTCATGTTGTGTTTCCTAATTTTATGTATATACAAACAATACATAGAGAATAAAGACCTTTTGGAGATCTTTCACTTCTCATGAGGAAACCCACATGGAGGATTTTCATGTATCTATATATGTAAAGATGCATATTACAAGATATAGAACCACCCAATCTATTATAGACCCATATATGGACTTGAATAATAGCTACGAACTCACCCAGTCTATAGTTACATACTCATCTAGTAGCTACAGACTCACTCAGATGTAGCTAAGGACTTGCTCAAATAACCTTACAAAATCCATGAAATCATTATATCATATTTAATAGCATGACCACCTTTCTATAGAATCACATAGCATTAAATAAACCTGAATCATGCTACAATGAACTCTGCTAGAATTACAGAGATAAAGCATGAACATTAACAAAGTTTCTAATGAGTCTCCTAGTCTAGATTCTAAACATGAAACATTGAGGATATATACTCTCCTATTTTGTAAAAATGCATAAATAACATTTTTGTCAATTTTTATTTATAGTATTCCTATAAATAACAATTTATAAATATTTTTCATATATTTTAGTTATTGTATATATATCAACAATCTTTTATAGACAATCAATTTAATAGATCTAAGATGGTATTCTTAGTATAGTTTTAGTGGATATTGTGATTCACACCTTTTTTTATAAATGTGTAGTTCTTGATATTGTAACCACCAATTAGATATCTTAAGATACACTAAAAATAAGAAGATAGTTATTTTTTAGAAGATAAATTGTTACTAAGATCTAGTGATCTATAGTTGTAGCATTATATATAGGTATATTTATGTATTTTAGAAATGAATTGAGTTGTTGAATTATTTAGTTGATATTTTGATATGATAATATAATTTGTAGACACATTTATGTATTGCACTTTGATAAATTTATAAATATGTATACAATTTTTAGGTACTATTTTTTTTACATTCCTATTCTCAAGATGAGCAAGGGCCCACTCTCCTAAGGAATTAGGAACCTGTTCATACAATATTTTACGTTTATAGTGTGTTTAAATTTTTATCAATTTTAAGTGTGTTCAGTCTTAGAACCTACAAGGAATTAACTTTAGTTTATATATTAAATTAAATTATGAAAGTAGTGTGTTTTCTTTCAGTAGTGCATTTTCCTTTCAACAACATGTTTGCCTTTCAGCAGTGCATTTTTCTTTCATCAATGTGTTTAACTTTTAGCAGTGTCTTCTATTTCATAAATTTAGATTACTTTCATTTCTACCATAGAGTGTTTCAATTATGTATATGGGTTTCCTTATTGTATAAGAAATTATTTTATAGATTAGAATAGATTGAAATAAGATACTTCAACGATCAACACCTCCCAAACCATTCTTGTAAGCCTACAACCATGAACCTTACTACAAATAGATTTAGGTGTTACTCCAAGTTTGATTGACATCAATATAAAAGTTGGTTAAATAAAGGGATAAATGACACCGATCATTGTTTACCTAGTAGTTTGTTCATCTCTTTTTCCTAAATGCCTCTTGGCATAATGTGTGTTTTATTCTTCAGTGTGTGTGTCTTGGAGGTGTTAAGAGCTATCTCAACTTATTCTAAGGGAATTTAGTCATTTTCAATGTCTAAATAGTGATTTTTGTTGAGTGATAACTGACTTCATATCCTGATGGACTTATAAGTGATTGAAAACTATCTCTATAGGTTAGCAATAATGTTGGCTAATTTATCCACCCTTAGTCATGGTATGTTCAAAAAATGTTTTGAGTTGTCTAACATTTAAAATGGTCATTTATGAAGGTTTTCTTAGGATCCACTCCTAAGAGCACACTTGATTACCTTTGTATAAGAAACTAAACATGGAATTAAACTAGAAGTAATAAGTAACTAGAACTCAGAAATAACAAAGAATAAGAGATACGAGAAATAATAAAATCTATATTAACACTCTTCCAGAAGGAAATACAATGAAGAAATCTCACTCTTTCCACACCTCTTGGGTGTACAGTAATTCTCCCTCTAGAGTTCTCTCTCAATCAATTACAACCAACTCAAACACAGAGTTGTTCCCTCCACCAATGACAATCAACTCAATGGTTGTTTTTCCTACCTTACAGTACTCCACAGACCTTCTTGATCTTGCACCCTATAGATCTAATTGGTCTTGCTTACCTTACAACAGATCTCCTTGATCTTTCACACTTGTAGATCTAACTGATCTAGCTTACCATGTAGATCTTCCCTAATCTTGCACACCCTATAGATCAACTAATCTTACACTGGAGGATCTAATCCTTCTTAGTTGTTATTATAATACAGCCCCATGGGTCTCTTAAATAGATCCCAAACAAATAATAATTAGAAATGTAGACTCAAGACTAAAATTAGTCTTTACATGCAAACTAACTGTCCGTTTAAAATTAGACCAATTCTAGAAACACACAGGTGACCGACGTCGATTCCTGTCTGATCGATGCCAGTTGACCATAACCGATGTCGGTTACTATGACTGAATATGACTGATGTTAATTGTCCTGACCAACATCAGTTACTTTGACACTCAAAAACCTCCACCATTTGCATTAGTGAAGCTTTTAGCTCCACAACTTAACAATCTCCCACTTGGAGATAAACAGTTGCACCTGTGCCTATACCTATACATCCTCTAATTTATTTCTAGCTTGTATCACCATCTTCAAGTTCAGTCTTGAAGACCAAGAAAATTTGAATGAATATTCAACTTCTCCTTTGTTATTGGCTTTGTTAGCATACCTACAGGGTTCATCTCCTTGCTAGTCCTTGTGACTGCAACAACCTTTTGCATCTCTAAAATCTAGCTAACTGTCGTTCCACCAATAGTGAACACATATCCTATGGTGCTACTGTTGTCATCCAAGTCATCTACCATTTAAAAATCTACATACCCATGTAGAGAAGTGCATGACCCTGCATAGCATAAATACCTGCTACTGATCCCTCTCAGATATCTGAGAATCCACTGAACTGCTTTTCAATGCTTCTTTCTTGGATTGGCCATAAACTTGCTGACAACTCCCACTACTTGGGAAATATCAGGTCTAGTACATACCATGTACTCAACCTCATCATGTGATTTAGGACACTATTATGTAATCAGCTTGAACTGTCCAACCGTAAGTGTGCTTATTGGTTTTGCATCCTACAAATTGAACCTCTCCACTACCTTATTCACATAATCCTCTGGAGACAAAATCAACCTGTGATTTTCCCTGTCTCTAAAAATACTCATCCCAAGGATTTACGTTGCTCCTAAATCCTTCTTAGCACATATCTGAGCTAATTTTACCTTTAGCTCAGCAATTCCTTACATGTGTGACCCTACAACAAGCATATACACTACATACAGTAACAGGATAATGTAGCGACCATTATCCAACTTGGTAAAATAAACATAGTGATTACATTGACATTGACTAAATCAATGCTTTGTCATAAACCTATCAAACCTATACCACTATCCTAGAGCTTGCTCAAGACCATATAACCTAGCCTTCTATCTCACCTATCCATTCTCTCCTTTCTTTAACCTGTGAATCTATTCATCTTTCAGTGCTTTCATTCTGGTTGACAACTCAACCAAATCCTACGTTTGGTTCTTTTCCAAGGAATCAATTTCCTCATTCATGCAATGCTCCCACTATTTCCTAGATTCTACCTGCATTGCCTCTTCAAAACTTCCTAGTTTTCCACCATCAGTGAGCAACAAGTAGTATAAAGAAGGGGAATAATGAATTTGAGGATTACTTACCCTTTCAATCCTCCTCATGGGTGTTTGAGACTCCTTGACAGCTTGCTTTTTGCCCAAATTTCATTCTAACAGTGACCGATCCCAGTCATCTCTCAGTCTACACCCAACCGATGTTAGTTCCATGTGACCGACATGATTGATGTCAGTTCTTACTTGACCAACGTCAGTTTTCACCTACCTGACATCACTGACTTTGGTCTACACATGACCGATATCAGTTCCTACCTGATTGACATCGATTCCCACCTGACCGATGTTAGTAACTATGTTTTCCTGTGAGTGATGACTTTAAATCATGAGCTCATTTTGGATCATAACCTCATCCAAATCAAGATTGCCCTACTCAAAATTATTTAACCTCTTGAGCTGATCTCTGTCCATCATCTTCTCCTTGAAAACCAAGGCTTTCCAGTTCTTAAATATGTCAAAAACATTAGATTTCCACTTTATTCAATAAACCCATACCTTTCTTGTAGCATCATTAGAAACATAACACTATGATCCTCCAATAGAAGTTCCCTGAGTTGGTCTCCACACACCTGTGTGAACAAGTTCCAACATGTGCTTCTTCTTTGTTGACCCAGTTGTGAGAAACCTCACTTTCACCTATTTCCCAACCATATAATGCTCACAAAAATCTCAGTCTATCAAATTTGAAAGCATACCTTTTGACTTAAGAACATCCATTCCATTTTCACTCATGTGACCAAGCCTACAGTGCCACATCTTTGCATCTACATCTGAAGTAGATAAAATAGAAGGAGAATCAATAATACAAGTAGATAGATAAAGTGTACTTACTTTCTTACCTATTGCTAATACAAGTGCACCCTTGGAAACTTTAAGATTTTGCTATGAGAGTTACTGTGCAACCCTCATCACCCAACTTCCCTACAGAAATCAAATTCCTCTTCAAGATGGGTACATGCATGACATCCTTCAACACCCATATGTTGCCAGCCTACAATTTCAGTGGCACTTTCCCTTTGCCAATCATTTGACAAGGTTCACCATCCCATAAATAAACTTTTCCAAAGTCTCCATGGACATAATCATGAAAGAATTCCCTATTTGGGGTTGCATGGAAAGAAGCACCATAATCTAAAACCCATGATTCTACTTGACTATCCAAAGAAAATATGAGAGCATCCTGTGCAACAATACCTGCATCTTTTGCTTCTTCATTAACATCATGCTGATCTTCTTTCAACCAACAATTTTTCTTTGCATGTCCTTTCTATTCATAATTCTAGTAGATTATACTGCCATACCTGGATTTGGATCCACTACCTATCTTTGACCTTGATTTCCCTTGCTTGCTCTTCTCTCTTTGCCATCCCCTACTTTCAACACTTAAAGCATTACCTAATGTCTCACCTGTGCTTTTCCTACAAATTTATTCATTCAATATTACACTAACAACATCATCAACATTCAAGATATTTGAAGTAGACGCAGTATTCCTTACTGCCATTACCAAGCTATGCCAACTTTTTGGTAAAGAGCATAAGATTAAGAGAGCCTTAATTTCATCATCAAAAACTATTTTGACTGAATTTAACTGGTTTACCAAACCATGGAAATCACTAAGATGACTATATACTGATCCACCTTCCAACATTTGTAAATTAAATAATTGCTTCATAAGAAATACCTTATTCAAAGTTGAGGGTTTTTCATATAAATTTTCCAAAGATTCCATTAACTCTATCGTTGTCCTTGCCTGAGATAAGTTGGATAACATAGAACCTGCTAGGGTCAGCCTTATAGCTCCTAAAGCCTTTCTGTCAAGAACCTTCCATTATTCATCTTGCATACATGTGGGTTTACTTGAAACCCCACCCAATGATAAGTATAGATCTTTCTGATACAGATAATCCTCTATCTGCATCCTTCGTAATTGATAATTCTTATCATTAAATTTCTCTATTCTTAGCATACTTTCTTCTGCCATTGCTATACTCCCACTCAAACAAAAACCCTTGTGAGTGACCTGTAATCAACAAACACTTAACACACTCTAAAACCAAGGTGTTAGTGAACCAAGCTCTGATACCACTTGTTAGGATCCACTCTTAAGAGCACACTGGATTACCTTTGTATAAGCAACTAAACACATAATTAAACCAAAAGTAATAAGTAACTAGAATTCATAAATAGCAAAGAAAATGAGATACGAGAAACAATACAATCTATATTAACACTCTTCTAGAAGGAAATACAATGAAGAAATCTCACTCTTCCCATACCTCTTGGGTGTACAGTAATGTCATGTCCCATTCTAGTTGACATCTTTCCAAGTGGATGATTATCCTATTATGTGACCCTCGTAGGCTGATAGGATGGATAGAGGGTCTTGGTGGAGCTTGGCTTGGCTTCGAGTAGCAAAATTGTTCCAGTTGGCTTTCGTTTGGGCTCTTTTAGACATGTATTGAGGGAGATATTACTATTTGATTGATTTAATTAAATATTAATTATTTGGCCTAATTTTAATTAAGAAACCCTAATTCTAATTTAAGAAAACCTAATTCTAATTTAAGAAACCCTAATTAGGGAAAGCACACCTTTTTGAGGATATAAGGGTTTCTCATGGGAGAGAGTTGGGATTATTATGAACTATTGGTTGAAGACAATTTTTGCTAAGGATTTTCTTGAGAAGACTGAGCCAAGGGTTCTAGTATTCTATCTACATTGAATAATGTGCCCTCTTTAGTGTGTGTTATTCAGAGGCTGTGAGATATCAGCTGATTTATTGCCAGGTTGAGAGATAACTTCACACATAAGTTATCACAAGTATTTATAGGGATTTATTTTATTAGGTTTTTGATTCAGATATTGCACAAATAAAGATTTTCTATATTAGAGCCATATATCTTGTGATCAGGTGTCCAGCATACAGGTTGTGGTATATTGTATTGGTGGCCATACGAAGTCTGTACAGATCTATGCAAATATGTACGCATTAGTGGAAAGTATAGAGACTGACATCAGCAGGAAGAGATCGATAGTAGCTAACATCGTTCGACCCCCATACCGATGTTGATAGGTTAACGCCACCAGGAAATTGATGGCGGTAGTATAACCAATGTCGATGACTGTGTTTTTGACACAATAGGCCGAGACGTACCAAATCCATGTTTTATTCCTAGTTTGCAGAAAACTCAAGATTTAAGATAGTATTCCATATTATTTATATGCATGATAGAGACTCAATATTTTAATCATCTTGGAGAATAATAAGAGCATTAATTAGTCAGTTGACAGATTATACTACTGTCTAGTTATTTAATTGCATTTATCTTGCAAAATCATATATTTATTCATGCAAAATATCAAAAGCAAAATATAGAGAAATAGTCAAAAAATATTTAGTTTCAGAATTCAAGGGAAATAGGGGATATTACAGTGGTATCAGAGCTAAATCCTGCCATCCTGAGGGTTTGACAATCTTATGCAGCCACAAGAGTTGGGACCACACAGGTATTTCACATGCAATAGAGCTTTGCTTGAAGGCGATCATGTTTTAGAACAACAACCGATCACCATGAATGATAGGCATGAGGGTAGCCCAGATAGGGGCCATAGGCATAATGATGATTAGGACACTAGAGAATTATTCTGAGTTATGGTTATAGGCCAGCAGCAGATGAATTAGGGAATACAGGCACTCACTACTATGGTAGAGAGGATGAACCCACCTGTTAGATAGAATGGGAAATAAGGAGATAACAGATGTGCTACTATTAGTTAGAGACCATAGCTGACCCATTCCAGGATAGCTGATAGGCCTACATGGCCTACGTTTGTTTAGGAGGAACCAGAGGCTCCAATAAAGGAGGTGATAGGAGATCCCCTATTTGCTGACACACTTATTGCAGTGAATGAGGAGTGGGAGTTATTATCACCTGAGGTCAGAGAGAGGATTAATTTTGACCGATTCATCACACAAAAGAGAGATCATAATCGAGGGCGATAGGATTGGAGACCTAGACACCAGAATAATGATTTGAAGCATGCTACAAGCAGGCTCACACTAGCGATGTTTGATGGTAGTGGCAAGGTCACAGCATAGGCCTGGATTAGTAAGCTAGACACATTTCTCACATTGTGTTTGATGGCTAAGAGAGATGCTATCAGATATGTGACACTACATCTTGAGGGAGTAGCTCATGATTGGTGGCACCATGGGATGGTGACACTCCATCATGATCAGATCACATCTTATTAGGAGTTTGTGGATAGGCTGGTGGAGCATTTTGACTGGAGGGATCCAGAATCCTATTTCAGGGAGTTGGCTCAATTGCACCAGAGTGGCAGTCTAGAGTCTTACATTGGTGACTTCTAGAAGTTATCAGTTATGGTTCCTGACATTTCAGAGAGGCCACTTGTAGTGCTCTTTGTGGAGGGATTGATAGAACCATTGAGAGATTGGATCAAAGGCTTTGATCCTCCTTCATTACAGGTAGCTATGAAGAAGGCATGTAGTATGGAGATGGCAGCCCCATCTAGTAAATTTAACTCTAGAGGTACTTTTTCATTTAGGGACAATAAGGGCTTCAACCGGAATAGAGAAAGATTGGGTTTTAACATAGATAAATCAAGTGTTAAGAATGATTCAAAGGCCAACCCAACAACACCACCTTTGGATAAAGAGGCTCTTAATGATCTACGTAGGAAGAAACTTTGTATCTACTGCAAAGGTCCCTATGATGCCAATCACGATTGTCCTTTGAGGCCTAAGGGCAAGGAAAATTGAGTGATGTGGGCTTATTATGAGGATGCAAAATTAGAAGATTCTAAACATCATGAGAGTTATAAGGAGCCAGAGGCTGAGGCTTCAGAGCCTAAGGTAGAGGCAGAGTCAGAGCTCTAGATTTAGGAGGCATGCCTATCTAACATCTAGCAGGAGGGCTCATTCAGACTCTGTTGAGTTTTGGCAGGATAGAGGGTTATCACCCTTCTTGATACGAGAGCCACACATAATTTTATTGATATTAGATTTGTGGAGAAGTGTGGACTCACCATTGAAGATTTTGAGGGCATTAGAGTTAAGCTCGCTGATGGTTACACCCTTAGGTGTGAGCGGATGATTAGAGATCTCCCATTACACTTGAACAACTATGAGTTCAAGGCTGATTGTTATGTGTTAATCATGGGGGATATAGATTTGGTCTTGGGCATGAAGTGGCTTCATTCCCTTGATGTAGTCACTCTTCATCTTAAGGACATGGAGATTTGTTTTGATGTTGATGGGAAGACACACATTCTTAAGGAAATACAGGACGACAACATCAAAGCTATTTCTTTTCATCGGATGGAGAGGCTCATGCGACATGACATGGTAGAGTGGGATGTCGAGTGCACATTGGCACCAATACAGGAGGGACAGCATAAGATTGAGTATCATCCTGACATTTAGTAGTTGAGAGTCAAGCATGATAAGGTATTTAGTGATATTCCACTAGGGAGACCTCTAGATAGGAGCATTGAGCACATTGTTGAGCTTGAGGAGGGTGCTAAGCCCATTATGATTACTCCTTATTGGCATCCTAAGCAGTTGAAGGATGAGATCAAAAAAACAATTAAGGAGTTACTTGTTATGGGTCACATTCAGCCTAGCAAATCACCATTCACTTCTTTAGTTGTTCTGGTGAAGAAGAAGGATGGCACCCTACACATGTGCATTGACTACAGAGCCCTGAATAAGAGAACTATTAAGAATAGGTATCCAATACCTCATATCGATGAGCTTATTGATGAGCTCCATGGTGCACACTACTTCATGAAGATAGACTTAAGGTCAGGATATCATCAGATCAAGGTTCGTGAGTGGGACATTGAGAAGATAGCTTTCTGTTGCCATTATAGACACTATGAGTTTGTAGTGATGCCATTTGGGCTCACTAATGTGCCAGCGACATTTCAGTCCACCATGAATAGAGTCTTCCATTCACTACTGAGGAGGTTTGTACTTGTTTTTTTATGACATTCTTATAAACAACAAGACTTGGCAGGAGCATTTGGCTCATCTAGAGACTGTACTCAGCGTTTTGGAGAGGGAGTCCTTATATGCCAAGGAGTCCAAATGTGATTTGGGGATGACCGAATTGTTATACTTGGGTCATATTATCAGTGCAGGGGGAGTGCAGATGGATCCTGAGAAGATCTGTGCTATCATAGACTGGCCTATTTTGGCAAACCTTACACAGCTACGGGGATTTCTAGGTTTGTGTGGGTTTTATCATAGATTTGTGAATGGTTATTCATGACATGTAGCCCTTATGATAGATTTGATGAAAAAGGGTGCTTTTTGTTGGACACCTAAAGCACAAGAGTGTTTTGTGAGGTTTAAGGAGTTGATGACTACGTGCCCAGTTTTGGCACTACCTAATTTTTTGAAGCCTTTTAAGCTTCAGTGCGATGCTTTAGGGGAGGGCATTGGAGCGGTGTTTATGTAGGACAAGCACCCCATAGTATATGAGATCCATAAGCTTAGGGGGCCAAAGAGACTTTACAACATTTATGATAAGGAGATGCTTGCTATCATGCATGCCTTGGCAAAATTTAGGCAATATCTTGTGGGCAGCACATTTTGCATCAAAATGGACCACAATAATTTGAGACATTTCTTGGGGCAGCGAGATCTCAATGACCATCAGTAGAAGTGGGTGAGCAAATTATAGGCATATGACTTTGACATCTCTTTCATTAAGGGCACCCAAAATGTAGTGGCTGACGCCCTTTCACGTCGACTGTATTTGAGTACTATGGTCCACATTATAGAGGATTGGAGACATATGATTGTGGCAGAGTATGCCAAGGATACATGGGCATCTAGCTTTGTTGAGGGATTGACAATTGACACCAGATATACTCTTGTGAATAACTTGATCATTTACAAGAACAGGGTTTATTTGATTCTAGGATCAGTGGTGAAGAGCATTCTCATGTGAGCCTTTCATGATGTACCTATTGCAGGACATCCTGGGTATTTCAAGACCCATAGACATATTAGGGAGAGATTCTCATGGAAAGGACTCAAGGCAGATGTTCTTCAGTATGTGCGTGAGTGCCTTGTTTGTTAGTAGAACAAGCAGGAGAACACATACCCAACAATATTGTTGCGGCCAATTCCAATTATTGACAGGAAGTGGGAGTGCTTGTCGATGGATTTCATTACGGGCTTGCCTAAAGTCCAAGGACAAGATTGCATATATGTAGTCATGGATTAGTTAACAAAGTATGCCCAGTTCTTTCTGATTACCACCACATACACAGCTACATAGGTAGTAGAGGTATTCTTTTGAGAGGTATTTAGACTGCATGGGTTGCCACGGAGCATAGTGAGTGATAGGGATAGTCGGTTCTTGAGTCACTTCTGGAAGGAGGTATTCAGACACTATGGGACTGAGCTTACACCAAGTACCAGCTACCAGCCGCAAACTGATGGACAGATAGAGATAGTGAATAAATGGTGGAGGGGTACCTCAAAAACTATATTGCAGGGCAGCAATAAGCTTGGGTCAAGTGGATTCATTTGTGCAAGTATTGCTATAACATGACTTTCCACATGACCATTCAGATGTCCCCTTTTATGGCATTGTAAGGGTATGAGGCACTGAGTTTTCTAGATTTACTACTGAGTGACAGTAGAGTGCCAAGTGCTAGAGACTTATTACAGGAGAGTTAGGATACTATGAGGACTTTCAAGGAGAATATTGCTAAGGCACATAATTAGCACAAGTAGTATGCAGATTAGCGGAGGACAGAGAGATCTTTTGATGTGGGTGACATGGTCTATCTTATGTTGTAGCCTTATCGTCAGTCTACTCTTGGGAAGAGTGGAGCAGAGAAGCTAAAGCCATGTTATTACAGTCCTTTCAGGATCCTGAGGCATGTTGGAGAGATGGCTTATGAGCTAGAGCTTCGGGCAGAGAGTAAGGTACATAATGTTTTTCATGTATCACGCCTCAAAAAGGTGATGGGACACCATGTGATACCTTCTATAGTTTTACCTCCCTTAGATGATGAGGGAAAGTTGATTTTAGTACCTGAGTCTATCCTGGAGTATAGAGAGAGACAATTGTGTAGGAGGACTATCAGGGAATATTTGGTAAAGTGGAGAGATTTGCCAATGGAGGATGTGACATGGGAGAGCGAGGATATTCTACAGCATCCAGAGTTGAGATTGCTTGAGGGCAAGCAATTTCAAGAGGGGCAGACTGTCATGTCCCCTTCTAGTTGACATCTTTATGAGTGGATGATTAGCCTATTATGCGACCCTCGTAGGCTGATAGGATGGATAGAGGGTCTTGGTGGAGCTTGGCTTGGCTTCGAGTAGAAAAATTGTTCCAGTTGGCTTTCATTCAGGCTCTTTCAAACATGTATTGAGGGAGATATTAATATTTGATTAATTTAATTAAATATTAATTATTTAGCCTAATTTTAATTAAAAAACCCTAATTCTAATTTAAGAAACCCTAATTCTAATTTAAGAAACCCTAATTAGGGCAAGCACACCTTTTTGAGGACATAAGGGTTTCTCATGGGAGAGAGTTGGGATTATTATGAATTATTGATTGAAGACAATTTTTGTTAAGGATTTTCTTGAGAATACTGAGCCAAGGGTTCCAGTATTCTATCTACATTGAAGAATGTGCCCTCTTCAGTGTGTGTGATTTAGAGGCTGTGAGATATCAATTGATCTATTGCTAGGTTGAGAGATAACTTAACAAAAAAGTTATCACAAGTATTTACAGGGATTTATTTTATTAGGTTTTTGATTTAGATATTGCACAGATAAATATTTTCCATATTAGAGCCATATATCTTGAGATCAGGGATCCAGCATACAAGTTGTGCTATATTGTATTGGCAGTCGTATGAAGTCCATACAGATCCGTGCAAATCTATACGCATCAGCAGAAAGTGCAAAGATCGACATCGGCAGGAAGAGACTGACAACGGCTGACATTAGTTGACCCCCATACCGACATCAGTAGGTTAACGACACTAGGAAACTGACAGTGGTAGTATAACCAACGTCGGTGACTGTGTTTTTGACATAGCAAGCCGAGATGTACCAAATCCAAGTTTTATTCCCAATTTGTAGAAAACTCAAGTTTTTAAGACAGTATTCCATATTATTTATATGCATGACAGAGACTCAATATTGTAATTGTCTTGGAGAATAATAAGAGCATTGATTAGTCAGTTGATAGATTATACTACTGTCTAGTTATTTAATTGCATTTATCTTGAAAAATCATATATTTATTCATGTAAAATATCAAAAGTAAAATATAGAGAAATAGTCAAAAAATATTTAGTTTTAGAATTCAAGGGAAACAAGGGATATTACAAGTAATTCTCCCTCAATATTTCTCTCTCAATCAATTATGACCATCTCAAACATAGAGTTATTTCCTCCACTAGTGACAATCAACTCAATGGTTGTTTTTCCTACCTTACAGTACTCCACAAACATTCTTGATCTTGCACCCTACAGATCTAATTGGTCTTGCTTACATTATAGCAGATCTCCTTGATCTTGCACACTTGTAGATCTAACTGATCTTGCTCACCATGTAGATCTTCCCTGATCTTGCACACCATATAGATCAACTGATCTTACACTGGAGGATCTAATCCTTATAAGTCCTTATTACAATACAACCCCATGGGTCTCTTAAATAGATCCCAAAAAAAAAAAAAATTAGAAATGCAGACTCAAGACTAAAATTAGTCTTTACATGCAAACTGTCTGTCTAAAATTAGACCAATTCTGGAAACACACAGGTGATCGACGTCGGTTCCTGTCTAACCAATGCCAACTAACCATAATTGATGTCAGTTGGCCTGATTGACGTCAGTTACTTTGACACTCAGCAACCTCCACCATTTGCATTAGTGAAGCTTTTAGCTCCACAACTTAATAGGTTTTAGCAAAGATTAATATATTTTTAGAGAAATGAAGCTTTCACTTGTTCTAGTTATATTACTTGTTATGAGTTTGTAAACTGAATAGCTTGAAAAATATCAAATATGAAGATTGAATACCATGTACATAAGTGGAATATTTCATTTTAGATCACATGGTGCCTTATTATGCTCGTACATTTAGCTGAAATCCAACTCAATGCATTTCCAATATTTATTCACTTTTGAAACCTTCATTGTTCATTTTTAAACTCCAAACATAACTTAAATTTATGAAGGCCATGAAATTAAGGTAAAGAATATTCTTAGTAAATTACATTTAAATTATGCAACTAATAGAGGACTAGATAGACATCTTTTATGAAGTAACAATAGGGCATTATTATAAATGAACATGTTTCATAGTAAAAGAAGGCATCTTTATATGATATTTTGGAGGTTATATGTTAGATCAGGTGTCTCAAACTAATTGGATCATGTAAAAATGTGGTAAATTCCTACCATGACCTCCACCGACCTTATCTAGATAACCATGCTCAAGAAGAAGGTACAGGTATAAACAATGCAAAAGATTACTCAAGAACTCCATTGCATCACTCAAAAGTAATGAAGGTCAATAAGTTTAGCATTGGTTAATGGAGGGGAGACATTTTCAATACAAGTGATATTAGGCTATGAACGGAACTCTTATTCCCTAAAATTTTTTGTCCAAAGTTCTCAGTTTTAGGGGTAGAGCTTTATGAATAATTGTTAATAGTTTTAACACCCTTAAAACCTTTGTAAACCCATGAACATGATCTAATTTTGCAATAAATATTAATATTTATGGATTTATAATTATGTTTTAATAACATTAATAATAATTATGATATATTTAAAATATAAAACTCCAAGAAAGTAACCCTGATCAAACCTCAATTGTCAAGCAAAACTCATTATTTTGTTGTTTTTCGACATGGCATGTGGGTTTGGAGGTTGAGAAGTGTTTTTAGAGGATTTGGGGACTAAATATGAATGTAAATGGTTAATATAAATAAAAAATTACATGGTAACATAATTTTAAACATAATATAAACAACTAAATAATTCTATCCAAAACATCATTAACTCATTCAAGAGGATTTGTTCATTCTTCTTGATTTCTAGGTTGCAGTAGGACTAAAAAGAGTGTTTTTATGATGTTTTATTCATTGATTGAATATATATAATGGTTATAGGATATATATGCATATTTTTATGTATTATAAAAATATAATGAGGTATTTATACCCCATTAAACTCAATATATACCCGTCTCTCTCTAGGTCCATTGTTCCTGATTTCTATGTAGTTGTAGACCTGAAAATGAGTATTTTTGATATTGTTTTGTGCTTGATTGTGAAATAATAGTGATTATAATGGTTATATGGGTTAATATAGGTTTAAATAAGAAAAATAATCACATCTTTTTTCCCTTTATAAAAAATATATTTTTTAGCAAGCTAGCCTCTTTGCTGCCCTACAGGCCTAGTTTTCACAAAATGTGTATATTTTGAGTTTTACTTAATGAAACCTCATGAAATAAATTCTAAAACATATGTTTGTACTATGAAGGAAATCAAGGTTCTCAGATGGTTTGCATGGGTTTAAGTGTGACATTATCTTAAAAAATTTTGGTAGATTTTAAAGTTTTTTCATAGGTATATTAAAATTTAAAAATACATATAATGAGTATTAATTATTATATAATAGGTTATCAAGGAAGAAACCATACCTAGTATAGAATGTCCTCTTTTTTGGATAGTGAAGTGAGGTTATAGACCTTCTTAAGGTCATCCAAAGCATGAAATATTATATAAAGTTAAATACTTTATTGAGGAAAACTAAGAGACATAATACACATGTAACATAATATTTAAAAGTGTCTAATTTTGAATAAGATGCATCGAGAATCCCAAATGTAGTTGAATGCAAGTGTTAAATTGTAACTCCTATATCATGAAAATATGTCAGTCTCAAGAAAAAAATATGAGTAATAGAAGCCCAATAGAATCTTTCACCACCTTTAATGATTAAATCATCAAAAAAATTTGACACATGTTGAGGATGAAGTTTATAGGACTTTTTTCACACCTTTATTGATGTTGTAATCAACCTCATGATTAAAAGTTAGTGATCATGAGCCTCCTACACATCCACCTTATTTGTATCTCCTATATTCTCATATATTAAATCTTGAAAGTGAATTTGAAATCATCCTCTATATTATTATGGTGAAGTATTTCTCCTTTTGTAAGCCCTTTGAATAAAAATATGACTATTTTTTACCTTTTTCTATGGCTGCATTTAGTTTGTATTCATGAATAATTGATCTTATCATGTGATTATTCAATTATCCTTATTTTTTGT
>JARHVA010003356.1:245000-300000 GCA_037957365.1 Torreya grandis
TCTCTTGACATAAGTACACTATTAGTGATAGGATTATAAAGTCTATAGGATTTACTTTGTTCACTATACCCAACAAAAATATAAGACTCACTCTTTGGATCTAATTTTTTTTTCTGATCAACTACATGAACATGAGCTAAACAACTACGAGCTTTGAAATATTAACATTAGCCTTTTTTTCATACCGTGCTTCATATAGAGTTATTTTTTAAAGTGTACGAGTGGGTCTTTGACTTAAAATATATACTGCTATAGCAATTGTATCACCCCAAAAAATGTTATTCAATGCCTTCATTTATAACATTCTCTTTACAATTTGAACCACTATATGGTTCTTCATTTCAGTCACATCACTTTTTTGAGGAGTGTAAGTAGTTGTGAGTTCCCTTTTGATGTCATTCAAATCATAATAATTCATAAAATCATTTGAACATAATTCACCTCCATCTTTAGTCCTTAAGTACTTTATTATGTAACCAATGTCATTCTCTACAAGGACTTCAAATCTCTTAAATGTATCAAATGCTTCACTTTTTTGTTTTAAAAAATAAATCCAACACTTTCTTGAATAATCATCAATAAATGCCATGAAATATGATGACTTTCTAGACTTTTTTTTTTCATAAGACCATAAATATCTGAGTGAACCAATTAAAGTAGATGATAAACCCTCCATGCACTACATTTTAAAAAAATATCTCTTGCACGTTTGACTTTAACACAACCTTCAAAAACAATTTTTATGCTTTGCAACCTTTGGCAAACCATAAACTAATTCTTGTGATGTTAGTAACTTCAAACTTTGAATATTCAAGTGTTTGTACTTGAGATGCCACAACCAACTTTTATCTTTATATGCCATATTTTCAAGGTTGTTACTATGCTCTCCAAACATTAATGGGAACATCCTATTCTTAGATATAGGTACAATTGTAATAAGCTTATTTCCTTGATTCTTATCATAGATCATGCATTGCTTATCATCAACAAAAATCTTATAGTTATTTTCACATAAGTATCCAACAGTCAAAAAATTATGTTTCAAATTTGACATGTAATAACTATCATTAATACTTTTTTTAACTTCTGTAGTATTCACCTTCATAGTTCCTTTTCCTGGCGATGACATGATAATATAAATTTCCGTGCTGATCATTAAAATAATGCAGCATTTTTCCATTTATTTGAGACCCTTTGCTACCCAGTTCTTATTCCTTTTCTCCCTAATTCATAGAGACTTCATCTACCTTATTTGGCTAGTTGGTCTACATCTTATCTAAGATGAATGCTGGGGTGGTAATCACCTCAGTTTTGTTGTTTGTTTTCATGCAATGCAAATGAAAAGCCAGAGCGAAACATGACCATCGACGAATATATAGAACACGTTAATCCTCCATTTGTACACAGATACCAGGTAATATATAACATTGGATTGCATTTCCGTTGTGGCCATTTTAATTTTTTTTCAAACCTAAGCATTTTCACACTATTTTCATTCAGGATGAAAATGGTCAATATATACGGTGTGTGAAGATAGAAGATCAGATATCCTTGAGGAACACCAATACAACTTTTTGGGTATGTTTTAATGTATTATTTAAATAGTTATGTTGTAAGGAAAAGATTTTCTTCTCGGTAACTTGAAGCTATTAGGGGATAAATTGTTTGTTTAGAATTTAGAATTTTTATTTTTATTTAATGATAATTTTAAATAAATATGTTATATCATTCTGTTATTAACCTACAACTTAATATAAAAAGTTGGCAATATTCAAACCATTAACTGAGTCACTGCCTGAACGTATTCAACTCTGAGGTTGTTCATGGCAGAGAGAACTAATTGCCAATAAATCTAAACCGGCTAGAAAAACAACTGCTGGAGTTCGAGTTTGCCCTTCAGGTACATTCGCGATTAAGGAAATTCAAAAGGCTCAAGTGGAGGGATTTGGAAGCGTAGCTAATTTTTTAATTAAAAAAAGCTACAGGTTAAAATCTACTGCTCAGAATGGCATTGCGCACAAAAAAGCTAGTCAGAACAAAATTCATGAAGTAAGATGACTAAATAGCATATATTATTTGTTTTGGAGGACTTCGTATTGTCTGAATTGTTATTGTAAAAATTTCAAGCAATATTTTTGACAATTTTTTTTATTTTAGTATTGTTTTGTGTGATATAGACACAGGGTCTTTTACAACTATCTCGAGTTCGACTGACAACGAATATATGAAAACTGCGGGTCGTTGAGGGGTGTTTCTCTCTTTGCCAAGTCTGAGTCTCGTATGACCCAAATGTACTAGATGCCTTTTAAACTATAGAGACTGGATTGCATGTGAGTGATACCAGATCTTTCAATACAAGTATCTGGAGTTGAATATATGGAAACCACGGGTCGTCGGGCAGGGTTTCTCTCTTTGCGAAGTGTATAGAGGCTGGATGGCATGTGAGTGATTTTTCTTAGTGTTTTACATTTTTCGATTATTAATTTAAATTAAAAAATAATTATGTTTTTTAATTCATCAAATTAGGAGGTTTTAGAAAAAAATCAAGTGAATTTTTTATTTTTATTTTTATTTTTATAAAAATATTTTGGCAATCACTATTTTTATTTATAAATAAATATTAATGGAAAGAAAAAACTCTATGATTTAATTTATTTATTTTTAAATTTTAATTAATAATAATGTTTCAAATCTTTATTTTTTGAAAATCTAAAGAGTTTTAAAAATTGTTTTTTAAAATTTTAAAGATTCTCATAAATGTGAAAGAGTTCACTCAACAGGCTTATTATATAAATTAAAGAAATTCCAATTATTAACATAAATATCTTATTCTTATTTATGAATGATAGGAAAAAAAATAATTTTTAATATTGAACTTTCATATTATTGAAAAGAAAATCAAGTTAACAAATTTTAGAAATCAATGTTTGATATTTTTAATATTTTGTAATCTCTTTGGATAGTCGTTTCACTTATTTCATATACTTTGTGAGTAGGTCTATCGAGGCATTCATGCCAACGATGACAATCGGAGGTTCTTCATTTACTGGTCGGTATGCCAAGTTATATGACATAGAATCTTCAATCTAAATTTGATTCATTGTATTTTTTTATTTAATTTGTGAGTAGATGGATTTGCATTGCAGTCTGAAAATTACAAAAATGGATGCTACAACACTAAATGTGCGGGCTTTGTTGAGGTTGGTAATCTGATATAATAGGAAATCGTCTGCCATATTCTCAAGATGGCGGCGAGCAGAAAGAGATAAAGCTAAAATATATACCTGGTTACATTACAGTACTTCTATTGGTTTTGTTTTGTTATATTCGATTTGCAATCATTGATTTTCATATAGACTAATACACCTCCGCCTGTTTTTATATATGGTAGGTTGATTGGAATGGCGAAGTAGTATGGCTTTTAGATGTAGATGGTACGACAATAGGGTACTGGCCGGGACGTCTCTTTCCAAATTTGGGGAAATGGTCAAATAGTGTTGATTTTGGAGAAGTGGCCATTGACGCTCCAGCTACTGTAAATCCTTACCCGATGACAGAGATGGGCAGCGGTCAGTTCGCCGATGCAGGATTTAGGCGTGCGGCCTACATTAAGGATTTCGGCATGAAACTAGCTGGAGAATAAGATTCAAATT
This sequence comes from Torreya grandis, assembly GCA_037957365.1. Taxonomy (NCBI): domain Eukaryota; kingdom Viridiplantae; phylum Streptophyta; class Pinopsida; order Cupressales; family Taxaceae; genus Torreya; species Torreya grandis. The sequence goes on from JARHVA010003356.1 coordinate 248,654, forward strand.
ATTTTTTTTCGGAGGATAAGCGACAATGTTATACCTTATCTGATGGCTTCCTATCCAGTCAAGAGCTTGGTTCCCACGTCTTCTTTGGAGGTCCTGGGCGATATGATCCTGGATGTATATTTTAGCTGACAGATTGATCGTTTTCATTTTTCAAATAATACTGTTTAATCTTATATGGCTTTTATTAGCCCACATGTCGATTTAATAAAAATGTATAAATTATATGTGCAAAAAATTTCTAATTCCGAATTACGTACATCAGGTTAGTACAGGTTATGAAACATTTTTTTAAAATGATGTTATGTTTTTAATTTCAAATATAATGATGTTAATAGGCTAAATACATTTCAATTTCGAATAAAAATTGGATGTTTTATTTTTCAATGCCAAATCTTATATTATAATACGAACACTAAAAACTTCATAGACAATGCTCGTAGCGTTTATGTTATTGGTACATCGGATTTATACATCAGTCATTGAAAATAAATTTTTATGTTCAAGCAATTGTTAAGGTCTAAATATATCCAAATAAGTTTTAGATTTGAGTTATGTTGAATGTACCCGTAATCTAGTCTCACCCAACGATGCTTATTCAATTTTGATTATATGTTGAAGTAGAATAACAATGTTTTATCACCCAACGATGCTTATTCAATCTGGATTATCATTTTGATTTTTTGATCAGCTCTATCAAGATGGTTATACCTTGTCAATATCATTATAAAATGTGAATGATATTTGATGAGGTTATATCTGAGGAGATGAAAGTGGAGTGAATATAGGAATTTAGGCCAAGATCACATTGTATTGATGGCCTCAATTTTGGGGGAGCGTAATGATGGGTGGATCAAGGGTTTTCTCTTGCTCCTCTAAGACACTGAGAGTATTGATAATAAGAAGGGGGACATGTGAAGAATGTAAAACCTTAATTTTAAGCTCATCATAGATTTATGATTAAGTGTTGATAGGGGGTCAGGAGCTCTAACTCTAAGTAAGAACCTTGCTTTATGAAGGTATGGATGCTTAAGGAGTGTTATTCAAGAGGTTAAGTGAGGCAATTATTTATATATAAGCATAGAATCTTGTTATGAAGGTGATATGTGGTTGGACTTGTTATTCTATTAAAAGTAAGGTTTTAGGAATGCTCATGCTCATTGCTACAAGGCTTTGGTTGTTGGTTTATTCTTCCAATTTTTTATAATGTTTTGACATGAAATAAAGCTGAGTACTTACTAAATGTGAATGACTGAAATTAAATAAGAATTGATAGATAGAAAAAAAATGACATAATATTTTTTATTTGTATTTTTCATTTCACTTTTCAATGCATTCAGTGATAAAGAGTAAAATCTATATTAACAAAGCAAATGTTGATTTGTAATTTTTCTAGGTACAAACTAAATGGAATTGTTTTTGTATTTTAAAATTATAGATGAATGAATATATTATGAAAACTGGGATTTTATAATATACAAATGAATATAAAATCAAATCTACACTCTAGCTAGAAATATTACCAAGTATCTAAGTATTATTTTGCATATGCAAGTAACCCTAGTTCTTCAGTGTTTTTAGGTGAAGACACATTTGGATTGAGTGATTTGTATCAAATGAAAATGAGTATATAAGTTATTGTTTTTTATAATTTAGTAAACTAAAAGGAATATTTTGAATTTACTTAAACAAGGAAAATCAATTCCAACATTCTACCTTATACACTCCTAGATTTGACTAGAGTTTTCTACTTATTGGTGTGCTTTTTTGTGTGGGAATAAATGCCTGCTTTGAATTTGAAATTGTTTGTTTTTGTATTTATAAGTATTTTTTATTATTTCCTAATGTCTACCTAGAGTTTATATTCAAATTTATATGCTTTGAAAGAATTTTTTGTATCACTGTAAATGATAAATAAATTAACTAATGTTTCTTGTGTAAAGGCAGGAAGAGAGGAAACATATTTTTTCTATCTATTTATACTTTAAAAATAAATATTTAATATAATGGAAGGAAAAAATCTGAACTAATCTAATCTACCAAACAAATGAAAGAAACTAAAAATAGAAACCCCCAACATAATCAAAATGTAGCCAAGATATAAGCAAGAGATTTATTTATGATGTTGTCTTTAGAATGCTAGCTCCTCAATGTAAAACTATTGATTTCAAGAACTCTCTTGACAAGGAAAATTATAAAATAATAGTAACAAAGGAAGAAGTTAAGAGGAACACAACTCCAAACAAAAGAATAATTGATTGTGATTGATTAATGCAATTACTACAAAGACCTAGTACAAAATTTAAAGACCATTCTTATTTGAAATTGTGTATTCTACATGAAAATGATCAAAGGAAAAGTTAAAAATAATGATAAGCATGCTATGGTTGTAGAAAGATTTAAAACATCAACCTCCACTGTAATATTTTGGATATAAAATTCATCTTAAAATGAAATACTTGTAGGATATAAATGAAAGTGGCAAGGGGGAGTTCAACTAAGTTAGACTTGAAGTAGAGATTAAGAGATACTGAAAAATGGTCAAAAATAGAAGAGAAGGTGATCCAAGCCAACATGGAGTGAACTTAAGGTGACAAGAATAATAAATGCATTAAGAACCATGTAAAATGTGTGGAAGACTAAGTTATAGAGGCTAAATTTAAAACATGGACCAAAGGTAATATAATTTTCCATGTTTGAATGAGGTAGTTACACAATCACCAGTCCTACTAACAAAACCACCACTTTTGAAAAAAAAACTACCACATGGAATGGTAAAACCATCCTATCAGTAATGGTTGTGTCATGGTAGTTTTCAAACCCACAATTATGATTCAGTCACCTTAAGGGTGGTTCTGTAATGACCAAGACAGTTTAATCACTACCAGGGAATGTTTTGTCCCCCATTGGGGTTCTTCAAGAGGGTAAAATAAAACACCAAATTGAAACAAAATGGGGTTCGAGGGGTCTATGAGAGGAATAGGGATAAAAAATGCTAGAGTGTTAGAGAGAATGCTTTTTAACTTTTATATTAAGATATCATTGCATCATCATTAGACATCAAACTAAGAATGTCACACTATGCAATTTTTGAGTGCACATAATTACATATTGAAATTGCCTAGCCTTATTTTTATGAATGCATTAAATAGATCTAATAATATTCATTCCAAATCAAACTAGTAGAATTATATTTAAGTTATACTAATTAGATTACATAATGAATCTAAGGAATAACTCATATCAAGCATATTCTTTGGAGTTGATTCATGTGTAACATATAACACAAAATGAAATGAACCAATTATGTATCAACTTGAACTCCATAAAAAATGGTAAACATATACCGACTAGGTTCTTCATACTTTTTACATATTACCCTCATTATTGGATTCATAAACATATGATGTAGGTCTAAAAATTAATATCAAGTCATCATCAGAATATAAATGATAATTTATTACCAACTATAGATGAAATATATAATCCTTTGAGTAGCCTTGCATTTAGAATAACCTTTTAAATAAGGAAAAATTCTATGGCTCATTCGAATATTTTTAAATATATATAGATAAATAACTACCTTCAAAGAAACTAAAAACTCATAGTTAAATATATGCAATAGTCATACCAAAAGAAATATAGAATAGCTAGAATAAAAATACTTCTTCAAATTATTTGAATCATTTTCCTTTTAAAAATATTGATCAATTACAATGTATTAATAGAATTGCATGTGAAAATGCTTTTAAAATTAATAAAGAAAACATTCTAAACTTAACTAAATAACAACTTGCATGAAATATCAATTGAATTTATCTCTAGCTTTTCAAAGGCTTTAATTTTTTCTAAAAAATATACTAACTGAATAATAACTAACTATTAAATAAATTGCATGATTGAAGATATTTTAGAATTGGATTCAACAGTAATTAACCAACATTCTCCCCCTTGATGTTGAGTGAACTAACAATTTGATCTGAGTTTTAAAAATTGAACATTTGTAATAGCTTCAGTGAAAATATACCACATAATAGGTTAATCTGATTTATTAGGAAATCCTCTACCATACTCTCAAGATGGTGATGAGGATAAAGATAGAACCAACATTCTCCCCATTGATGTTGAGTGAACTAACAATTTGATCTGAGTTTTAAAAACTAAACTTTTGTAATTGCTTTAGTGAAATTATACCACATAATAGGTTAATCTGATATATTAGGAAATCCTCTACCATACTCTCAAGATGGTGGTGAGTAGAAAGATATAAAGCTCAATTTATACCTATTTACATTATAGTACTTATATTGGTTTGTTTTGTTATATATAATTTGAAATCATTGATTTTCATAAAGACTAATAGACTTTTGCCTAGTTTTTAATATGGTAGTTAGAGAGGCATTTTGAATTAGTATGGATTTTAGATATAGACAGTATGATAATAGGGTACTGGATGGGATGTATCTTTCCAGATTTGGGGAAATGGGTAAATAGTGTTTATTTTTAAGGATAAGTGGCCATTGATGCTCTACTTATTGGAACTAAATGAAATAGTTTTTTTCTATATTAACAATGAAAATGTTGATTTCTAATTTTTCTAGGTGGGAACTAAATGAAAAAGTTTTTTTGTTTTAAGATTATCGATGAATGAATATATTATAAAAACTAAGATTTTATAATATACAAATGAATATAAAATCAAATCTACACTCTAGGTAGTAATATTACCAAGTATCTAAGTACTATTTTACATATCCAAGCTAATCCTAGTTCTTCGGTGTTTCTAGGTGAAGACACATTTAGATTGAATGATATTTATCAAAATAAATTGAGTATCTAATTTTTTATTTTTTTATTTAATAAACTAAAAATATTTTTTTGAATTTACTAAAAAAGGAAAATCAATTCCAACATTATATCTTTTACTCTCCTTGGTTTGACTAGAGTTTTCTACTTGTTAGTGTGCTTTTTTGTGTGGGACTAAAAGCTTGATTTGTATTGAAAATTACATGTTCAAAGTGATTATATTTATTTTTATAAATGCATTAAGTTTCCCATATAATATTCAATCCCAATTCAAAACTATAATGTTATTTTTAAATTATACCCGAATAGAATAGATAATGAATCTAGTGAATAACTCATATCAAACATATTCTTTGGATTTGTTTCATGGGAAACATACAAATTGGTATAATAATATAAGCCCAAAAAATCAAATGCAACTTTTACATATCCATTTGATCTCAAACAAAAATAGGTAAACATGTACCAACTAGGTTTGTCATTCTTTTCACATATTTCCCTCATGATTGGATTCATAAACCTACAATTTGGATTTAAAAATTAATACAAAGTCAGCATTATACAATAAATGATAACTTCTTAACTAATCATGAAATATATAACCCCTTGAGTAGTCTTACAATTAGATGGAGCTTTTAAATAATGCCACATTCTATGGCCCACTTGAAGATTTTTAATATATAAAAATAAACCACTGCCCAAAAAGAAACCAAAAACTCATAACCAAAAAGATACTGAATAGCCAAAATAAAAATACTTCAAATTATTTGAATCATTCTCCTTTTAAAAATAAAGATCAATTACAATGTATTAATGGAATTGTATGTGAACATTCTTTTCTAATTAATAAATAAAACATTCTAAATTTATCTAAAAAACAATTTCTATGAAATATCAACTAACATTTTCTATGTCATTTCAAATGTCTTATTTTATTTTTAAAAATTATATTAATTAAATATTAACTAATTATTAAATAAATGGCATGATTATTTTACATGATTGACGCTATTATAGAATTAGAGTTAACAATAATTAACAAACATTATTCCCCTTGATGTTGAGTGAATTAACCATTTGATGCTAGTGATTCAGAAACTAAACTTGTGCAATAAATTTAGTGAAGATATATGCAACCTATTCTTATGTGTATATATACTTCAATTCTACATCTTTCCTTTGAACCAAATCTTGAACAAAATGGTTCTTCAAGTCAAAATTCTTGGATTTGTTATGACACACTTGATTCTTGGCTAATTTTATTTCACTTATGTTATAACTAAAAAGTACTCTAGGATAATTTGTTTCTCTCCAATTTCTTCTAAAATATTTCATAGACACAATGCTTGTGTATTTCTCAAGTGACTTCTATATATTCTACTTATATAGATGAAAGAGAAATTAAAATTTTATATTTTGAACATGATGTAACCAATCCAAAACCAAGTGAAAAATAATTCTCAGATGTTGAATTTTAGTCATCCCAATTATCTTCCCAATAAGAATCACTAAAACCAAAAACTTCAAACTTTTTAATATCATAATAATAAATACCAAATCGTTTAGTACCTTTCACATACCTCAAAATTATCTTGGATACCTTCATATGAATTTCATATGGCTCAAAAATATATCTTGATATAAGAGAAACTGAATAAGTAATATCTGGTCTTGTGTGAGTTAGAAACATTAATATTCTAATAATACTTATGTAATTTGTCTCATCAACTCTTTCAACACCATCTTCTCTACACATCATAACTCCATGAGTAGTCTATTGGCAAACTTTGATTATATTACATTGTTCAGTGAACTATTAGGAGATTATTAATTTAGTTAGTTTGGTGGTTTGTTATACAACACTGATTAGTGAACCATAACATCGATAACATGCATTTTTTAGGTGATTTGGTGGCATAGAATTTAGTGATCAATTGGTAGTTATAGGTTTGGTAACTATCTGAACTGATTCTATTATGTATATATTCCTTGTTGATCAACAAAAGCATTTGAAGCATTCTACTTATTATATCTCATCATTGGTATCAAAGCATGATGGAATCCTAAAAATATATGATGGGCATTAGTTCTAAAATTTATCCTTGTGGATGCCTATAGTTTATGATAATATCATATGTGGATTGACAAGTTGTTTAGTAATTAAAAATTATGTAGATTGATAAGTTGTTTAGTTATTTAAACCATTAAAGATTTTTTATTCTTGCATGAAATGAGTATCAGTTACTTGTTATATTATTTCATCTCTGTTGGGACTTTTGAGTCCATTTGTAACTATGAGAACCTTTAATTTCAATCAAATTTGGTGTCATTCTACATTGGATTGAGACTTCAACATCACCCAAATTTTATTAGCACTGTTCTCTACTATTTTTTCAATCTTCATGCAATTCCATAGATGATCCAACATCTTGTCACTGTACATGCATCTAAATACAATATTCTAATCGAATTGCTTTCCATACAAGATAGAAGTTGAATGTATATCCTACGCTTTTGCAATGGTAGACACTCAAATAAACATGGATCATTGAAGATCTTGTTTGCATTTACATTTAGATGATCTATTAATATCAAGTTCAACTCAGATAAGAGTGATGGTTGCTATAGGTTGGATTTATTTGAGTTTCCTTTTATTTTCATGTTATCTATACTTCATCTAGTTTTAGGTGCATGTTTTGTTATTTGCTCTAACCCTCTTTAGTATTATCTGTCATGACATTTTTTTATAATAGGAGTATTTCTGGTCATTTATTGTTGGTATAATAGTTTTAGGTTTGTTAAAATTTCAAAAGTGTCAAAATATTAAAAGTTGAGTCATCTTTTATAATAGTCTTGTTGTATTTTTAAAAGTTAGTTTTATAAAATGTATTTTATGTTAAATGTCAAAAATAAAATATTGGGTCAAATATAAACATATGCATTTTTTAGCATACTCGACATCTAATGAGCATGTCCATATTATGGATAGGATCCCATTTCAGTCAAAATGACATGCAATTGAGTTTCATCAAGATATTCACTTAGTGAGTAGCTTCATTCACTAGAGGCTGGAGGATACACAGATGCTAGAGGATATTTAGAATTATCTCATGAGTTTCCTATGATGGGGTCACAACATTGCTATGGTGATAAATTTTGGTGAGTTTGTTTATGTTTTACAATGTGTTTTTCAATAAGCTATTGAGCATTATTTTCCAATTTGTTACCTCCTGAAAAAAGAACATTATGGGGAGAAAAAGCACTAAAGTAGTACTTGGTTTCTAGAAAAGGGTTTGTGGTAATCTAAGAAACCATTGAAGTGTTGTAGAAACCTCCTACAACCCTTTAGGTTTATGGTTAACCTGTTACATAAAACTGTATAGGTGTGTGGTAATCCTCGTAATCTGAGAAACCACTGAAGGTGTTAGCAGAATGAAGTGTTCCTATCACTTCCAATTTCTTAGTAATCTTGCAAGGAAAAACGAAGGTGACATCAAGAACTTGAATCCACAAAGATAGTATGCCACCTTAAAATGTGAGCAGGCTACGTGGAGAGTGTAAATCTTTTTATAGTGTTTGTAATAAAGGAGGGATCACTATTAAGAAATATGATGTTTGTCGACACAATGTAATAAAGCAGGGAATGTTGGAAAAATTTGATAATTTTACATTGTTCAGTAAACTATTAGGAGATTATTAATTTAGTTAGTTATGTGGTTTATTATATAGCAACAATTAGTGAAGCATAGTGTTGGTAACATGCATTTCTTAGGTGATTAGGTGGCATAACAGTCAGCGATCCATTGGTAGTTACAAGTTTGGTAACTATTTGAACCAATTATATAATGTACATATTCCCTATTGTTGATCAATAAAAGTATTTGAAGCATTCTCCTCATTATATTTCATCACAGTCAGAGTAGAGAATGGTTTACAGTCAACCTTATTGAATTTCTTCAACATATCATTTGCGTACATTGTTTGACAAATGAAGATATAATATTTACATTGATGAACCTCCCTCCCTAAACAAAAATTTATGAGACCTAAATATTTAATTTCAAATTCATTCATCATTGCAATTTTTAATTCATCTTTCATCTTAGAATTGCTTCCCATTTACAACAAATCATCAACATACAAACTTATAATAAGGATATCATTATCTTCTTACTTGTAGTAAAGAGTAGGCTCATGTTTTCTTATTTTGGATCTATTATGCTAAAAATATCCATCAATCCTTGTATAACATGCTCTAGATACTTGATAGATATTTAACTTGTAAACTTGATATTCTTCACCTTACACTTCAAAACCTTGTGGCTATTCTACATAGACTTATTATTCTAAGTACCCATTGAAGAAGGCACTATTAACATCCATGTAATGTATGCTCCACTTATTTTAAGCTACTGGTGAAATCATCATTCTAATAGTCTATATTCTTGTAAGTAGTGTAAATGTCTTTTCATAATCTATCCAATATGTTTGTGTGAAGCCCTTAGCAACTAACCTTGTCTTATTGATTTCAACACTTCCATCATTATTGTACTTAGTCTTGTAGACCCATTTAGTATCAATATTTTCATTGTCATATGGAATCTCTATAAGCTCCCAAGTATCATTCCTATGAATAAAATCTATCTCTTGTTACATTTCTTGCACCCAAACATCATTATTACATGTATCTTCAAAATATGCTGGTTCAAAATCATCTTGTGTAATTAAGTCATATTTGACTATCTCACCTCTTGGAAATTATTCATGTGTTTGTCTTCTTGTACGCTGATAAATTTCACTCAAGATTTTTATCTTTCTTGAAGAAATAGGACTTGAAACAAGAGTTGTGCTTGGAATCCAAGCACTAAATGAGGGGCTATTTAATGGACTTGTACTTGAAGCTTGAAAAATTCTTAGAATATATGCACTAATTGAGGGGATACTTAATGGACTTGTATCACTTGGAATTGAAGTACTTGTGGGCTGACCATTAGTAATATCATCATAAGTAAAATCAATAAAAATAGATTTAGACATGTCAATATTGCCTTTATTTTTATCATGACCATACTCTCTCCCTTCATAAAAAATAACATCTCTTGATATAATTACACTATTAGTGATAGGATTGTAAAGCCTATAGGCTTTTCTTTATTCATTTTACCCAATAAAAATACAAGACTCACTCTTTGGATCTAATTTCTTCCTTTTCTAATCAACTACATGAACATAAGCTAAACAACCAAAAACTTTGAAATATTTGACAATAGGTTTATTTTCATACCATGATTCATATGGAGTCATTTTTTCAAGTAGAGTAGTGGAAATTCAATTAGAAATGTGTACTAATGTAACAAACTTCATCACTCTAAAAGGAGTTGTTCAATCCCTTTGTTTGTATCATACTCCTTACCATTTCAACCACTATACATTCTTACTTTTAGCCACACCATTTTGTTGAGAGTAGGCATTTTTGAGTTTTCTTATGATTCTTTTAAAATCATATTAATTCATAACATCATTTGAACAAAATTCACCTCCACAGTCAGTCTTTAAGCACTTTATTCTTTAACCACTTTCATTATTTTCAAGGTCTTTGAATCTCTTAAATATATCAAATGCTTCACTTTTTGTTTCAAAAAATAAACCCAACACTTTCTTGAATAATCATCAATAAATGTAACGAAATTATAATAGAATTACTTATATTTTTGTACATAATGATTACATATCACATAAAATAAACAAATATAAGATATCACATAATAATAATTCACAACATAGTAGAATATTGGATAATATAGTAAACCCACATCAATGGAGAAACCTCCACAACAATGCAATAAGAGTATAATACTTAACATGATGATCAAAGACTAACCACTACCTCCTATATATAGTCTACTTAACCATGATTATTCCATAGGCCAACCTAACTAAGAATATATATATATATATATATATATATATATATATATATATATATATATATATATATATATATATAGATATATATATATATGTAACAAGAATATAAAAAAAGTATGTAAGTCATAAGCTAGCCACACATATCCCTAGAGATGCTCAAAGTTAAGGGCATAGCATGCCCTTCCCCTTCAGAACAACATTGTCCTCAATAGTGAGTCAACTCTAGATGATTCTGCACAAAGGATTCATCCTCCCAAGTGGCATCTTCACAAAGCATATTATATTATTTGATCAGGTACTCCTTAATTGATCTAGACCATAGATGTTTAGTGAGAATTTGAAGGATCACCTCAGGATCAAGAATAACTCTTCATCATCCAATTTAGGTAACTCAGTTTTAGTATAAACTCTATGTCTAACGAATTTATTTAGGCATGATACATGAAATACTAGATGTATGCAAGTAGTGGAAGGAAAATCTAACTTGTAAGCCACACTACAATTTTTTTTAAAGATCTGATAAGGCCCATAATACTTAGGGGACAACTTGTTATCCTTTTTGTATTGCTTAAAGGACATCTAATTATATGGTTTGAAGTGAACATAGACCCAATCATCAATGTAAAAATGACTCACTCCTGTGTTGATTTGCATATTGTTTCATTTGATTATAAGACATGGATAAATTTTCATGTAAACTTGTAAGGACCTCCCGTTGATGGTGAATAAGTTATTCAACTATATGAACCTTAGGATGGACCTTCAACATATTAGTGATGGATGGATATTGATATTCATATAGTGCTATAAAAATATACATTTTAGAATAACTATGAACAAAATAATTATACCATCATTGAACAAGTGGCAACCAATGAACCCATTTATCCTATTTATCAAAAAAATAATGGAGATATTCTTTTAGACATTTGTTGACTACCTCAGTTTGTCCATTTTATTATGATAAGATGACCTATGAGCCAACTAGGTACCCAAATATGTAAATAACTCAATCCATAAATTTTTAGTAAAAATGGAATCTCTATTACTAACAATGATCTTATGGGTACCATGTAATTTCTAAACTATATTCAAAAAAAGAAGCTACTATACTAATAATAAATCGATATGATAAAGAACAGAAATAAGCATGCTTACTGAGATGTTCTACCACAACCATGATATCATTTTTACCATCAAATATCAGTAACCTTGTAATGAAATCCATATACACCTCTTCCTAGTGTTGGCTAGGGATGGAAAAATAATACAAAAGACCTGAGGTTTTGATGGTTTCTCCTTTATTTTGTTGATAGATCATATATTTAGCTAGATATTTCTAGACATCTCCCTTGATTCTTTTCCAAAAAAAATCTACTTGATTCTATGATAGGTTTTTAAAAATCGTGAATGACCCCCAATGGGAGTTGCATGAAGTTCCTGATAGATTTTTTGTTTAAGTTATTTTTACATAGGTATAATATGTCTTTATACCATAATGCATCACCCTTCCATGTGAATTTTTCAAATCCACCCAAACCTTGCTAAATTTTTTGAATCAAATCATGGGTATCACTATCATTGTTCCATTCTGATCATGCTTCCTCTAGCCAATTCGCCTACAAAATAGTCATAGCACATAACAATGCCTCAACTGATTCATCCTTCTTAAATAGTTCATTTACCACTACATTATCTTTGCCTTTCTTGTAAACTACTTTAAAATCATAGCATAACATCTTAGTTACACATTTTTTTCTTCTACAGATGACAACCATTGTTCTAAAAAATATTTGGGACTGTCATGATTAGTCTTTACCTAAAAGTGATGACCCATCAAATAAGGCATCTATTGTTTGACTATATGTAAAATGGCCATCATTTCCTTCTCATAAATGGCCTTGTGTTGATTTTTAACCTTTATTTCATGACGTTCAAATGTAAGTGGTATACCTTCTTGCATGAGTATAACACGTATACCACACCAAGATGTATCGCATTCAACCACAAAAGTTTTATAAAAATTAGGAGTGGCCAACATTAGAATGGCGCACATAGCTAATTTTAATTATTCAAATGCCCTAGTAGCTATATGAGTCAACTAAAAGGAGTCTTTATTCAATAAAGAGGTGAGTGGGGATACAATACTATCTTAATTTTTGACAAACCTACAATAATAACCAATTATTGCTAGAAATTATCTTAGTTAATTGAGTGTCTTACGAATCAGCCAGTCCACCATTGCTTGGAATTTTTTAGGATCCAATTTCACTCCTGCATGTGAAACCAGATGACCCAAATACTAAAATTCACAAGCTCCAAAAGTACATTTGAAAGGTTTGGCATACAATTGATCTTGTTCTAGAATTGAGAGTACCTATTTCACATGGTACAAATGGTCTTCCCAAATTTTAATATAAATGAGGATATCTTCAAAATATATGAAAACAAATTTCCTCAAAAATCACCTAAAAAAAGTATTCATCAAACTTTGAAAGGTGGATGGTGTATTTGTTAGCCTAAAATGCATAACCAAAAACTTATAATGGACCTCATGAGTGTTGAAAGTAATTTTGGGTATATCTTCATCACAAAATCAGATTTGATGATATTTAATACACAAATTGAATTTGGTAAAATAAAGAGCACCATTTAATTCATCTAGAAAATAATCAGTGATAGGAATAGAAAAAATATCTTTGATAGTGTACATGTTGAGTTATCTATAGTCAAGGCACATACTCTAAGTGTCATATTTATTTTACACCAAGATAACTAGTGAAGAATATTCACTTTGGCAATGGTGAATGATTCCTGCATCCAACATCTCTTATACCATTTTTTTAATTTCACTTTTTTGGACAAAGGGATACCTGTATGGATTGATTTTAGGTGGTGTACTACCAAAAATAAGTTTGATATCATGATCATGTGTGTATCTAGGTGGAAGTCCTTTTGTCATGTCACTAAATATAATTTAATGGGCGTCAATCACTAGTTGTATATTAAGTGGTGTAGATGGCTGAGTTGGTTGAACTTCCATGGAAAACAAGTGTGTTATAAATCCTTTAGCACCCTTTCAGAAAACCTTTGTCATTTGATGGGATATAACAAGTTGTGAATATTTAACCCTTAATCCCCTTAGCTCAAATGTCCTTCCCTCAAAGTTAAAATACATGAATAATATTTATAAATTCATCTAAATAGTGCCCAATGTGGTGAGCCCTTATACTTCCAAAACAATGTCAGCTCCCCCACAGGAACATAAAATAAAGGAGAATATAATAAGTAGTCTCCCATGGATAAATTAATACCATGGAATTTTATTAAACAACTAATAGTACCACCATCTAAAATCATAACCTAAAATTCTAGACTATGATAAAAGAAATAGTTCAAGCGAGCAACCAACTTACTATTGACAAAATTGTGTGTGCTCTTAGAATCAATCAATATAGTAACCTTCTATTTTTTTATGAAATTACTAATACCTGAAATGGAATGATAGGAAATAGTAGGTTGTGAGTTTTTAGATTCCTCCTTACAAACTTATTAATCCTCGCCAATTGCCTTCTCCTCATCATCATCGTCCTCATTGGCACCTTCGATGTAAAGAAACTTCTTTTCAGCACAAAAATGGTCTTTACTCCATTTTTTATCACAACTATAACACAACCATTTGGCTTGTTTCTCCTCAAATTTATGAGGTGTTAATATTTTGGGTTGAGGATATGATGGTGCTGGAAAGGTATGATCATGACCAGTAGTGAATATTTTCCATTTGATCATTTCTTTTTCCTCTACCATGCATGTTCATGGGATAGCTTATGATATAGATGTTGGGTTAAAAATTTAAACCTATAATTGGATTCTATCTTTGAGGCCACCCAAAAATAGATCAATCAAATTTTGCTTAGTGATGTCTTCCACCCATAAGGATAGATTCTAAAATTGATGAATATAATTTTTCATAGTTCCTATTTTATGTAGTTTAGCTAACTAGCTAAAGTAGTTCTCTAAAACATTATTATGATAATGAGCCAAAATCTTATCAATGAAAATAGACAATCAAACAGAAGCACCATTATTTTTCTTTTGAGTACACAACTAACAATACCAAATGAACTGCTCAAGCTCTAGACACAAAGATGCCACTATCACCTTTTGAGAACTAGGAGTTTCATGTAGATCAAATAAATTATAAATTTAGGTAATTTAAGTGAGAGTATCCTTACCATCAAACTTAAACATGTCCACTTTTGGCAACGTTAGTTTCACACTAGAATTGGAGTTGTTAGTGTTGAGAGGAGGAACCCCTGAATGATGAAGTGGAAGGTTATTTGACTATAACTAAGGTGAAATGTCATCCAATTGAGTAGTGATCTGATTTAATTGAGTGTGAACCCCATTAATTTATTTTCATATCGCTAAAGCATTATTTTTAACTACAACAAATTCATCATGTCACACCAAGCTCTTTATGTCAGCCTGAAGTTGAGAAATTAATGGATATAAAGTTCTAGATTCTATATTTCTAGTAGGAGTCTTAGGATTTTCTTACTCCCATTTTAGTTCCCATGTAGGATTGTCCATATACAAACATTAAGAGTATTTTTACCTTAAAAAAATTTTACTAGGAGATAGTATTGTTGTGATTGACTTGCCAAGATGAATCTAATGACTACTTTTGCACACTAGGGTAAAAATTTTAGCACCAAAAAAGTCTATTGATAGAATATACTATTATGATCATCTCATCGAGATGAATCCAATGGATACAATTATGTAAAGTAAAAATTATGCAATCTAAAAAAAAATGCTACAAGAAACTTGCTCAAATCAATTCTCTGATACCACTTGTAATGAAATTACTTATTTGTTCACTCAGAATGATAATATATCACATAGAATAATCAAATATGAGAGACCACACAATAATAATTGACAATAGGGTAGAATTATTGATAATATAGTAAATCCACTTCAAGGGAGCAACCTCCATAATAATGCACTGAGAGTAGAAGACTTAACGTGATGATCAAAGACTAACCACTAGCCCCTATTTATAGTCTACTTAGCCATGGTTATTTTATCGGTTGACCTAACTAAGAACATAGAGAAATGTAACAAGAATATAAAAGAGGTATGTAAGCCACAATTCAGCCACATATATCCCTAGACACATCAAAGGTTAAGGGCATAATATAAATATGATGACCTACCAAGACTTTTTTTTTTGCATAGGACCGTAAATATTTGAGTGAACCAATTGAAGTGGATGATAAGCCCTTCATACACTACCTTATGTAAAATATTCTCTTGCATGTTTGTCTTTAACACAATGTTCAAAAACTTATTTATGCTCTTCAACCTTTGGCAAATAATGAACTAATTATTGTGATGTTAGTAAATTCAAATATTGAAAATTCAAGTGTCCATACCTGAAATGGCACAACCAACTTTTATCTTCATATTCCATATTTGTAAGGTTATTACTATGCTCTCCAAACTTCAATGAGAACATCCTATTTTCAGACATAGGTATAATTACAATAACCTTATTTCCTTGAATTTTATCATAGATCATGTATTGCCTATCATTAGAAACCACCTTATAGTTATTTTAAGATAGTTATCCAACACTCAACAAATTATGTTTCAAATTTGTGGTGTAATAAATATCATTAATACCTTTTTAACTTCTATAGTATTCACTTTCATAGTTATTTTTGCTTCAACCTCAAAATATTTATCATCACCAAGTTTGATATTGGTTTCGAAATTTATTTCCATTGTAGAAAATGACACATTATTCCTTGAGTGTGATGAGAACAACTTCAATCTAGATACCAAACCTCATTATGACTATTTTAAGATTTTCATATGAAATGAATGAATTACATGAAGCATCACCATCCTCATTAGCATAATTAGTAGTTTTATCTTCATTTCTTATCTTTAATTTACTTTCCCAATCAAAGTGACCATTCCTGTAACAATAATAGTGTTGAATATTTAGTTTATCAAATCTACTTTTTTCCTTTATCTCTTGCAACTGACCCACCTGTTCTTCCTTTGTATCATTTTGATTAATTGAATCATGTTAAATAATTGTATTTAATGTCTTTACCTTGTCCTTAATTAATTTTTATATTGTCTTTTCTCTGTACATGATTATTCTTATTTATATTGTTGATACCTTTAGTCTTTGTGATCTTTAATTTTGAGGAAAATTTATTCTCATCACTTTCATTTAATTTCTCTTTTAGTCTTTATTCATGGGACACAAGAGATATAATTAATTGATCAAACTCAACAGTAGTCAAATCTTTCCTTTCTTAAATAATGATGGAAACATTATTCCACCTTGTTGTTAGAGAACTTAACACCTTTTTAACAATAACCTCTTTGTTAAATATTTATCCAAGTGTAGCCATATTGTTAACTACATCCTTTACTCTTACAAAAAAATCACTCACACTTTCAGCTTCTTGCATATTTAAATTATCAATTTCTCTTTGAATGTTTTTAATATAACCACTTTGACTTGTCCATTACCTTGGTAAGATTATTGTAGAGTATTATAGGCATCCTTGGTTATCATTGTACTTGTAATGATTAGAAATATGCTCTTGTCTAGAGTTGTTTGAATATGAAATAAAGCTTGTGAGTTATAATTCTTATATTTCTTCTTAGCTTACCTATTATTAGCTCGAATAATTTCCTAATTAGTTAGTTAATCATAACTAGTTCCTACAATCTCCAATAATTTTCTTTTTGTCAAAAGAATCATCATCTTGATGCTCCAATAATCATGATCATTACCACTAGATTTTGAAATAGGAAAACTATTAGAGTTTGACATGATAAATTTTTAGAAGGATTTGAAAAAACATCTACCCAAACCAAGATTTGATACCAATTGAATATATTTAAATATATAAAAATAAACCTTGCATAGAAAGAAACCATAAACTCACTACTAAATATATGCAATATTCATAACTAGAAGAAATATAAAATAAATACATAAAATTAACACAAAAATACTTATTCCAATGTTTTGAATCATTCTCCTTTCAAAAATAAAAATCAATTACAATGTATTAATAGAATTGCATGTGAACATGTTCTTATAATTAATAAATAAAACATTCTAAATTTATCTTAATAATAAAAATATCAACTAAAGTTATCTCTAGCCTTTCAAAGGCTTTAACTTTTTTTAAAATATATTAATTTAAAATTAACTAATTATTAAATAAATTGCATGATTATTTTTCATGATTGAAACTATTATAGAATTGGAATCAACAATAATTAACCAACATCACTAATATAATACCAATTGATCCTTTTGTACAATTTAAATTAAAAAAATAGAATTTTTTTCTTAAAATCATTATTTATCTTTGAAACCTGTATAAAGAGTAGCAATGAAATTGCATCCATAAATAGTTACATTAGGTGAACTTACAGTTTTTCTTGTACACATACACCACAATTACATGGGAAAGAAGCAGGCTATGCCCTAGAAAATGTCTAAACATAATCCATAACTCAAACTACAAAAGTTATATCATAATAAAATGTTTGTTGTGCCTAAATTTGAGTGGAGCTCATTATTGGAGAAGAGACTAAATCCCATGAATCTTTAGGATGAATTGATCTATAACCTCCACCTAAGTTCATGCCTCAAAACAATAGCGATATTAATTATCATAGTGATGTATAAATTGTATTGAAATATTGAAGTATTTTTCTTGAAGATGGATAACTACCTCCAAAATGAAATATAAGCAATCTGAGAGCAAAAAAATTCCTTATTGAATAGATATAAGACATGAATGCATCATAACCACAGGTCGTTGTAGAGGGTTTCTCTCTTTGCCAAGTATGGGTTATGTATGATAGTCTGAGTGAACTAGATTTCCTTCAAACTATAAAGGTTAGATGGTATGTGCGTGATTTTTCTTTATGTTTTAGATTTTTATATAATTATTTTAAATTAAAGATTTTTATATGTTTTAAATCATAAAATTAGGAGATTTTCTAATCACTCTTTTAATTTATAAATAGATATTAATGGAAAGAAAAAACTAATTTTTATGTTTTAAATCTATATTTATTGGAAATCTAAATAATTTAAACCCTGGTTTTAAAATTTTTTAAAGATTTTGATAAATGTGAAAGAGTTCACTCAACAGGTTTATCATATAATTTAAAGAAATCCCAATTATTAACACAAACATCTTATTCTTATTTATGAATGATGGGGAAAAAATAATTATTAATATGAAACTTTGATATTATTGAAAATAAAATTATATTAACAAATTTTAGAAATCAATGTTTAATATTTTTAATATTTTTTGATCTCTTTGGATAGTGGTTTCATGTATTTTTCATACTTTGTGAGTAGGAATATCCATGCATTCATGGCAATGATGACAAACCAAGGTTCTTCATTTAATGGACATTATGACAAGTTATATTACATAGAATCTTCAATCTATTTTTGATTCATTGTATTTTTATATTTAGTTTGTTAGTAGATGGATTTGCATTACAGTCTTAAAATTACAAAAAAGGATGTTACAACACTAAATGTGTGGGCTTTGTTGAGGTCGGTGAATCTTATATAATAGGAAATCCTCTGCCATACTCTTGAGATGGTGTTGAGTAGAAATGGATAAATGTTGATATATACATGGTGACATTACAGTAATTCTATTGGTTGTGTTTTGTTATATTCAATTTCAATCATTGATTTTCATAAAGTCTAATAAACCTCAACCTATTTTTTAATATGGTTGTTGGAGAGGGATCATGAACAATTATGGGTTTTAGATATAGATGGTATGACAATAGAGTATTAGAGGAGAAGTGGCTATTGATGTTCCACCTCTTATAAATCCTTACTCGATGACAAAGATTGGTAGTGGTCAGTTCGCTGAAGTAGGGTCTAAGGTGATGGAAATCCTTAACTGATTGTTAGAATATGCCAATAGCTGATCTTCTGGTAGGGTGAGCACACAAGTATTCTACAAATCAATAACCTTGATTGTAATCGTAAATTAATAAGATGTGTAGTAATTGGCTTTGTATTAAATTGACTTACTTTACAAATATCTGCTATACACTAATCAACTCTATTACAATAGCATGGTGAAGAGGAATACAAAGAAGGATTATGGGGAGTTAACTTACTAGAGAAATCTAGATGGAAATGAGTGTAACTCACTGTGGAACTCATAAGAGAACACACAGTGGTACTCAATAGTACTCCACATGGAACTCTAGGTAGAACTCACCCTCTCACCCAATTAACCTCTTATCACACCTAAGTAAGCTAATGCTAAAAGTGTAGGAATTATCCATTTAAAAATTAAAAGGAATAATGAATATTCTACACTAATACCCCCCTTAATAATAGCTTAGGTGGGATAAAAATAAAAGATGGATCCCAACAAGTCCTAATGAGGTACCCAAGTACTAGTGATGATCCTAGTATCCTACAAAATATAATAGATGTGTGCCTCCACAATGAAGAGAGAGAATTTGTACATAGAATTTCAACTGATGAATACTATAGTAAGTCCCTCTGCAACAAATATTGTTTCTTCCTTTTGGAAGAAAGAAACCATGAGTTGTCAAACTACTGAATTCCCACTCAAGTGGAGTGTAGATAGGAATTATGATGTAGATCTCTCAAAAATGCTCAAATGTATCCCTATTAATTCTTGAATGTGCAAAATTCTAATCAAATATCATATGACTAACTATCAAAGATGGAAATGAAGAAACAAACAATGAAGAAGAGAGAAAATCCAGAGAAGAAGATGGACATGAAACATTCACTAAAAGAATGTCCATGTGAAGAGTGAATCATGACTCACCAATCGAAGAAAGAATGTCCACATGAAGATATGAGTCATAAATGATCACAATAGGTTTAATCATACTAAAATTAGTAAAGTCCTTAAAACTGTAAGTTTTTGAAGGCTCTAAAAGAGAAACAATATGCATAGAAATGGAAGTATAATCTATAATAGGACAACTAAGGTCTGGTAGAATATTATCCTATAATGGGGAATCAACAAAAGGAAAAGCACCATCCACCATTGATGTAGCATCATAAGAAATAGAATCATGAGAAGAGATTACAATAGTCTTAGAAGAGATAATAGCAAGCGGACTAGGAGGTGTGACATAAAACTCTACAGGATCATTGAAAAGACTCTATAGTACACTCTAAATAGTGCATGGACACTTTTTATATTCCACATAGAAATAAAGATCCATGGAAACATGTAGTAATAGAGTAGAAAAAACCGTATCACAAGTATTATCCCACTTATTAAACTAAATAGGATCAATGAGTGCAAGAATCTATCCATATAAAAATGGAATATGATTCTTGTGAGTGAGCAAGTGTTCCATGTAAGCATGTAAGAAGCATAATTATCCTTCCCAAGAAGTATCAATGTAGATGAAACAACTCTCCTCATCTGAAGTCTCTCAAGTGAGGTTGAAATGATCGAGAAAAGACACCAAAAAACTACATAACTACACAATATACTCTGCAATGAACCCCCTAAAGCACACTCATGAAAGGGACATCAGGCATAGGTGAAAATGCATCCAAATGAGAAATTAGTGCTAGAGTAAGAAAAAAAATGGTGCATACTCTAGAGAGGAACTTCATAGTATGATAAAAATGAGTCCATATAGATGAGAGATATTAATGCATGTTGTACACTGTAGAAACTAGTGTGGCCCATAGTCCCTTGAATATTACACTTTATAACTTGAGTGCATTTTTCCAAAAAAAAGTAGACCAATGGAAAAATGACAAAAAAATATGAACTTTTGAAAAAAGTGTCACTTAAATCTGAGTTCCTAGTCGAAATTTATACCAAAATACTTTTTTTTTAAATCATTAATGTCCTATTTAATAAAAATTGCACAAAAAATTTAAATATTGATCAGGTTCTAGCATGAAGTATGTCGTGTAACCATCCATTGGAATTATCACAAAATTATGGACCTCTTAAATTCAATAAAATTCAAAAAAACAACTACCTAATCACCTTTATGTGGGCTTTTCTAATAAAAGCCTTTTCCAAGAGGTTTTAAAAAATTATGCAAAGCTATTTTAAAAAGAAATAAAACATGCTTTAATTATTTCCACGTAGTTTAGAATTTACATTTTAGAAGTTAGTAAGATATAACCCCTATTATTCATGCATGGATAGCTAGAGTGATCTACCAGAGGCTCCTTAGAGGTAAATTAGTGCAAGTATTATTTGCATGCAGTCAGATCTGAAGTTGGGCATTAAGCCACTAGTTATTTCAGTAGTGAAGAGGTAGTTTTTGAAGCTTAATACATGGAATACATCCATGTAATAACCATCAAGATGAATTGGTAGCGACCCTTCCTATGTTCATGCACTCCACACAATATTGGGAACTTGTAATAGTAGATAAGGATTATAGACTCAAAGACACTGATATGGGAGAGATGCATTGGGTGACTAAAGGTGTCGAGATTGATTTAGGTTACACTCCATTTCAACATTATAGATTCCTAATAACCTTTAGCTGACATATGTAGCAGTTGTATTCAAATCTCAAGAATATTAGAAGTGCCAACAACAACATTATATGCATAATGATCACCATGACAAGTTTGATTTGCAAATGGTGGATGGAAAACACCATTGACTGGAATTCAAAAAATATAAATAGAGGAGAATACAAATGTAAATATAGATAGAAGAATCTCAGCTTCCTCTTAGATAATCTGACAAAACCTTGTAATGTTGAAAAATTGTAAGGTCTGATTCGTCTAAAGATTCATAACTAGATAAAAATCAACAATTTCAATAGATCTCCTGCAAGAAACCTTTCTCAAGAAATAAAGCCTATAAAATAATTGAGATCTCATTGATAAAAATATTTAAATAAACCACTTTTTTATCTCCCATGATGTTGAACATGGATTGATAAGGACTTAGGAAACCCTTCAAACTATCAATCAATAACTAAGCAAATACCAATACAAGACAATACACATATTCTTTTTAATTAATTAAAGAGAATACAAAATAGAAATCAAACAAATAATATAATTATCATTACCAAAACCTTTTGATCTTATACCATGTTAGAATATGTTAGTAGGTGATCTTTTGTTAGGGTGAGCACACAAGTATTCTTATAATCAATGACACTGCTTGTATTTAGAAATGAACAAGAAGATGTGCAATAATTACCTTTGTATTAAACTAGCTTGCTTTACAAATATCTACTATGCACTAATTAGCTCTATTATAATAACATGGTGAGGAGGAATATAAATAAGGAGTAGGGGGAGTTGACTCACTAGAGAACTCTAGATAGAACTGAGTGTAACTCACTATGGAACTCATAAGAGAACTCACAGTGGTACTTAGTAGTACTCCACATGGAACTCTAGGTAGAACTCACCCTCCCACCCACTTAACCTCTTATCACACATAAGTAAGATAATGCTACAAGTGTAGTAATTATCCATTTAATAATTAAATGGAATAATGAATATTCTACACAAACACTGATGACTTCCTATATAGTGAAGAGCTTGATTCTCATTTCTTCTTTGGAGGTCCTGCGGGATATGATCATGGATGTATTTATTAGTTGATAGATTGATTGTTTCCATTTTTTAAATAATATTTTTTAATCTTATATGGTTTGTATTATCCCACATGTTGATTTAATAAAAATATATAAATTATATGTGCACAAAATTTAGAATTATGAATTAGGTACATCAGGTTTTACAGTTATAGAGAAAATGAACATGAACCATTTTTTTGAAAATATTACATGTTTTTAGTTTTAAATATAATGATGTTAATAGGTTAAATACCTTTCATTTTTTAATAAAAATTGGATGTTTTATTTTTCAATGTTATAACTTATATTA
This sequence comes from Torreya grandis, assembly GCA_037957365.1. Classification (NCBI taxonomy): domain Eukaryota; kingdom Viridiplantae; phylum Streptophyta; class Pinopsida; order Cupressales; family Taxaceae; genus Torreya; species Torreya grandis. The sequence continues at coordinate 272,358 of JARHVA010003356.1, forward strand.
TAATACAAACACTAAAAAAATCAAGGACAATGCTCATAGTATGTATGTTATTGGTAAATTCAGATTTATATGTTGGTCATTTAAAATAAGTTTTTATATTAAATGGTTTAAAGGGATTTTTAAGTTCTAAATATATCCAAATAAGTCTTATATCTTAATTATGTTGAATGCACCAGTAATCTAGTCTCACCCAACTATGCTTAATCAATCTTGATTATAGTTTTGATTATTTGATTGGCTCTATCAAGATGATTATACCCTATCAATATCATTATAAAATGTGAATGATGTTTTATGAGGTTATATCTAAGGAGAATAAATTCAAGTGAACATGGGCATTTAGTCCTAGATCACTTTGTATTGATGGTCTCAATTCTTGGGTAGGGTAATAATGGGTGGATCAAAGATTTTATTTTGCTCCTCTAAGGCACTAAGAGTGTTGATAATGAGAAGGGAAACATGTTAAGAATGTAAAATATCAATTCTAATCTCATCATACATATGTGATTGAGTGTTGATATTGGGGTCTAGTGATCTAACTCTAGGTAAGAGACCTGCTTTATGGAGGTATGGATGCTTAAGGAGTTTTATCCAAGAGGCTAAGTCAATAAATTTATAAGAATAGAATCATGTTATAAATGTGATATGTGGATGGACTTGTTATTCTATTATAAGGTTTTTGGAATGTCGGGTCTCATTGGTACAAGGCTTTGGTTATTGATTTATTTTTCTAGTTATTGGTAGTGTTTTGACATGAAATAAATCTAAGTAATTACTGAATGTAAATGATTAAATGATGGAGTCATTTTTTCTTTGTGTTTTAAAATTATAGATGCATGAATATATTATGAAAACTGAGATTTTATAATATACAAATGAATATAAAATCATATCTACACTCTAGGAAATAATATTACCAAGAATCTAAGTACTATTTTACATATGCAATCTAATCCTAGTTCTTTAGTGTTTCTAGGTGAAGACACACTTAGATTGAATGATTTGTATCAAATAAAAATGAGTATCTAAGTTCTGATTTTCTATTTAATTAAATTAGAAGGAATGTTTGGAATTTAATTCATCAAGGAAAATCAATTCCAACATTCTACCTTTTACTCTCCTAGGTTTGACTAGAGTTTTCTACTTATTAGTGTGCTTATTTATGTCAGACAAATAGCTTGATTTGAACTAAAAATCATTTTTTTTCTATTTATAAGTTTTTTTTTTTTTTTTGGGGTATAAATATCTACCTAGAGTTTAAATGCAAATTTATATGTTTTGAAATACTTTGTTGTATGGATGTAAAAAATAAATAAACTAACTAATGTTTTCGGTGTAAAGGCAGGAAGAAAGGAGAAATATTTTTCCTATCTATTTATATTTTAAGAATAAGTATCTATTTTGATATAAGAAAACAAGCTAAACTAATCTAATCTACCAAATAAATGAAAGAAAATTAAACTAGAAACCCCCAACATAATACAAATTTAGACCAAATGGAAGCAACAAATTTATTAATGATGTGATCCTCGGTGTGCTATCTCCTCCATGCAAAAAAATTGATTTCAAGAACTCTCTCAACAAGGAAAATTATAAAATAATAGTAGCAAGGGAAAGAGATAAGATGAACACAACTCTAAATAAAAGAACAATTGAAAGTGGTTGATTAATGCAATGACTAAAAAGACCTAATTTCAAAGTCAATGATCATCCTTATTTAAAATTGTCTATTCTACATGAAAATGATCAAAGGCAAAGTTAAAAAAATGAAAAGTATGATATGGTTGAAGATAGATTTAAAGCATCAATCTCTAATGCAATTTTTTGAATCTAAAATTCATCTAAAAATGAAATACTTGTAGGATATAATGGAAGTTTCAAGGGTGAGTTTAACTAAGTTGGACTTGAAGTAGAGATTAGGAGAGACTAAAAAATGATTAAAAATAGAAGAGAAAGTGATTTGGGCTAGCATGGAGGTGAACTCAAGGTGAAAACAATAATAAATACAACAAGAATCATGCAAAATGTGTGAAAATTTGAGATCTAGAGGCTAAATTTAAAACACAAACCAAATCTAATATAATTGTCCATGTTTGCATGGGACGGTTACATAATAACTAGTCTTAGTTACAAAACCACCACTTTTGATAACAAAACTACCACATGGGATGTAAAAATCATCCTATCAATGATGGTCATTTCATGGTATTTTTCAAAACCACCATTGTGGTTTAGTCACCTTACGGTGGTTTTGTAATGGACTAGTATGGTTCGATCACTGTTAGGGATGATTTTGTCCCCTATTATAGGTTTTCAAATAGGATAAAAGAAACCACCAAATCCAAACAAAAGGGGGTTTGAGGGTTCTAAGAGAGGAATAGGGATATAAAAATACTAGAGTGTTAGAGAGAATGTGCTTTTTACTTGTATATTAGGATATCATTACATTATCATTAGACATCAAACTAGGAATGTCACACTTTACAAATTTTGGGTGCATATAATTACATGTTGAAATTACCTAGCCTTATTTTTACAAATGCATTAAGTGGCTCAAATAATATTCATTCCAAATTCAAACCAATAAAGTTATATTTAAATTATACTGGTTATATTAGATAATGAATCTAGGGAATAGATCATATCAAAGCATATTCATTGGTGTTGATTCATCAGTAGCATACCAACTTTTATAATAATATAAGCCCACATAGACAAATGAACATTTTACATATCAATTAGATATCCAACAAAAACTAGTAAGCATGCACCAATTAGGTTCCTTGTACTTCTTAAGTATTTCCCTCATCATTGGATTTATAACCTATGATCTAGATATAAAAATTAATACCAAGTTGTCATCAGAAAAAAGATGATAATTTATTACCAACTAAGCATGAAATCTATAACCATTTGATTAGCCTTGTGGTTAGAAGAAGATTTTAAATAAGAAAACATTCTATGGATCACTAATCTAATACCAATTTATCCCTTTTGTATAATTTAAATGGAAAAAAATAGATTTTTTTCATAAAATCATTGTTTATCTTTGAAAACCATATGAAGAGTTGCAATGAATTAACATCCAAAAATAGTTAAATTGTCTAATCTTATACTTGCTCTTGTATATGTGCACTACAATTGCATGGGAAAGAAGCAGGTTATGCCCTAAAAAATGTCTAGACATGATCCATAACTTGAACTATAGAATCTATAATAGAATAAAATGTTCATTGTGCCTAAATTGGAGTGGAGCCAGCTATTGGAGTATAGACTAAATTTCCTAAATCTTTAGGATGAATTGATCTATAACACCCACTTGATTTCATACCTCAAAATAATATCAATTTTAATTAGCTTCATAATTACATATGTGATATCTAGTATAAATTATACTAAAATATTGAAGCATTTTACTTGAAGATGGACAACCACCTCCAAAATTAAATAAAAGGAGTCAGAGATCAGAAATCTTCCCGATTGAATAGATATAAAACATGAATGGATAAAAGATGTAAATACCTGGTACACATGTGGAAGATTTTGGACATGGTTTGGGTGGGGATTATTTAAGTTACATATTGAAAATTCAAATATCTCTCTAGCCAGACATTTCTATTTCTATTTAGTATTCATAAATTGGCAACTATCAAGTGGCAGAGACAACATACTAAACCAAATATTTAGCATGAACTATCAGTGTGGCAATCCACACCAAATGCTCCTAGATATTATGCTCAATTCTTTCTTTTCCTTTAGAGTATTGCTAATAGTTATGTCTAAGATTCAATTTTTAATTTCCTTATTTTACTATTGATTTCATTAACATCTATGTCCAAGATATTCATAGAAAAATATCTTGCCTAATTCTATAAATAATAGGCAAATCTAAATTTACAAATTTATTATAATTATTGACCTATGTGAAGGATATAATATAATAGCAAGAGATACAACTCTAATACCAATGCCAGAAAAATAGAGTAAACAAAATAGAGAAGAAAAGAAATAACCCAAAAAAATATAGAGCAAAATAAATGGAAAATCTATAGATGTTAGAAAATTAGATCTACACATAAAATGAATATGTTCATTAACAAAAGACAACAAGTACAGCTACACATAAGACTGTATATGATTATCATCAAAACACATAGAAACTATAGCTATATATCAAACTGAATAGTCCTTTGTATAGTAACTTTCTACTCTATTTCACAGTATTCTCTGCCCCTTCCTTCTATTGAACATGGTAAATAAAATGGACCCTTTTATCTCTTTATAAAATGGATAAGTTGGTCTATAGGTAATAAGATGAAAAACAATATTTTAAATGTGCATCTACGACTTGCACATAACATAGATAACATCAGGGAAAAATACTTAATACATATCCCTTGGGTAACAATACAAATCCTAGATAAGACAAATAAAATATTATGACATTAAATGCCCACCTATGCATAATTAATATTTCCAATAATCCCCCTTACTTTAAATTTTTTAAAATCATCAAAAATTTACATCAAACTACTCCAGAGCTATTGAAACATATCTTCAGAGCACATCTTTCAAGCATCCATATTTGGAGCACATCTTTGGAGTAAATATTAGTAACATCCATCTTCAGAGTATAGCTTTGGAGCACATCCTTAGAGAAACCATCTTTGGAGCACATCTTCAAAACATTCAATTTTGGAATAACATTTTTGGAGTTTTCTTGGGAGATATATACATTTGCATGATCATAAGCTCCTAAACAGCTTTGTAAAAACTAAAATGTCTCTTTTTCCAATGGATTTTTAAATATGTCGACAAACTGATCTTCAAACTTGCATAAATATAGTAAAATTTCTTTGTTGTTGATAAGGTCTCTAATAAAATGGTACCTAGTATCAATATGCTTAGTTCTATTATTAAAAGCATTATTTTTAGATAATGCAATGGTTAAACTATTGTCACAAAATATTGTATTGGCTTCCTTTTGGTTTTGCATTAAGTCTTTCAACATTCTTCACCTCCAAACAACTTGACAAGCTATACTAGTGGGTGTCACATATTTGTCTTCTACCAAAGAAAGAGTCAAAATGGGCTTTCTTGTTGAAGCCCATGACACAATGCATGTACCAAAGTGAGAAGGATAACTATAAGTGATATTTTGATCATTTATACTACCACCAAAATCACTATCCATGTACTTAATAAGACTAAAATCAATTGAAGTGGAATACAGTATGTCAAAGTCCTTTGTACTACTCACACACCTCGATATTATCTTATAGGCCTACTAATGATAGTCTTATGGAAACTATATATAAACATTAAAATTAAGGCTAAACCATACATGATATCAGGCCTCGTGGCCTTCTAATACATAATTCTTCCAACTAGCATTTTGAAAAATGTAGGATCCACACATAGTCCATCATCCTCCTTGCTTAGCTTGAATCCCATCATGACTGATGTTGGGCCTACCTTGCACTTTACCATATTGAATCTCTTTAATATTTTATTTACATATTTAGATTGAGAAATAAATATATAAACATTAGATTGATGGTCTCAGATTCCTAAAAAATATTTCATAATCCCCAAATCAATCATTTCAAATTCACTCTTCATTATTCTTTTTAATCCATCTATACTAGTATCATGGGTAAAGATTACATTATCTACATCAAAATAAACAATTAGAATGCTACATTGGTTGTTGACGTTGATGTACACTTTGGCTCATAATAATTTCTTTAGAAACCATTTTGAATGAGATACAAGTCAATTTGGTTTTACCAAGCTCTAGGAGCTTATTTTAATCAATAAAATGCCTTCTTCAATCTATATACTTTATTTTCATGACATGATATCTCATATCCTTGTGGTTGTTAAACATATACTTCCTCCTCTGTATAGCCATTTATAAAGGTTGGATTCACATACATTTGATACATAGGCACCTTATTATGGGTAGTAATAGTGAATATAATCCTAATTGTGTCCAATCATAAGGTTTCATTGATATCTCTTCTGACATATTTTGAATCCCCTTACAACTAGCCTTACTTTATGATTTTTCACTTTTCCATCAACATCTTGTTTATTCTTATAAATACACATTACACTTATTGCATCCTTATTTTTAGGCAACTCAACCAACCCCGACATTTAGTTCTTTTGAATGGACTTGATTTATTCATCCATGGCTTGTGCCCATGTATCATCACTTACAAACATTTAAAATATTAATAGATCATCTATATGAGAAAATAAAATAAAGATTGAAAATGAATTTATTGTATCAACATTATATAAGTCACTTAAACTCCTTATTTTTTGTGGTAGCATATTTTCTAGAGTTGGATTTGTAGATATAGAACTACTTGGAGTGTTAGTTGGAGTTGCTCTAAGAATGTCAGTTTGCTACGTATCTAGGAACATGATATATTGACATAAATGTGATGATAGAAATGTCAACATGAGACACACATCCCCCTTAATTAGTTATATGGTTCCAATATATTAGGATAATAGAGTAAATCATGGAATTAATGTATTGAATAATGATTGACTAGGGTTTCACTCCACACAAATTTTCTAAATCAAAACCCTGATACCACTTGTTATGATTCACACTTATAATATCTAAAAATAATGTTGAATATAATATAGATAAACTCAACACAATAGATATGGGTGGACCAAGGTTTCCAAATAATCAATATATGTAGAAATAGAATACCCTTAAGGTAGGGTAACACCATACAATACTCCTTTAGGAAGGAATAAGTCCACAATGTCTTTTCGAAGCGATAACCTCTAATATCCTCTTACAATAGAAGACCCAATGCTTACTTTATACCTTTACAATGATAATCATCTCCTTTATAAATACCTTATCTAACTAACAAAGGATGTGTAACCTCCTAGTCCCAATGTAGGCCTACCATTACCCAATGCACTAATTTCATAAGTTACTCCATTATCCTAATATATTGGACCTATATAACTAATTAAGGGGGATTTGTGTCATATTTTAGCATCTCCATCAACGCATATACATTAATATATCATTTCCCTAGATATATAGCATTACTTCCCTCTGTGACATGTTTCATCCCTGAACATAGGAAGAAACCAAATAATGAGTGTGCTTCAAATCATTTCACACTTGTCTCCAATCTTGATCATCTATCCATCCATATGTCATCTTGATAGGTGATAGATCTCCAAAATTATTTCCATATTATATTTTACTCCTTTGATTGCATTCATGATCATAATTATACTACTTTAGTGTTAATGCATAAGTATTATTCTTGTGATTCTATGTACCATATTCTATTGTACTACTTAATATTGCATAGGTCTAGAAATATAAAGAGACAATTATGTTTGCCATAAAATTACTTAAGTATTATTCTTCATACAAATGAGCCACCTTTTTCTAGCATGGATAGCATCCTCCCCAGAAAATAATTGTAACTTCGTGATCCATAAAAAAAACTAGGGTTCACAAAAACCTAAAATGCTAATAACTTATTTAAAATTGATTAAAATAGTCCCAAATTTTGACTGTAACTTCATTTTATGATATTGGAACTTTAGTAAAATGGTGTTGATAAATTTCTTCAAGTTTTGGTCTATAGAGTGAATATATTAAAAACCCTAAAATTATAATAACTCAATCAAAACTTATCCAAAATAATTTGAAATGTTTTTGGTAGATTTCTTGTATTATGATACAAAATTAGTAAAAATTTCACTAAAAAATTCCTTATATTTCAAAAGATATGATTAGATGAGTATAAACCCTAAAATATTAATACCTCCCTCAAAACTAATAAAAACTCTCAATTTTTTTACTAGACTTCATTAAAATATTATTCATATCCATTAAAAACATTATCTAAAAATTCACAATAGATTGAAATATATTGATGATTCTAGAAAACTAGGGTTTCGCTCCACAAAAATTGCCGAAATTGAAGCTATGATACCACTTGTTATGATCCACACTTATAATACCCAAAAATAATGTATAATATAATGTAGATAAACTCAATACAATAAATATGGGTAGACCAAGATGTCCAAATAATCAATATATGCAGAAATAGAATACCCTTAAGGTAGGGCAATACCATACAATACTCTTTTAGGAAGGAATAACTCCACAACATATTTTCAAGGGGATAACCTCCAATATGACTTATAATAGAAGACTCAATAGTTACCTGATACATTTATAATTATAATCATCTCCTTTATATAGACCTCTATCTAACTAACAATGGATGGGTAACCTCCTAATCCTAATGTAGGCCAACAATTATCCAATGCACTAACTCCACAAGTTACTCTATTATCCTAATATATTGGACCCATATAACTAATTAAGGTGGATTTATGCCATATGTTGACATCTACATCAACCCATATACATTAATATATCATGTCTCTAGATATATAGCATAGTTGATGTAAATGCTATTATGATTACTTGTGGAGTTTATTGTACTCTTGGTGTGGGTAGCAACCTTGAAGATATTATTGCTATGAATGGAGGTGTAGCTTGACCTATAACTTATGGTGTTATCCTAGGAGTGGAAGGACTTGTTGCTTGAGTTGTCCTTGATGATGGAAACACTTCATCAACCATATCATCATGAGGAAAAATAGGTATAATGTTTACAATCCTCTCCACACATCCATCCCATGCTTTATTCTCCATAAACTATACATCATGGTTGATTATAATTTTTTTAGTAATAGGATTAAACAACTTATATGTCTTTGTATTCTTTGAATAATTAAAAAATATACATTTTTATCCTTTATAGTCTAACTTCTTCTTCAACTCATATGTAACATGTGCATCTGCAACACAACTGAATACCTTAAAATGAGAAACACTATGTTTCTTATATATCTAAGCCTCTCAAGGGAATTTTTTCTTCACACTCTTTGTTGGGAACCTATTCATGATATAAATAGTAGTTGTCACTACCTCAGCTCAATATTTATTAAACGTGAGGTGTACAATACACTACGTGTCATCTCCATAATGGTTCAGTACTTCCTCTCCACCACACCATTTTTTTGAGGTGTATAGTAGGCTGTAAATTACTTATCTATGTCATGTAATCTATAAAAGTTGAAAAAAATTTAGAAATTTATTCACTGCCTCTATCCATCCTCAAAACCTTGATGTAGTAGCCACTTTGTTTCTCCACAAGTGCCTTGAACTATTGAAAATTAGCAAATGCATCAGATTTATGTTTTAAAAAGTAGACCTAAGTTTTCCTATAAAATCATCAATAAAAGTAAGGAAATAAGTGAAACCTCCTATAAAAGGTGTTTACATTTGTTAGTAAATATCTAAATGCATAATCTTAAGTGGTACTTTTTTCTTTTATTGATTTACCAACTAAGAAAGACTCTTTTTGTTTTTTACCCAGGATACATCCTTCACAAACTCTTTCTGATTTCTCAATTAATGGAAAACCTTTCACCATATTCTTCATATGTAATAGCTTCATCCCTCCAAAGTTCAAATGCCCAAATCTAAAATGCCACAACCAAAATTCAACCTTTTACAATTGACTAAAATATTGTTTGAATTTATCCACCACTACATTTTACTTCTTCGAAGCAGAATTAGCTTGCTCTAAAATTTACATTGGCTTGCTCTAGAGCTCAATTTATTAAATTAGCAAAATTCATTTCAACTTTTGATATTGTATTTTCTACCTTAAAGGCAGCTCCAAAATGTACATTATTTGTATTATGAACAACTTGGGATTTTTTTACCTTCATATCTAGCGTTTAATTAAGAGAAACATTTGGTTGATAGTCATTTACACTTTGGCAATTAGTTGTTTGCTTGGAAACTTGTCCAAACTTACACACTCATTATTTTCCATGTACACTTTATATCCTTTTTGTACCAATTGACAAATACTCATTAACTTATGTTTTAGACCAAGAACATAATACACATCATGCATAACTTTATGCTACCCCTTTTTGTTAGAATATTCACTGTACCTTTACTCAAAACAATGACCTTGTTGTCGTTACCAAGTATGACATAAGTTTGAACTGATTCATCAAAGCTAGAAAACAAATCTACATTACTTGTCATGTGATTGCTACAATTATAATATAAATACCATATGTCACATGGGATTTCTTAGACTACATTTCACTCAATTGGGAAGTTTATAGGAATTATTTGTGCAATCCTAGTACATGCAATAAACATAGCACTGGTGAGAGTGCTACCTGATTGATTTTGACCTTGGTTTTGCTGGTCATGCTATTTTTTCTTACATTCATGAGCTTAATGCCCAAACTTCTTACAATAATAACATTGAATGTGTGATTTGTCAATCCTTGGGTCACTTGGGTAACTGAAATTCTGATTTTGACCATTTATACAAACATTTGTAGGATTACTACTATGTCCACCTCTATGGTGACTTCTCCCTCTACGTCTAGGAATAAATTTCTATCATCCTCTTCCATAGCTTATAGATGACTAAGATGAAAATGCATTTTCCAATGAGATGTTTGAGTTATTTAGTCTATATTCATGTTTGATGAGAGAGACATGAAACTCATCAATAAAAAATTCACTCAAGTCTTTGGTTTCCTCCAAAGCCACAACTAAAGTGTCAAATTTAGAAAGAAGACTTCTAAGCACCTTCTCAACAATCTTCCTATCTTCTATGACCTCTACATGACATTCGTATTGATTAATCAGACCAATAGTATGTATAAAGAAAGATTCTACCGAATCTGAGTCTCTTAATGATAAATTTTCAAAATCTTTTCTAAGGAACTATAATTTAGCAATCTTTACCTTATCCATACACTAGTAAGCAATTTTTAGTGTATCCCATGCCTCCTTGGCTTGTTTTTATACTACAACTCTTGGTAGTATGTTTTCATGCATTGCTTGATGGATGTAGAATAAAGCTTTCCCATCCTTCTCCCTCTATTCTTTCAAAGTGTCTTTCTTAGCATGTATAAGGGTGTTCTATGTTGCCTAGTCTGCTTGTTCTACATAGCCATTTTCAACTATCTCACATACATCTTGAGACTGAAACAATGCTTTCATAGTTAAAGACCAATACTCATAATTCCTTCCTATGAAAATAGGGGTTTTCAAACTAAACATGGTGCACCGGACATGGAGGCCATTAATGGAGGAGGGTTGAAGTTCCTTTGTTCTAATACCAAATGAAGGATTTGAGTTAATAGCAAGAGCTACAACTCTAATACCAATACTAGAAAAATATAGTAAACGAAATGGAGAAGAAAATAAATAGCCCAAGAAAATACAGAGCAAGAGATAGGGAACAACTATAGCTATTGGGAAATCAAATTCGCACACAGATTGAATATATTCATTAATAAAAGAGAGAAGCTACATGTACACATAAGATTGTATATGTTTATCAACGAAACACACAACAAATACAATGACACATCAAAATGAACATTCCTTTATATAAGAATGTTTCTACTCTATTTTAGACTATTCTCTACCCCTTCCTTCCCCTATTAATGATAAACAAAATGGTTCCTTCTATCTCATTCTAGACTGGCTGCATTGGGCTCTAAGTAAGAAGATAATAAATAATAATTTAAATGTGCAGCTATAGCACACACATGCCATAAATAACATAAGCTAAAAATATTTAATGCAAATCCCTTGGGCGGTGATACGAATCTTAGAGAGGACAAATAAAATATTCTAACATTAAATGCCCAACTATGCATAACTACTACTATCTTCTCCTGAGCTGAATGTATGCATACTTCAACCAAATCTGGGGCACTATGACACCAATTTCATATAAGACTTCAAAGACTTTGGAGTTAGTGGAGTCTTGATTCATCTCTTATCTTCTTTTTTATGTCAAAACCTAAATAAAGCAAACAAAATCAATTAACACACAACTACTATTTTGATTGATACAACATTGTCTGTACATATGAAATGCTCCTCCATTATTTTTATAGTTCAACATAATCATAGTCCTATTTTAATAAGATGATTGTTGCTAGCAGTGCACAAATATTCTAAAATATTTAAAACCTTGAAGAAAATCTGTCTTCCCGTGTAGTTAATAGTGCAAAAGAAACTGACACCTTCATTTAAACCTATTATAATAAACATTAGTTAATTTATCCTAGTTTGTATGAATGTGGTGGAGAAAACTAGGAATAGACAAAACTCCCTGTTTAACTTCCTTCATGCAAGCAGTTTGCATGATCTACCTTTTAGTCATAGCATAGTTTGCATAAGAGAATTGTTAGTTTAATTCTAGTTGATTTCTAGCTCTGTTTGTTTCTCAATTATATTTATGTAATGCCTATTCGCAGATCTTACAGGGTAGAATTAATAAGATTAAAAATTCTTTTCTTGATTGCTATAGTAATCTATGCTTGTTTTATTTTCTGTTATATTTTTATTTTTCATGCTCTATTTTTGACAAATTAGTATTAGAGCTGAATAACGTCATGTTACACATACCTTCACATCTAAAAAGATGATGTGAATTGTGAATAGAACATGGGACAAAGAATTGGTCAAATAGCAAGGCTTCCAGCCACGCTAGTTTTTATGGAACAATAGAAATCACATCTGCAGCTAGCATCAGGTCACTGCCAACAAGCAGCTAGTAGATAAAACAAATCACAGATCTTGAATAGAAGAAAGAGGTCAAGTAGTTAGTGAACAAAGTAGTTGAACACATGGGAGAATAAGACAAACTCAAAAAAATTATTCTTTTCTCTTACAGAGATATCGTAGTCCAGTGTGGATGAAGTGTACAAATTTGATTGCTCAATCTAAAGGAGACTAATTAGTAGATCTGATTGCAAACCTAAATTTTTTTTCCACTATTCATAAACATGGAGAAGTAGCAATGCACTGATTATTATCAACAATCAACATTCCTACTCAAAGCCTAGTGCCTACTAGTTGAAGGAGATCATAGAAGTCAAAATAGATACAGACGTTGTACTTGCCTTGTATAGCCTAAAATAGCAAACCCAGAGCGCTGGTAACAAGATCCAAAGAGGAGAAATACTGTAGCAGTAGTAGAATCCTGGAAGCTTGAGACATGGCAAGAAACAATAGCATTTCTCAGCTCCAGATTCCCATTTTCAATGGTAAGAATTATGATTTTTAGACAATTAAAATGATAACATTGTTTTGCTCACAAGATATTTGGGATTTGGTAGAAAATGGCTTTGTAGAACCACAAGATGAGGCTATCCATTAGTTATTGAATCAAGCACAAAAGAAAGAGCTTATAGAGAACAAAAAAGAGGATGCAAAAGCTCTATTCTTAATCCAATAGGCAATGGATGAATATATTTTTTCTAGAGTTGCAGCAGCAACGAGATCCAAGTCAGAATGGAAAATCTTAAAGACCACCTATAAAGGTAATAAAAAGGTGAAAATAGCTAAATTGCAATGTCTTAGGAAAATTTTGAAAATTTGAAAATAATGATTCAGAATGTATAGACTAGTTTATGGGTCATGTATTTAATATTGTGAATCAAATTAGATCTAATGGAGAAATAATAACATATCAGAAGATCATAGAAAAAATACTCAAGAGTTTACCCAACAAATTTGATGTAATAATTATTGCTATTGAGGAAACTAAGGATTTGGAATAGTTATCAGTAGATGAATTAATAGGATCTTTGTTAGAACATGAATCTAGAATGAATAGGAATAATAATACTTCTTCTGAGAATGCTTGCAAGTCTCAAGTATCATTTGGCAAAGGAAGAGGAAGATCAAACTTGAGAGGAAGAGGCAAAGGTAGAAATGGAAGGAACAATACAGATCAAGGTGAAAATAATAATCAAAACTACAACAATAGAGGATGTGGCAACAATCACTTCCAGCAAAATTCATAAAAGTTTGATAAATCTAACATTAAATGTTATTATTGCAAAAAAAAAGGACATTATGCAAGTGAATGCAAAAAGAAACAAGAAGATGTGGACAAGCATAATGCTAATTACACAAATGAATCTAGTTCTAATTTTGGAAACTTATTTCTCACTTGTCATGTTGCTCAAGAAAATGCTAGAGATATTTGGTTCTTAGATAGTGGATGTAGTAATCATATGACAGGGAATAAAGAATTCTTTGCTAGTCTTGATGTTTTCATAAAATCTGAAGTGAAATTAGGAAATGACTACAAAGTGGATGTAATGGGTAAAGGAGTAATAAATATTTTGGAAAAAAATGGTGAAAGAAGATTTATTCCTAATGTTTATTTTATACCTAGACTAAAGCATAATCTTATGAGTGTTGGACAATTAGTATAGAAAGGTTACATAGTATCTTTTATGGATAATGTTTGCACAATACTAGACAAATTTCCAAATGACAGGTTGATAGGAAAAGTGGAGATGACTAAGAATCGGATGTTCCCTCTTCCAATTAAGTGCATCCAAGGAGAAGAGGAAGCCCACTTCAAAACTATGCATCTAGACCAATCATGGCTATGACATTTAAGGTATGGACATTTACATTTTAGAGGTTTGAATTTGTTACAAAAGAAAAATATGGTGAAGGGATTACCACCAATAGAATAGCCAGGGAGTTCATCTGAAAGTTGTATTCTGGCAAAACAGCATAGAGAGAGATTTCTAGTAAGAGCCTCATATAGAGCAAGGCTAATATTGGAGCTAGTCCATAGTGATTTATGTGGACCAATGCAAATTCCTTCATTTAGAGGTATTTCTTATTTTCTAACCTTCATTAATGATTTTAACAGAAAGACTTGGATATATTTTCTCATAAATAAGTCTGAAGCCTTTGGAAAATTTAAAGAATTCAAGGCTATGGTTAAAAAGCACAGTGGCCTTTACATAAAGGTACTTAGATCAGATAGAGGAAGTGAATATATGTCTAAAAAATTTCAAAATTTTTGCAGATATCATGGCATTAAAAGGCAACTGACTACAAGGTACGCACCAAAACAGAATGGTGTAGCAGAAAGAAAGAATAGAACAATCATGGAGATGGCTAGAAGCATGTTGAAGGTCAAACATTTGTCAAATAAATATTGGGCAAAAGCAGTAGCATGTGTCATATATATTTTGAATAGAAGCCCAACAAAAAGTGTCAGAGATCGAATTCCACAAGAAGCTTGAAATGGTAAGAAGAATAGTGTACATCATTTCAAAAAAATTGGTTGTATTGTATATACTCTTATACCATCTAAATTAAGAATAAAACTTGATGATAAAGGAGAGAAATGGATTTTTATTGGCTATAGTGAAGAATCTAAGGCTTATAAGTTGTATAACCCCATTTCAAAGAAAGTGATTATTAGCAGAGATGTGGAATTTAGGGAAAAAGAAGCATGGGATGAAAGCATTGATAAAATCAACACAATTGGAGCACCAATTCCCCAAAATAAAGAAGAATATGAAGAACAAAATTTTCAAGGTGATCAATCCTCTCCACAAGCAAGAACAATCACTCCAATAAGAACACCTAGGAGCATAGCACAATGTGAATCATCTGGTCATGCATGTCATCCTACTCCCAATTCACAAGTAAGTGATGAATCAGATCCAACTCTTGCCACTTTAAGATCAAAACTTAAAGGTAAGAAAATGAGAAACTTGAATGAGATTTATAAACAAGATGAAGAGAAGTTAGATTTGTCTTCACATTTTGTCTTTTTCTCTCATGATCCTATGTATTATGAAGAAGCAGCTAATGAGGAACATTGGATAAAATCAATGGATGAAGAGATGAATGCCATTGAGAGAAACCAAACATGGGATCTAATTAATCTACCTAAAGGTAAGGATTGCATAGGACTCAAATGAGTTTATAAGACCAAATTTGATGCAGAAGGAAGTGTTGAAAAACACAAGCCAAGGTTAGTAGCAAAAGGTTTTGCACAAGAACATGGAATTGATTATAATGAAGCATTTGCTCCAGTTGCTAGACTTGATACTATTAGAATGGTTTTAGCAATAGCTAAGAAAAATAATTAAAAACTATATTTAATCGATGTCAAATCAACTTTTTTGAATGGTTTTCTAGATGAAGAAGTGTATGTGAAACAACCACCAGGTTATGAAATGCATGGACATGAAGAAAAAGTCTAAAAATTGAAGAAGGCTCTCTATGGTCTCAAGCAAGCACCAACAACATGGTATAGCAAGATTGACTCATACATGACAAACAATGGATTCAGCAGAAACAATAGTGAGCCTACATTGTACACAAAAATTAACAAAGAAGATAAAATTTTGATTGTGTGTTTGTATGTTGATGATTTGATCTTCACTAGAAATTTGTCTATAGACACATTTAAATTAGCAATGGAGAAAGAATTTGAAATGACAGATTTGAGATTAATAAAGTATTTTTTAGGCATTGAAGTTGTATAATTTGAGAAAGGAATTTTTATTTGTCAAACTTAATATGCAAAGGATGTGTTAAGGAGGTTTAAGATGTTGAATTGTAAATCAACACCTAGACCAGTTGCTATAAGGACCAAAATTAGCAAAGAAGACAAAGGGTCAAATGTGGATTCTACAACATTCAAAACACTAATTGGTAGTTTGATGTATCTTACAGCTACAAGACCAGATATCATGTATGGGGTCAACGTAATCTCTAGATTCATGGAGTCACCAAAAGACTCACATTGGCAAGTTGGAAAGAGGATATTGAGATATGTGGCAGGAACAACAAAATATGGAATTTTATATTTCACAACTAATTATTTTGGTTTGATTGATTATAATGATAGTGATTTTGTAGGTAGCATTGATGACAAAAAGAGTACTTTTGGACGTGCCTTTTTTTTGGAACAGGGGTGGTCACATGGGCATCCAAAAAGCAACTTATAGTGACACTTTCATCAGTTGAAGCAGAGTATGTAGCAGCCACATCAGCAGCATGTCAAGCAACTTGGATGAGGAGAGTATTGACAGATTTATTTCAAGCACAGAAGGAGTCAACACCAATCTTTTGTGACAACAAATCAGCAATTGCATTGTCAAAAAAAGCATGTTTTTCACAAGAGGAGCAAGCACATTGATACAAGATTCCATTTTATCAGAGAGTTAGTGAACAATGGAGAAATCCATTTGGAGTTCTGTAGATCTGAACACCAATTGGCAAATATATTCACAAAGGCATTAGCAAAGGAGACTTTTGCTTATCTAAAACAAAATTAGGGATTGTAAATGTTGAAGTTCTTAGTGGTAGAAATTAAGGGGGAGTGTTAGAATAACCATTAGTTAATTTCTCCATGTTTGCATGCACGTAGTGGAGAAAACTAGGAATAGACAAAACACCCTATTTAACTTCCTTCATGCATGCAGTTTGCATGATCTACCTTTTAGTCATAGCACAGTTTGCATAAGAGAACTGTTAGTTTAATTCTAGTTGATTTCCAGCGCTGTTTGTTTCTCAATTCTATTTCTGTAATGCCTGTTCGCAGATCTTACAAGGCAGAATTAACAAGATTAAAAAATCTTTGCTTGGTTGCTGTAGCAATCTGCGCTTGTTTTATTTTCTGTTCTATTTTTATTTTTCATGCTCTGACAAAACCCATCTTACAAACGAGGCCCGGGTCAGCCGCTACGTTAGGGTGCACTTGCTTTGAAGTCCAACGGGCTGGCTTTGATCGTGATCGGATCGACCCCGTTTGCTACGATGTCTGGCTTGATGATCCACGGGCTGATTATAGAAGGCCTGCGGGATGAAAATTCTGCCGCCACCGCGCCGTTTGGTGCCTACGGCAGTGGACGCGCAAGTACATTCTCGGGATTAGGTTGGGATAACGCTCGTTCACCAAGATTACGGCGCTGCCTCCGGATTGGTTTGTTCCACATTTCCGGCGATGACACGATAATATAAATTTCCTTGCTGATCATTAAAAAAATGCAGCATTTTTCCATTTATTTGAGACCATTTACTACTCAGTTCTTATTCATTCTCTCCCTAATTCATAGAAACTTCATCTACCTTTTGTGGCTAGTTGGTCTATATCTTTTCTATGATGAATGCTCGGGTGGTAATCACTTCAGTTTTGTTGTGTATTTTCATGCAATGCAGCCATGCAAATGAAAAGCCAGAGCGAAACATGACCATCGACGAATATATAGAGCACGTTAATCCTCCATTTGTACACAGATACCAGGTAATAAATAACATAGCATTGCATTTCCAGTTTGGCCATTTTAATTTTTTTTCAAACCTAAGCATTTTCACACAGTGTCTTAATTCAGGATGAAAATGGTCAATACATACGGTGTGTGAAGATAGAAGATCAGATATCCTTGAGGAACACCAGTACAACTTTTTGGGTATGTTTTAATGTATTATTTAAATAGCTATGTTGAAAGGAAACCATTTCCTTCTCGGTACCTTGAAGATATTAGGGGCTAAATTGTTTGTTTGTTTATAATTTTTAATTTTAATGATTATTTATTGATAATTTAAAAAAAAATCGTTATATTACTCAGTTATTAACCTACAACTTCATATAAATAGTTGGAAATATTCAAACCACTGACTGAGTCACTGCCTGAACGTATTAAACTCTGAGGTTGTTCATTGCAGAGAGAACTAATTACCAATAAATCTAAACCAGCTAGAACAACAAATGCTCGAGTTTGAGTTTGCCCTTCAGGCACATTAGCGATTAAGGAAATTCAAAAGGCTGAAGTGGAAAGATTTGGAAGCGTAGCCAATTTTTTAAGTAAAAAAACTACCTGTTAAATTCTACTTCTCAGAACGCCATTGGGCACAAAAAAGTTTTGCAGAACGAAGCTCATCAAGTAAGATGACCAAATGCCATATATTATTCCTTTTGGAGCACTCTGTATTGTCTGAATTGTTATTGTAAAAATTTGAAACAATTTTTTTACAATTTTTTTTATTTTAGTTTTGTTTTATGTGATACGCATGGAACTCTCTCTCTCCTCTTAAAGTATTCAACGATACAGACACCGGGTTCTTCAATACAAGTATCTGGAGTTGAAGTGACAATGAATGTATGGAAACCGCGGGTCGTTGCGGGGGGTTTCTCTCTTTGCCAGGTCTGGATCTCGTATGAAGCAGAGTTACGAGACGGCCTTGAAACTATAGAGGCTGGATGGCATGTGAGTGATTTTTCTTCGTGTTTCACATTTTTATATTATTATTTTAAATTAAAAAATTTATGTTTTTTTTATTCATTAAATTGGAAAAAGGTTTTTAAAACAAAATCAATTGAATTTTTTATTTTTATTTTTCTAAAAATATTGTTTCAATCACTCTTGTAATTTATAAATATATATTAATGAAAAGAAAAAACTCTACCATTTAATTTATTTATTTTTAATATTAAATTAAAATTAATTTTTTCAACCTGTATTTATTGGAGATCTAAACAATTTTAACACTTGTTTTTTAAAATTTTAAAGATTCTGATAAATGTGAAAGAGTTCACTCAACTGGCTTATTATATAAATTAAAGAAATCCCAAATATTAACACAAACATTTTATTCTTATTTATGAATGATGATTAAAAAAAAAATATTTAATATTAAACTTTCATATTATTGAAAAGAAAATTATGTTAACAAATTTTAGAAATCAGTGTTTGATATTTTTAATATTTTGTAATCTCTTTGGATAGTGGTCTCACTTATTTCTCATACTTTGTGAGTAGGTCATGCCTAGCATTCATGACAACGATGACAATCCGAGGTTCTTCATTTACTGGACGGTATGCCAAGTTATATTACATACAATCTTCAATCTAAATTTGATTCATTGTATTTTTATATTCTAAGTAGATGGATTTCCATTGCAGCCTGACAATTACAATACTGGATGCTACAACACTAGATGTGCGGGCTTCGTTGAGGTCGGTGAAGATGATATAATAGGAAATCGTCTGCCATACTCTCAAGATGGTCGTGCGCAGAAAGAGATAAATGTCGATATACACAGGGTGACATTACAGTACTTCAATTGGTTTTGTTTTGTTATATTCGATTTGCAATCGTTGATTTTCATAAAGGCTTATACACCTCCGCCTGTTTTATAATATGGTAGGTTGAGAGGAATGACGAAGTAGCATGGCTTTTAGATGTAGATGGTACGACAATAGGGTACTGGCCGGGAAGTCTCTTTCCAAATTTGGGGAAATGGGCAAATATTATTCATTTTGGAGGAGAAGTGGCCATTGACGCTCCACCTCCTGGAAATCCTTACCCAATGACAGAGATGGGCAGCGGTCAGTTCGCCGAAGCAGGATTTAGGCATGCGGCCTACATTAAGGATATCGATCTCACTCTAGCTGGAGAACAAGATTTTGATTATATTTTTGTCATGGATAAGCCACAATGTTATACCATATCTGATGACTTCCTATACAATGAAGTGCTTGGTTCACACTTTTTTTTTGGAGGTCCTGGGGGATATGATCCTGGATGTATTTATTAGCTGACAGATTGATCGTTTCCATTTTACAAATAATACTGTTTAATCTTATATGGCTTTTATTAGCCCACATGTCGATTTAATAAAAAACTATAAATTACACTCCGAATTCCAAATTCCGAATTAGGTACATCAGGTTATTACAGTTACTGAGAAAAGGAACATGAAACATTGTTTTTTAAATGTTATTATGTTTTAAATTTCAAATATAATGATGTTAATAGGTTAAATACCTTTCATTTTTTAATACAAATTGAATGTTTTACATCTGTCATTTTAAATAATTTTTTATATTCAATGGTTTAAAGCAATTGTTAAGGTCTAAATATATCCGAATAAGTCTTAGATTTGAATTATGTTTAATGTACCAGTAATCTAGTCTCACCCAACGATGCGTATTCAGTCTTGATTATATGTTGAAGTAGAATAACAATGTTTTCTCACCCAGCGATGCTTATTCAATTTTTATTATTATCTTGTTTATTTAATCAGCTCTATCGGGATGGTAATACCTTGTCAATATCATTAAAAAAATGTGAGTGATATTTGATGAGGTTAGATTTGAGGAGAAGAAAGGGGAGTGAATATGGGAATTTAGGAATAGATCACATTTTATTGATAGCCTTAATTTTGCGGGAGGGCAATGGGTGGATCGAGGAATTTCTCATTCTCCTTTTAAGGTACTGAAAGTATTGATAATGAGAAGAGGGACATGTGAAAAATGTAAAACCTCAATTCTAATTTCATCATAAATAAATGATTGACTGTTGATAGTGGGGCCTGGTGCTCTAACTCTAGGTAAGAGACCTGCTTTATGGAGGTATGGATGCTTACAGAGTGTTATCCAAGAGGCTAAGTAAGGCAATTTATAAGCATAGAATTTTTGTTATGAAGGTAATATGTGGTTGGACTTCTTGTTCTATTAAAAGTAAGGTTTTAGGAATGCTTGTACTCATTGGTACAAGGTTATGGTGGTTGGTTTATTTTTCTAGTTTTTGGTAGTGTTTTGACATGAAATAAAGCTAAGTACTTACTGAATGCAAATGACTGAAATTAAATAAGAATGGATAGATAGAAAAAAAATGAAATAATTATATATATATATGTATGTATGTATGTAGTGGTTGGTTTATTTTTCTAGTTTTTAGTAGTGTTTTGACACGAAATAAAGCTAAGTACTTCTTAAATGCAAATGACTGAAATTAAATAAGAATGGATAGATAGAAAAAATGAAATTACACTCACACCCAAAAAAAAAAAAAATCTATATTAACAATGCAAATGTTGATTTATAATTTTTCTAGGTGCAGACTAAATGAAATTATTTTTATGTTTTAAAATTATAAATGAATGAATATATTATGCAAACTGAGATTTTATAATATAAAATCAGATCTAGACTCTAGGTAGTAATATTAACAAGAATCTAAGTACTATTTTGCATATGCAAGATAACTCTAGTTCTTCAGTGTTTCTAGGTGTAAGACACACTTGGATTGAATGATTTTTATGAAATGAAAATGAGTTTCTAAGTTATGGTTTTCAAATTTAATAAACCAAAAATAACGTTTTGAATTTACTTAAATAAGGAATCAATTCCAACATTCTACATTTTACTATTCTATGTTCGACTAAAGTCTTTTTACTTGTTAGTGTTCTTATTTGTGTGGATCTAAAATCTAGATTTGAACTAAATATTATTTGCTTTTGTATTTGGAAGTATTTTATTGTGTTTCTAATGTCTACTTAGAGTTTGAATTTAAATTTATATGCTTTGAAAGAATTTGTTGTATGCTTGTAAACAATAAAGAATCTAACTAATGTTTC
Organism: Torreya grandis; assembly: GCA_037957365.1. Taxonomy (NCBI): domain Eukaryota; kingdom Viridiplantae; phylum Streptophyta; class Pinopsida; order Cupressales; family Taxaceae; genus Torreya; species Torreya grandis. The sequence goes on from JARHVA010003356.1 coordinate 294,689, forward strand.
TGGTGCAAAGGTGGGAAGATAGGAGAAATATTTTTCCTATCTATTCATATTTTAAAAATAAATATCTAATTTCAATAAAAAAAAATCTAAACTAATCTAATCTACCAAACGAATGAAAGAAAATACAACTAGAAATCCCCAACATAATCAAAATGTAGACCAGATGGAAATAAGAGATTTATCTACGATGTCATCCTCAACATGCTAGCTCCTCCATGCGAAAAAATTGAATTCAAGAAATCTCTTGACAAGAAAAACAATTAAATAATTATTAAAAAGGAAGAAGATAAGAAGAACACAACTCCAAACAAAAGAAAAATTGATTGTCGCTGATTAATGTAATGACTACAAAGACCTAGTTTGAAATTCATTGACCATCCTTGTTTGAAATTATGTATTATACATAAAAATGATGAAGGGAAAAGATCAAAATAATGATAAACATGCTATGGCTATAGAAAGATTTAAAACATCAACCTCCAATGCAATTTTTTGGATCTAAAATTCATACAAAAATGGAATACTTGTAAGATATAAATGAAAGTTACAAGAGGGAGTTTAACTAAGGTGGACTTGGAGTAGAGCTTAGGAAAGACTAAAAATGGAAGAGAATGTGATCTGGGCCAGGATGTAGGTGAACTCAACGTGACAAGAATAATAAATATAATAAAAATCATGTAAAATGTTTGAAAGATTGAATTGTAGAGGCTAAATTTAAAAACACATACCAAAGGTAATATAATTGTCCATATTTGTATAAGGAGGTTACACAATCACAAATCCTAGTGATAAAACCATCACTTCTAAGAACAAAACTGCCACATGGGATGGAAAAACCCTCCTATAAGTGACGGTTTTGTCACGGTAGTTTTCAAAATCACCTTTGTGGTTTAGTCACTTGGGGTGGCTTCATAATAGACTAGGATAGTTCAATCACCACTAGGGATAGTCTTGTCCCCCATTAGGGGGTAGGCTTAAATAAGGTAAAAGAAACCACCAAATCTAAACAAAAGGGGGTTTCAAGGGTCTAAAAGAGGAATAGGCATAGAAAAGACTAGAGTGTTATAGATAATGCACTTTTAAATTGTATATTTTGATATCATTGCATCATCATTAGCCATCAAAATAAGAATGTCACACTATGCAAATTTTGGGTGCATATAATTACATGTTGAAATTGCCTAGCCCTAGTTTTAGAAATTTATTAAGTGGGTCAAATAATATTCATTCCAAACTCAAACTAGTAATTTTATATTTCAATTATATTGGTTAGATTAGATAATGAATCTAGTGAATAACTCATATCAATCATATTCATTGGTGTTGATTCATGGGTAGCATATGCAATGGTACAATAATTTAAGCCTAAAAAATCAAATAAACCTTTTACATATCAATTTGATCTCTAAATCAAATTGGTAAACATGCACCAACTAGGTTCCTCATACTTTTCAAGAATTTCCCTCATGATTAGATTCATAAACCTTCAATTTAGATTTAAAAATTAATACCAATTCATCATTAAACAATAAATGCTAATTTATTACCAACTAAGCATGAATCTCTAACCCTTTGAGTAGCCTTATGATTAGAATAATCTTTTAAATAAGGAAACATTCTATGGCTCACTAATGTAATACCAATTGATCCCTTTTGCACAATTTAAATGTAAAAAAGGTAGATTTTTTTTGGTTAAAATCATTGTTTATCTTTGTAATGAATTAACATCCATAAATAGTTATATTAGGTCAACTTATACTTGTTCTTGTACAAATGTGCCACAACTACATAGGAAATAAGTAAGTTATGCCCTGCAAAATATCTGGAGCCAGCTATTGGAGCAGAGACTAAATCTTTTGAATATTTTGGATGAATCGATCTATAACCCCCACCTAAGTTCATGTCTCAAAATAATAATGATTTTAATTAGCTTTGTAATTACATACAAATTATCTATCATAAACTGTATTGAAATATTGAATCATTTTACCCAAAGATAGATAAACACCTCCAAAGTAAAATAAAATTAGTAAAATCAATTAGAGAGAAAAATGTTTCCCTATTGAATAGGTATAAAACATGAATGGATACAAAATGTGGATCTATGCTACACATGTGGAAGATTTTAGATATGGTTTGGGTAGAATTTATTAAAATCACATATGTTGGAAAATGTGGTCATGGCTACATAGGTACTCTAGCCTACCTACTTCATAAATGTGTTGAAGATCAAATCTACATCCAAATCAGATATCTAGTTGTCCTTCAGCCATCACATCTAGATTATTAAATTATAAAATAAATTGCATTAATTGAATTCACTAAATTAAGAAACAAACTACAATAGGTACTTATTTATCCAATAGGAAAAGGGATTAGATATCCTAATCTGTAGGAGATTATAACTAATCACATCTAGGAAATACCCAATAACTAACCTATGTCAATCAAAGGTTAATAAAACCTTGAGACATTTATAACAATTAGTTAGGATTAATTAATTATTCTAACATTCCCCCCTTAATTGATCATAGCATGAAAGGAAGAGGTGAGATAATTCCTAAATGCCTCAAACTTATCATATGCAAGTGACTTCATGAAGATATCTACACACTGATCTTGAGTGGGGCAATATAGAGATATATGTTGTGATTTTGAACATGTTCACATATGAAATGAATCTAAACCTCTATGTGCTTAATTCTGTCATGAAACACTAGATTGTGAACAAGATGTAGAATGCCTTGATTGTCACAATTTAGAACTATACGTTGAGTCTATGGAACTCCATGTCTTAGAAGAATATGATGTATCCATATCACTTTACATACATTTTCTATTGTAGCATGATATTCTACCTCTGTGGAAGATCTAGAAACATAATTCTGCTTTTTACTTCTGTATGAAATCAGACCGAATCCTAGAAAGAACATAAATATAAAAGTGGTTTTCCTGTCATCAATAAAAGCTATATTATTTGCATCTGTGTATCCTATCAAGAAGAACCTATCATTCCTCTTTTACACTAGGCCATACTCAATTGTACCTTTGATGTATCTCAATACCTTCTTTGTTGCTTTCTAATGTGCCACCTTTGGTTCCTGCATGAACCAAGAGAGACATCTAATATCTGGCCTAGTATGTGTTAAGTGAATGAGACACCCAATCAACAATAGATAAAGAATTACATTTACTTTTGGTGATGGATTTGTAAAAGATAAATGAAGTCTGGTCTCCATAAGTGTTACAATAGGCTTACAGTCCACCATCCTAAATTTTCTGAGCAATGGCTCGGTATACTTCATCTTTGAAATAATAATGTAATGTTTCTTCTACCATACCTCCAAATAAAGACAATAGTGTAGTATCCCAAGATCTATCATGTTGAACAATCACTTGATATAATTCATAATTTCATTGATCATCTTCACGATGCTGCTAATGATGAATAAAACATTGATATAAATAATCACTATAACAAACTCATCCACCCCCCTCCCTCCTTGCCCCCCATACTATTTAAGGTAGAGGTTAGGATAATGGACTCCTATTGAATCCATGTTATTCGAGATACTCATCAATCTTGATGTACAAGGCTTGAAGAGCTTGTTTTAGCCTATAGAGAGACTTGATAAGACTACACACTTTCTATTCCTGATTATGTGCCACAAATCCTTCAGGTTGAGTCATGTAGACTTTATCTTTCAAATATACATTAATAAATTCACTTTTTACATCCATTTGATGGACTTTCTATCCAAACCATGGAACCATATGAAAAACCATTCTGATAGTCTTTATCTTAGTTGTAGGAATAAAAGTCTTCTCCTCGTCAATGCCTTATTTATGAGCATACCCTTTTGTAATAAGCCTTACTTTGTACTTATCAATACTACCATCTACTTTTTACTTGGTCTTAAAAACCTATTTACATCTAATAGGTTTCATTCCTAGTGGATGATCAACAAGCTACCATGTGTTATTCTTTATCAGTGACTGATATTCTACATCCATGGCATCTTTCCAAGGTTTAGACTATAGAGCTTCTATTATTGTAGAGGGATCATATGTTTCTTACACAATAATCATAAGGGCAATATTGACCTCTTCTCAAGCCATGTTGTGAGTCCTTAGTCTTGAAGTGGATGTATATGGTATTCCATTCAAGTTAGCATCTCATATAGTACTTGTATACGACTTGGGCATATGTTGAACTATAAGTGGTGGTGTTGGAGGTCCTATTTGACTATCTTCTTATTCATTTTCACCATCACTATCTAAAAATATTACATGAATTTTACTTTTATCATTTGCCTATGTAGAAGGTAGATTTACTCCACTCTTTTCATCAAACACTACATCTCTACTGATTAGTACTTTCTTTATTTCTAGATCAAAGAGCCTATATGCATTTGATTATGCATTGTAGCCCACAAAAATACATAGCTTTGTTTTTGTATCCAACTTATTTATTTTCTTCTTAGGAACATGCATATATGCCTTGTAACCAAAAACTCGAAGGTGAGTTACCTTTGGTTTATTCCCTATCCAAGCTTCATGTGGTGTGATTCCATTAAGAGCTTTGGTAGGTGACCTATTCAACAAGTAGAATACAGTGTGATAATCTTTTGCCCAATATGTATTAAGAAATTTTACATCCTCAACCTTGCTATTAAAAATTTCCATAATGACCCTATTATGCCATTCTGTAACTCCATTTTGCTAAGGTCAATATGGAGCTATAAATTAACAATCTATTCCATTGCACTAAGATAGGTTGAGAACTTTTTACTGGTATATTCCCCTCCATGATCTGAGTAGAGGGTCTTGATTTTCCTACTAGTATCATTTTCAACTATGGCCTTCAATTCTTTAAATACATGAAAAGCTTGATCCTTAGTCTTTAATAAGTATACCACATTTTCTATCAGTAATCATTAACAAAAAGATAAAAGTATTTGTACCCTTTGAGACTAGAATTAAAATGTCTATAAAGATCAGTGTGCACCAAGTACAACTTACCAAGTGATTGATACTCAGTCTTTCCAAAAGGAGCTCTTATTTCTTTTCTTATTAAGCAATTAGTACATATATCAGAAGTTTGCTTGAGTTTAGGAAGACCATGAACCATATCTTGTTTTCTCAATTGAACCAAATATCCATAACTCAAGTAGCCATATATTCTATGCCATAAATTGCCTAGTTTGGTATCTTTTACCACAAGTAACTGATGATCATTTTAAACAAAATAAATTTGAAACATTTTGCCAATGTTGGAAGCTTTGGAAATCACATTGAAATGCCTAAACTTG
>JARHVA010003356.1:305000-342500 GCA_037957365.1 Torreya grandis
GGTCTTGAATTTAGAAGCAAAATGAAAGTCACACTATTGAAATGGTAGGCACAACCATCAAGATGTAAGAGTTCCACAGAGCTTAGAAGAGATTATGTGAATAAAGGAATTAAGTATTGCATATTAGTTGTAGCTTGACTAGAGAAATAAGCTTGAAGGAGAATGTAGGAAAGGATGAGCCCCTTTCAACATTAAAAAGTGCTAAGTATTTGCACCAGCTAGAATAAGAGAGAACAAAAGTGTGGATAAACTGCTCCAAAGATGAGAAAGACATGCCAAATATGCATCTAATACCAAGGACAAGAGGCTTATTACAAAGAATACTGATCCAAAGAGCCTACTCTAAATGCCAAAGATAAGAGGTTTTGAATGTGTTTAAGATCATACCAAAGTATATGAGGTGGTAATGTATTCCACATATAAGGCAATGTATTCCACAAATCAAATGTAAGGCAGTGTATTCCTCATATTAGGTGGTGTATTCCATAAATTCAATGTGAGATGGTGTATTACACAAAGCTAATGTAAGGCAATGTATTCCACAAGGGAGGTGATGTATAAAAATGTAAGTCCATTTAACTTAAGGAGAATAATGTCTAGAATCAATGCAAAGCTTTGAGATTATGCAAATATATGCTACTCTAAAGATGTAACTCTGAAGAATACTTTGATAGTCTAGAGTAAGGGGGAGTGTTAGAAAATGTGGTTGTAGCCACATAGGTAATCTAGCCTACCTACTCCATAAATATATCGAAGACCAAATTTGCATCTAACTTAGTTGTTAACTAATCTCTAGTTACCCTTCAATCGTCACATCTTGGTGACTATATTTAAATACATATCCTAGCTAATAGATTTGTTTCATTAATGCACCTAATGTTATTTGGTGGGACTTAGCTGAACTCAGAACTTTCCCATCATTTCTAATGACATATAGATCCATCTATCCACAACTATAAATATGTGACATTACAATGTTTTATGCATGCACAAGGTGCATCCCAGTAATAGCTGGTAGGATGAATGGTAAAGTAAAGCATGGGCCTCATAATGGCCATGAAGATAGATCAATTATTTTAGCATGGTAGCTCATTATTATCTATTCATTATGGATGATAATAAAAATGTTATAGTTTATGTTCAATGTTGTAGATGGTTTGTTAGCTGAATCATGTGTCTAAGAGTTATAGCTCTATTTTAGATTCCAAGAATGGTATCATAGTATATGTGTAGGTAGTTTAGTTTACTTAACATATTGTAAATTTAAATCTATCTCTAGTTAGACATTTATGTTTCTATTTATTATTCACCATTTGACAACCATAGACTAGCATAGACAACATAATCAACCAGACATTCAACATGAACTACCAACATGGAAGTCTACACAGAATGGTCTTCGTTATTATGTTAAATGCATTATTTTATATAGAGTGTTACTAATAGTTTTGTCTAAGATTCAATTTTCTATTTCCATATTTTTATCTTAATGTCATTGATAGCTGTGTCCAAGATATTTATAGCAAAACATCTTGCCTTAATGAACCCAAAAACTAACAAGACAAAAAAAATTACCAATAGGCTAAGATTCTGAACAATAAAATGCCTTGATTCGTATTGAATGACTTGAAATAATTATAAACCCAAACCATGCTTAAATAAGTTAAAACATAGAAAATCGAGTCTACACGCAAAATTTAAGAAAAAATTAAAATCTAAAAAAAATTCTATTTTTAGTAGTAGCTATTTATAGTAAGCTTCACATGCAAGTGCACGTGGCTCTTAAAATTTATGGAAATAACCTAAATACTAAAATTATACAATGGGAGAAAATTCAATTGAAGTTGACATCTAGTTCTAAAAATATATAATTTTTGAAAATAAAAAATTTCTAAAAAAGCCATTAAATGTTAATTTTAGACCCTCAAATGATCAAGTTTGGCCTTAGAAAATATTAAAATAAATGTAAGTGGATAAAGTGGCTTAGGGTAGAATCAAATTTTTTGACAAGATCATTTTGGCATGTGAATCAGTTTAAATAGAGTTACAGGTCAAAAGTTATGACCTCTGAGAGGTTGGATTATTATTTTTTGCATCATTTTCCTCTTATTAAAAACAACTCAGCTCTTGTGAGTTGGTATGATTGTGTGCTTGCATTTTTTATTGTCAATCCTCTTCAACTCTCATTTTGTACTCCAAGTTTTGTCTTCTTGGTGTAATCCTTATCACTGCACCCAATACCTATTATAATTCCCTTCCATTATACTCATTATCTTCCTATCCTTATCCTTCACTAACTTTTCTTTTTTCTTCTTTGGAACATGTTTCTCCTAATTCACTTCATCATCTTCATCACCTTAATTGTCTTATCCATGGAATTCATATAAATCAAAAACATTAAATACTATAAATATATTAAAATTTTGTAGTAAACTCACCTCATAGACATTATCATTGATTTTCTTCACAATTTTGCATGGTTAAATTTTCTTATACTTCAACTTATTGTATGTGCCTTTTGAAAATCTTTCTTTCGTCAAGTAAAATATTACCAACTCTCTTTCTTCAAATACCTTGGATCTTCTTCTAACATTTGTTCTTGCTTTACATTTCTCATTACATTCTTATAATTTTCTTCTTACTCTTTGTAAATACTTCATATTCTCTACAAATGCTTTTGCATCATCATTAATTCAATCTACAATTGACAATTGTACCAAATCTGAAATACATATAGGATTTTTCCCACAAAGTTTTTGAAAAAGTGACTTTCTTGTTGATCTATTTATTGGACTATTATATGCAAACTCGACATGTGGTAAAACCAAGTCCCATTGCTTGGGCTTCTCTCCCACTATGCATCTTAATAGATTTTTCAAGATCCAATTCATAACTTCTATTTGTCCATCTATTTTTAAGTGAAATGCACTACCGAATTTTAGCTTACTACCCATATTCTTCAACAAATTCTTCCAAAAATGGCTTAAAATTTTCATATTCTTATCTGAAGTAAGAGTTTTGTGAACACCATGCAATCTCACAATATCCATAAAAAATAATTATGTAATCCTAGTAGCATCATTGGTTTTCTTGCATGCAATAAAATGAACCATTTTATAAAATATGTCTACAACAACAAAAATAGAACCATTATCTCTACGTGTGTTTAGAAATTACAACACAAATTCTATACTCAAATATGTCCATGGTCCTCTTAGAAGTGACAATGGCATGTATAGTCCAATATTTTGTGCATGTCCTTTAGCCACCAAACATATTTTATACCTTGAAACATATCTTGTCACATCTCTCTTCATCTTTGGCCAAAAATACTTTTTATCCACCAAAAATATTATCTTTATCTTACTAAAATGTCTAATCAATCCACCACTATGTAATTTTCTTATTATATTGTCTTGTAGAGACCCAACTAGAATGCATAATTCTTTCCCTTTGAATAGATAACCTTCTTGTATAAGATATTCATCATGAATATATTTTGTCCCACCTATTGATAGATTCATACACTTCTCAATTACCTTGATAAAATATGGATCAGTATCATATAATTCATTAATAGCTTTAAATCCAACTACTTCACTCACCATAGTAGTTAATAATGCTATCAACTTGCTCAATGCATTAGCTACCTGATTTTGTTTTCCTGATTTATGTTTTGACATAAAAGTATACCCCTAAAAGAAGTAAAACTCATTTTTCATGCCTACTATTCCACTTCTTTTGTGTATTCACATACTTCAAAGCTTCTTGATCTATAAATAATATAAACTCCTTACGCACCAAGTAATGCATCCAATGATTTAATGAATGTATAATTGCATAAAGTTCAACATCATAAGTAGAATACTTTCTTCTTACCTCATTAAATTTCTCACTAAAATATGTTATTGGTTCTCCATCTTAACTCAGCATAGCACCAATTCTCAGAAATGAAGCATCACAATCAACCTCAAACATTTTGTTAAAATCTAGTAATGTTAAAATTGGTCTTTATGTAATCTTTCTCTTTAAAAATTCAAATTATTTCCATGCAATCTATCCATTCAAATTATTTTCTTCTCATGCAATCTATTATTGGTGCCACAATACTATTAAAATTTTTAATAAATTTTCTGTAAAATATTACTAAACTATGGAAACTTCTTACCTTTGTAATACTTTTTGGAATAAGCCACTCAATAATCACCTTTATTTTTTCTTCGTCCATTTTCACACCATCTACCGAAACTATAAATCCTAAAAACACCAAACTATTCTACATAAACTTGTACTTATCCAAATTTATATACAACTTATTCTTTCTAACAAATCCATTACCATTCTCAAATGTTGTAAGTGCTCTTCTTTAGTCATACTAAATATCAAAATATCATCAAAATAAATAACCACAAATATACCAATATATTTTCATATCACTATATTCATCACCCTCATATATGTAATAGATATATTATATAATATGAATGGCATCGCCCTCCACTCATATAAGTCATTCATAGTCTTGAATGAAGTTTTATGCTCATCTCCTTCATGAAGTTGAATATGATAATAGCCACTCCTTGGATCAATTTTGGTAAAATATTTTATTCCTACAATCACATCCATCATATCATCTAAAAGAGGTATAGGAAACTTATACTTTTTTATAATTTTTTTAATTTATCTACTATCCACACACATTCTCCATCCTCTATCTTTCTTTAGAGTTAGCAATGCTGGTGTTGCACATGGATTCATATTATCCCTTATCACCTTCTTCTTTAGCAATTTAGTAACTTGTTTATTTAATTCTACATGATCTATTGGACTCATCCTTTAAACTTCTTGATTAGATAGAAATGATCCCAAAATCAAATAAATTTAGTGTTGTATATCTCTCTTCGGTGGTAAACCATTTGGTAACTCATTAGGCATAACATCTACATATTCTTTCAACATTTTTGCTACTTCTGTTGGTATTGACACCATTTTTGTTTCTTCATTCTTTGTTACTAATGGATAATAGAAAACTAATACCTTCATATCTTGGATAAATTCTTTAGTACAGAGCATTCTTTCTATCTTCTCTTCCTTTTTAAGAGGTAACAAAACTAACTTTGTACCACTTTTATAAAAAAAATATATGTGTTTTTTGCTCCATCATGAATTATTTTCCTATCAAATTGCCATGATCTCCCCAATAACAAATGGCATGCATCCATCAAAATAAAATCACACCATATTTCATCATTCTAAGTTTTTTTTATAGAAAAATTGATTAAGCACCTTTTATATGTTGTAACTTCATTCCCTTTCTTAAACCATAAAATTCGATAAGGATTAGGATGCTTTTCACATTAAAAATTTAGTTTATTAATCATTTTTTTTGACACCATATTTTCAAAACTACCACCATCTATAATTACTTTGCATACCTTTCCACTTAAAGTACATCTTGTTCAAAACATATTTGATCATAGTCATGCATCACCACCTTCTTTATTTTGCACTTATTCTTTTCTTGGAGTGATCATGGTTCTTATCATCATGAAATTCTCTCCAACATATGTTAGTGAAAGAGGCAAGAAGGTGATCTTGTTGCCTCTTTTCTTGATCTTGATAGTGTACACACTCAAACACTCTATGCCCTTCTTATCTACATTTATAATAGACTAATATCTACATTGAATTAGCAAGCACCCTCTAGCACCACAATAACTCATCCTCCCTAAAATCTTCTTCCTCTTTATTGGTATTGAAACCCTTATCTATTATCATCTTTCCTTTCTACACCATGTGATGATTCATTTTTATTATCTTTAAAGCCACCTTTAGTGGTATTAAACCCACCTCATCCCCTTATTAGATGAGATTTGCCTCTTTTTGGACCAGTAGATGTTTTTTTGAATTTTTTTCTATTTTGTTTTTCTTCTTCCTTCAAAGCTAATTGACAAGCATCCTCCATATTAATTACTCTATGCATGCTTAATTCATCTTGAGTAAAAAATTTCAAACTATTTACATACTTTATAGCCATTTGCTCTTATGTTTCATCATGCTTCACTCGTATGAAAAGCTTATAAATTTTATCTGTATACTCTTATATACTGTGATGTTTTTATTTCAAATTTTGAAATATTTTGTATAGAGTTTGTACATAATCCACATGAATAAAATTCTCCCTCAGCTTCTTTTCCATATTTTTCCATGAATTAATATTCTCTTTACTCATTTTGTCTCTCTTTCTACAGGTGATCCTATCAAATCATTGCATGACCTTTCAATTTCATGCATGCAAACATTACCTTCTTGTCTTCTCTCATAGTCTTTCACTCAAAGAACTTCTCCATGGTATTCCTCCAATCTAATGAACATGATAGTGAACCCAAAAACTAACAAGACAAATAAAATTACCAATAGGACAAAATTTTGAACAATAAATTATACTGATCTGTATTAAATAACATGAAATAATTAAAATTACAAACCATGCTTAAATAGGTCTAAACATATAAATTAGAGTCTACAAACAAACTTTGAAAAAAACTAAAATTTAAAAAAGAAGTATATTTTTAGCAACGACTATTTATAGTAAGTTTTGCATGCAAGCACATACGGCTTTAAAAATTTCTTGAAATAACCTAAATACTAAAATTAGTCTATGAGATGAAATTCAAATTAAATTGACATCCAGTGCTAAAAATATACAATTTCTAAAAATAGAAAATTCCTATAAAAATCATTAAATGTTAATTTCAGACCCTCAAATGATCACGTTTGGCCTTTGAAATAATCAAAATCAAATCTAAGCAAATAAAGCAGCTTAAGATAGAATCAAACTTTTTGATATGATCATTTTGGTGCGTGGAAGAGTTCAAACAAAATTACAGGTCAAAAGCTATGGCTTCAAAAAAATTGGCCTATTTTTTCTACATCATACATACCTCTAGAAATACTAGGTAAATGTAACTTTACAAAGATGTTATAAAAATAAACTTACAATCTTCTTCAAAACTCAATGTGTGACCTGAGTCACTCTGACACCTGAAGTCTGGATTCATCTCTTATCCTCTTTTTAAAAATTTGTTACAAAAATTGACCTACAGTCTTCTATTGAGCTAGATGTATGCATTCCCCAGCCAAATTTGGGGCACTCTGAAACCAATTTCATATAGGACTTTAGAGATTTTGGAGTTACTGGGGTCTTGATTCATCTTTTATCTTCTTTTATATGTCAAAAACTAAATAAAACAAACAAAATCAATTAACACACAACTACTATTTTGATTGATACAAGATTATCCATACATCTGAAATGCTCATGCATTATTTTTAAAATTCAACAGAATGATAGTCCTAATTTAATAAGAGGATTGTTTCCATCAATGCACAAAGATTCTAAAACACATAAAAGCATGAAGAGAAACTACTTTCATGTGTAGTTAATAGCGCAAAATAAATCGAGACAGTCATTTACACCCATGTCATAAATGAGGCCTAGGTCAACCACTAGGTTAGGGTGCACTTGATTTGAATTTCAGCAGGCTCACTTTGATCATGATTCGATCAACCCTGTTTGCTATGATGTCTGGCTTGATGATCCATAGGATGAATATAAAAGGCCCACAGGATGAAAATTTTGCTACTACCGGTGTCATTTGGTGCTTATGGTAGTGGATGTGGAATTACATTCTCAGGATTAGGTTGGGATAATGGTTATTCACCATGATTACGCTGCCACCTCTAGATTGGATTTCTTCAATGAACTGGTTCCCCATTTTTGGCAGTGACATGATAATATAATTTTTTGTGCTAATCATTAAAAGAATGTAGCATTTTTGTAGAATTTCTAAATAAAATTAAATCATAGCCAAATAAATGTAATATTCATAATACAGAAGAGATAAGAGTTTCAAAAATAAAAAATACTTCTTAACAAAATTAGAATCATTCTCCTTCTTCTTCTTGAAAATAAAGATCAATTGCAATGTATTAATAGAATTGCATATGAACATGATTTTCTAATTATTGAATAAAATATTTTAGATTTATCTAAATAATAATTTGTATGTAATAGCAACTAAAACTAACTCTAGCCTTTCTAAGGCTTTATTTTTTCTAAAAAAATTTATTAACTAAAAATTAACTAACTCTCTAAATTTAGCTCCACAAAAAATTGTTCATGAAAACTAAATTTACACTAATAGTCTAAAAATATAACTAAGTGAACTGCGCTTCAGCATCACTTTTCAACATACTCCCCCTTGATGCTGAGTGGGCTCACAATTTGATCTCTAAGTGTTAAAAACTGATCTATTACAACTATTTTCATGAAGATATTTGCTAATTGTTCTTTAGTGTTGATGTATTTCAATTCTACTACCTTCATTTGCACTAAATCTTGGATAAAATGATGCTTTAAATCAAAATGTTTTATCCTACTATGATGGACTAGATTCTTGGCCAATTTAATAGCACTAATGTTATCATAGAAAATAACTGTGGATTGAACTTGAATCTCTCCAATTTTTTCAAGAAGTTTTCTAAGCCATAATGATTGTGTCACTGCTGAAGTGACTACAACATACTCTGCTTCTATAGAAGAAAGGGAAACTATACTTTCTTTCTTTGAGCTCCAAGTAATCAAACCAGAACCAAAAGAAAAATAATTCCCAGATGTTGACTTTCGGTCATCCAAACTACCTCCATAATCATAATCACTAAAACCAACAAGATTGAACCTTTTAGAAGTGTAGTAATGAATACCAAAATCTAGAATGCCTTTCACATACCTCAAAATTATCTTGGCTTCCTTCATATGTATTTCTAATGGCTTTGTCATGTACCTTGAAATAAGTGAAATTGAATAAGCAAATCAGGTATTGTGTGAGTTAGAAACATTAAACTTCTGACAATACTTCTATAGGCTGTCTCATCAACTCTTTCAGCACCATCATCTCTACACAACACAATTCCATGAGCAACTAGAGTGGAGACTAGTTTATAATCAACCATATCAAATTTCTTCAACATATCTTTAGCATACTTTGTTTGAAAAATAAAAATTTATTCTCCCTTTGATAAACCTCCATTCGTAAAAAGTATTTCATAAGGCCTAAATCTTTCATCTCAAATTCATTCATCATGAAAACTTTGAATTCATCCTTCATCATAAAACTGCTACCCATATACAACAAGTCATCAACATACAAACTTACAATTAGAATATCATTACCTTCTTGTTTGTAGTAAAGGGTAGGTTCACTCTTACTTCTTTGAAAGCCATTCTCTTGAAAATATCAATCAATTCTAGCATATCATGCTCTTGGTGCTTGTTTCAAGCCATACAAAGCCTTCTTTAACTTGTAGACATGATTTTCTTTTCCTTGCACTTCAAAACATTGTGGCTATTCCACATATACTTCTTCTTCTAAGTACCCATTCAAGAAGGCACTTTTCACATCCATATGATGGATGCTCCAAATATTTTGAGTTGCTAATGAAATCAGTATTTTAATGGTCTCTTATCTTGCTACTGGTGTAAATGTCTCTTCATAATCAATGCCATACTTTTGTGTGAAGCCTTTAGCAACTAATCTCGCCTTATGCCTTTCAACACTTCCATCACTGTTACACTTAGTCTTGTAGACCCATTTGGTGCAAATATTCTTCTTGTCATTTGGAAGCTTTGTAAGCTCCCAAGTGTCATTCCTGTGAATAGAATCCATATGTTCTTGCATTGCTTGCATCCAAACCTCATTAGTATATGCATCTTCAAAACATGATGGTTCAAAATCAGCCTTGGTAAGTAAAGCAAAATTCAGTGTTTCACCTCCTGATTTTTTTCATGTGCTTGATTTGAACTTCTTTGATAAATGTCACTCAATCTTCTTACCTTCCTTGCAGAACTAGGACTTGAATCTGGACTTACACTTGGAATTGAACAACGAGATGATGGGTTACTTGGTGGATTTGTAGCACTTGGAATAGAAATATTAGTGGGCTTCCCATGATCAATATCTACCATAATAACTTCATTTAAAATAGATTTTGACTTCTCTATATGGCCCTTTTGATGACCAAAAACTCCCCCTTCATCAAAAAACACATCTCTTGACAAATTAAGCTTATTAGTGAGAGGATTATATAACATGTAAGGCTTACTTTTCTCACTATATCCAACAAAAATACATGACTCACTTTTGGGATCTAACTTTTGCCTCTTTTGATCAGGAACATGAACATAGGCTAAGCAACCAAAATTTTTGAAATAATTAACATTTGGCTTTTTCTCATACCAAGCTTCATATGGAGTCATCCTGTCAAGTGCACTAGTGGGCCCCAACTGAGAATGTATGCTGCTGTATCAACTGCATCTCCCCAAAAAGAATTACGTAATCCCTTTGTTTGTACCATGCTTCATCCCATCTCCACCACTATATGTTTCTTTCTTTTAGCTACACCATTTTGTTGAGGTGTGTATGCAGTGGTGAGTTATCTTCTAATGCCATGCATATCAAAATAACCTTGAAAGGCTTTTGAACAAAATTCTCCTCCACGATCAGTCCTTAAGCATTTGATTTTGCACCCTTTGTCATTTTCTACAAGGGCTCTAAACCTCTTGAATGTCTCAAGAGCTTCACCTTTGGTCTTCAAAAAATAAACCCAACACTATCGCGAGTAATCATCAATAAAAGTAATGAAATATGATGACTTACCCAAACTCTTTGTCTGCATAGGACCACAAATATCTAAATGAACTAACTGGAGTGGATAATGAGCCTTCCATGCATTGCCTTTTGGGAAATTTCTCTCTTCCATGTTTTTCTTTAGCACATCCTTCACAAACTTCCTTGTGCTCTTCAACCTTAGGCAAACCAGAAACTAATGCTTTTGATGTTAAAATATTCAAACTATGAAAATTTAAATGCCCATAGTTGAGATGCCACAACCAACTTGTATCCTCATATGCCATATTGACAAGGTTCTTGTTATGTTCACCAAAATTCAATGGAAACATCTTATTCTTTGTCATAGGCACAATTGTTACCACCATATTTCCTTGATTCTTATCATAAATTATACATTGTTGATTTTTAAATACAACTTTATAATTCTTCTCACATAATTGTTCAACACTGAACAACTTATGCTTTAAATTTGGAGTGTAATATATTCTTTAACACTCTTCATACCTTCAATTGTATGGACTTTCATATCTCCTTTTGTAGCAACCTCCAATGCTTTGTCATCACCAAGTTTGATCTTGGATTTAAAACTTTTATCCATTATAGAAAAAAGTTTTTCATTCCCTTACATGTGGTTAGAACATCCTGAATCTAAATACCAACCATCTTTAGAAATATTTTTAGCTTTGTCATAAGATAAAAATAAATTATCTTGAGGATTCTCATCACCTTCTTGAGCATAATGAATGCTTTTACCATTATTACCTTTTTTTAATCTACACTCATAATTAAAGTGGCCATACCTATTACAATGATAACACTGGATATTTCTTTTATCAAATCAGCCTCTACCTCTTCCTCTGAGACCACCTCTACCTCTATTTCCTCTTGAGTAATTCTTATTTTTCCCTCTACCTTGGCCTTGATTACTTTTGATGCTACTATTGGCATCTTCATTCTTTGTAATTTGTAATTTGGAGGAAAAAGCTTTCTCATCACTTTCTCCAAATGAATCTCTCAATCTTTCTTCATGATCATATTGAAGGGTAGACAAATTCTTTCTTTCTTCTATGATTATGGAAACATGGTTCCACCTTAGTGTGAGAGTCCTCAACACCTTTTTGATCACAACCTCATTGTTCACAATTTCACCAAGTGTAGTGATCTTATTGACCACATTTTTTACTCTGACATAATAGGTACTCACACTTTCAGCTTCTTGCATCTTTAAATTCTCGAATTCTCTCTTCAATGTCTGTAACTTGACAACTTTGACTTGATCACTACCTTGGTAAGCTTCTTTTAGAGTCTTCCAAGCATCCTTTGTTGTCTTTGCTCCTGCAACTCATGGAAATAGGTTGTTATCTAGAGCTATTTGAATATGAAATAAGGCTTGAGCATTCTTCTTCTTAGCCTCTTTCTTAGTTGTTTTATCATTTGATGTGAGGGCATTCCAATCAGCTGGCTCTGCATAATGTGATTCAATAATCTCCCACAACTTTTTTCCAATAAAAAAAGTCAACATTTTGATACACCAATAATCATACTCATTTCCATCAAATTCTAGAATGGGGAAGGAGTTAGAGTTTGACATGATAATTTTTTTGGCAAAATTTCAACTACTAAATCTTTAACCCAAAAGAAAAATACCTGCTCTAATACCAAATGTAGAATTTTTAAATAAAATTAAATTATAGCCAAATATATGCAATATTCACAATACAGAAGAGATAAGAGTTGCAAAAATAAAAAATACTTCTTCTTCAAAAAATTGGAATCATTCTGCTTCTGCTTCTTGAAAATAAAGATCAATTACAATGTATTAATAGAATTGCATATGAACATGCTTTTCTAATTATTGAATAAAATATTTTAAATTTATCTAAATAATAATTTGCGTGTAATAGCAACTAAAATTAACTCTAGCATTTTTAAGGCTTTATTTTCTCTAAAAATAAATTAACTAAAAATAAACTAATTGTCTAAATTTAGCTCCACAAAAAACTGTTCATACAAACTAAATTTACATTAATAGTGTAAAAATAAAACTGAATGAACTGCACTTCAGCATCACTTTTCAACAATTTTTACATTTATTTGAGTCCATTTGCTGCTCCGTTCTTATTCATTCTCTCCCTAATTCATAGAAACTTCATCTACCTTATTTGGCTAGTTGGTCTACATCTTATCTAGGATGAATGCTCGGATGGTAATCACTTCAATTTTTATGTTTATTTTCATGCAATGCAACCATGCAAATGAAAAGCCAGAGCGAAACATGACCATTGACGAATATATAGAACACGTTAATCCTCCATTTGTACACAGATAACATGTAATAAATAACATTGCATTGCATTTCCATTATGTCCATTTTAAGTTCTTTTTCAAACCTAAGCATTTTCACAGTGTCTTAATTCAGGATGAAAATGGTCAATACATATGGTGTGTCAAGATAGAAGATCAGATATCCTTGAGGAACATCAATACAACTTTTTGGGTATGTTTTAATGTATTATTTAGATAGTTATGTTGTAAGGAAAACATTTTCTTCTCGGTACCTTGAAGCTATTAAGTGTTAAATTGTTTGTTTATTTAGAATTTTTAATTTTAATGTTTATTTAATGATAATTTTTTAAAAATATGTTATATTATTCGGTTATTAACCTACAACTTAATTTAAAAAGTTGGAAATATTCAAACCACTGACTGAGTCACTGCCTGAACGTATTAAACTCTGAGGTTGTTCATTGCAGAGAGAACTAATTGCCAATAAATCTAAACCAGCTAGAACAACAACTGCTCGATTTCGAGTTTGCCGTTCAGGCACATTGGCGATTAAGGAAATTCGAAAGGCTGAAGTAGAAAGATTTGGAAGCATAGCTAATTTTTTAAGTGAAAAAAACTACAGGTTAAAATCTACTCATCAGAACAGCATTGGTCACAAAAAAGCTATGCAGAACGAAGTTCATGAAGTGATATGACCAAATGCCATATATATTATTCCTTTAGGAGCACTTTGTATTGTCTGAATTGTTATTGTAAAATTTGAAACCATATTTTTGACAATTTTTTTATTTTAAATTTCTTTTATGGGATGTGCATGGAACTCTGTCTCTCCTGTTAAAGTATGCAGTGATAATTTCACCGGATCCTTCGACAATGCAATTACAAGTATCTCGGGTTGTAGTGACAATGAGTGTATGGAAACCGCGGGTCGTTGGGGAGGGTTTCTCTCTTTGTCATGTCTGGGTTGTGTATGATAATGAGGGTGAACCAAATGCCTTTCAAACTATAGAGGCTGGATGGCATGTGAGTGTGCTAGTAGTAGTTGTTTTTGTTTTTTTAATTGGTGTTTTATATTTTTATATTATTATTTTAAATTAAAGATTTTTATATTTTTTTATTTATAAAATTAGAAGTAGGTTTTTAGTAAAAACAAGTGAATTTTTTATTTTTATTATTTTTAAAATGTTCTTACAATCACTCTTTTAATTTATGAATAAATATTAATGGGAAGAAAAAAAATTATGATTTTATTTATTTATTTTGAATTTTGAATTAAATATTAATGTTTTCAATCTGTATTTTTTTTTTGAAATCTAAAGAGTTTTAACCCTTGTTTTTTTAAATTTTAATGATTCTGATAAATGTGGAAGAGTTCACTCAACAGGGGTATTATATAAATTAAAGAACTCACAATTATTAACACAAACATCTTATTCTGATTTATGAATGATAGGAAAAACATAATTTTTAATATTAAACTTTGATATTATTGAAAAGAAAATTATGTTAACAAATTTTAGAAATCAATGTTTGATATTTTTAATATTTTGTGATCTCTTTGATAGTGGTTTCACTTATTTCTCGTACTTTGTGAGTAGGTCTATGCACACATTCATGGTAACGATGACAATCCGAGGTTCTTCATTTACTGGACGGTATCCCAAGTTATATTACATAGAATCTTCAATCTAAATTTGATTCAATGTAAGTCTATCTAAATTTGATTCATTGTATTTTTATATACTAAATAGATGGATTTGCATTGCAGCCTGACAGTTACCATAGTGAATGCTACAACACTGACTGTGAGGGCTTTGTTGAGGTCGGTGAATCTGATATAATAGGAAATCCTCTGCCATATTCTCAAGTGGTGAGCAGAAAGAGATAAAGCTCAATATATACCTGGTGACATTACAGTACTTCTATTGGTTTTGTTTTGTTAATTCGATTTGCAATCATTGATTTTCGTAAAGACTAATACACCTCCGCCTGTTTCTTAATATGGTAGTTTAAGTTCAACGGCGAACTAGTATGGGTTT
This sequence comes from Torreya grandis, assembly GCA_037957365.1. Lineage (NCBI taxonomy): Eukaryota > Viridiplantae > Streptophyta > Pinopsida > Cupressales > Taxaceae > Torreya > Torreya grandis. The sequence goes on from JARHVA010003356.1 coordinate 320,017, forward strand.
TAAATGTAGATGGTTCGCTAATAGGGTACTGGCTGGGACGCTTCTGTCGAGATTTGGGGAAATGGGCAAATAGTGTTGATTTTGGAGGAGAAGTGGCCATTGATGCTCCAGCTATTGGAAATCCTTACCCGATGACAGAGATGAGCAGCAGTCAGTTCGCCGATGCAGGATTTAGGCATGCGGCCTAAATTAAGGATTTCGGCCTAGCACAGCTAGCTGAAGAACAACATTTTCGCTATAGTTTTATTGACGATAAGCCACAATGTTATACCTTATCTGATGGCTTCCTACACAGTGAAGAGCTTGGTGATCACTTCTTCTTTGGAGGTCCTGGGGGATATGATCCTGGATGTATTTATTAGCTGACAGATTGATCGTTTTCCATTTTTCAAATAATACTGTTTAATCTTATGTGGTTTTTATTAGCCCACATTTCGATTTAATAAAAATCTATAAATTATATGTGCACAAAATTTCGAATTCCGAATCACGTACATCAGGTTATTACAGTTACAGAGAAAATGAACATGAAACAATTTTTTTGAAATATTGTATGTTTTTAATTTCAAATATAAATATAATGATGTTTATAGGTTAAATACCTTTCGTTTTCGAATAAAAATGGGATGTTTTATTTTTCAATGCTAAAACTTATATTATAATACGAACACTAAAAACTTCATAGACAATGCTCGTAGCATTTACGTTATTGGTACATTCGGATTTATAGGTCAGTCATTTAAAATAAATTTTTATATTCAACGGTTTAAAGCAATTGTTAAGGTCTAAATATATCCGAATAAGTATTAGATTTGAATTATGGTGCATGTACCAGTAATCTAGTCTCACCCAACGATGCTTACTCAATGTTGATTATATGTTGAAGTAGAATAACAATGCATTCTCACCGACCGTAAAATATTAATGTCGACTCCTCCCTGTTTAACTTTTCTCCACGTTAAAATAACACATGGAGTTTTAAATATAAGGAGCATTTAATTGTTGGCGATTGAAATCAGCATGAACATGCCGACAATATACGATTTTCCATGTTTTTTCATCTATTGAGCCTTTGGGAGTCAACAACCCCCCGGCCACCCCCGCCCAAAACAAAAAATAGGGGCGTTGGAGTTCATTATCCATGGTTTAACATTATTATACGTGTAGAAGTGTTAAACATGCAAATGATTTAACTGTTTGTCTTTGAATTTAATAATTTTGAACAACATTCACATTAATTTATATAATTTTGTATGTTGTCTTTCATCACTTGTGCCTTTTGAAGTTAACATTAAAAACTAAGAGAGTTAGTGTTGATTACTCACAATTTAATATCATTATATGCACAAAAGTGCAAAAAGTGTTAATATGATTTTAATATTGGTCAAACCAAAACATCAATTAAATAGTGATATAGTATATTCAATATAAATGGTATTAAAGCTTCGATTTAGACAAATTTATATAATATTTAATGGTAATACAAAGAAAGAAAAATTATTATATTAAGAAATCAATTCTTTTTATTTTTATTATTTATTTACTTAGATATTAATTTGTTTTATGGAGCAATATTGTTGCTCTAGTTTTTATGCCTTGATTGTAGGTTAATATTGATTTAAAAAAATTATCTAAAAGGAATTTAGAAGTTTTGTCTGCACTGTGCACTCTAGCCTAATAAAATAAAACTCTAAAATAGGATTTTTACACCCTAAATAAATATATAAGTTTTTGGATTTATATTCTAAGATGACTAAAAACATAAATTTATGATAATCAGATTTTTTTTTTTTTTTTTTTTTTCTTTTTTTCTCATTCATAAATTTGACTATGTTTTGACCCTTTCTCCATCTCAACTATTCACTTTCCCTACAAGGCAAAAGTTTCCTACCATAAATTTCGCTGTGTAACATTGATCAAGACTATACAACCTTAAACCATCATGTGCCATATGGTGAGATGTTCCATAATCTTTAATCCATTCAAAAATAGAGGATACTTTTTTTATTAAAAAAGTGTTTCTCTATCCATGGGAGGGGGGCTACCTTTTTTTAATGTATGTTTCTAAGTATATCATTTTTTTAAAACATTGATGTTTAACATACTATAGTTTCTTAAACTAATTACCATAGTTTCTTAAACTAATTACAGCACTCTTCGTCAATATTAGAATTTACTTTCCCTTTCCCTTTGTTTTAATTTGGGGAAGTATTTTGTTGAGCCGATGAATTTCCCTTAGGTTTAAGCTTTATTTTATCCTTCTTCTTCACAAGGCGCTTGTCTTTGATAGAGTTAGACTTTTTGCCTTTGACTAACTTATCATTGACCACTAATGCATGTTTCTTAGTAACTTTAGGTCATATTCCCCAATAAATATGTTTTTTATATTCTCTTTGAATTTTCTCACATAATTTATTAAAATTCAGTTCCACATATGTAGATCCCATAAACTCTTGATGTGTGTAGTACTTTAAAACATAGATTGAGTAAGGACAATTTGATTTAGAAAAAAATAATCATAATGAGTTTTCATCAATCTTGGTTTTAATAATCTTAATGAGTAAAAGCCTCAAGCACATTATTTGAGTGATTAAGCCCTGAATGTGATTATAGCTTTCTAGACCAAGATCAATGAACTCATTTTCAAGTTGGCTTTCCTACAGCTTACAATGTTTTCAAAAAATATCCTCCAGGGTAGTTTAATATTTATAAGGAGGTTCCATGATGCTCTAAAAATAAATCTTCAAATCAATGGATAGTATCAGGGTTTTTTTAGCAGTAAATATTCATTAATTCACAGAAATTCTAATTTTAATATTTTGGTTTTGGTGATTTTTTAAGTTTGGAAGATGGGACCAAATCGCCAAAATTTTAGGAATATTTTTTTTGAGAGGGTCAACTTGTGAACCCTTTAAAACTATATATAAGAATACCCTTACATTTGTTAGATATATATAGTAGATCCCATGAGTGTCTAAGATATGCCAACTAAGGGAACAAGTAGAACCACAAACATAGGAGTACAGAATTAAATAATAGCAATAAATGAATAAATTGAATGATAGTACTGACTAACAAGACAAACCAGTCTACTAAATGGAAGCGCTAAAAGCCTATGATGAACAACACGAATGAATGATAGAACCTAACATGATCAAGCGACAGAGTAATGAACTTAAAAACTATCAAGAACAAGAAAATTGCCAATAGGCCAAGATCTTGAAATAATACTTAGAATTCATTCATATTGATTTCTTGAAATAATTACAAACCCACACCATGCTTAAATAAAAATCAACTCAAAATTTAGATTTTATATGCAAAATTAAAAAAAAAAAACTAAAATCTGAAAAAAAAATGCCTATTTTTAAAAACTCTCAAAATATCCCAAAAATCCCCTGAAATATCCCAAACACTCTAATTAGACTATGGGACAAAATCAAAATGAAGTTTGTGTTCAGTTCTAAAAATATACAATTTCTGAAAATAGAAAAAACTTAAAAAATGATTAAATCACAATTTTGGACGCTAAGATGATCACGTATGACCTCCAAAAAATATCAAAAACATTCCTAGGTAGGTAGAACTTCATAGAAACAACAACCTATTTTTTGATATGATCATTTTGGCATGAAGAAGAGCTCAAACAAAACTACGGGTTAAAATTTATGACCTCTAAAAAGTTGCCCTTTTTTTTTTACATCATTCTCCTCTGGTTGAAAACAACTCAGCTCCTACGAGTTGGCCTGATTATACTGCTTTCACTTTTATTTGTCAATCTTTTTCAGATCCCATTCTATAATCCAAGTGTTGTCTTCTTGCTATAATATGTTCCACTGCACCAAATACCTATTATAATTCCCTTGCCTTGTATTCCCTATCTTCATATCCAAAAATTGACTATTTTTTATTTTTTCTTCTATAGAATTTTTTGCTCCCAATTTATTTCTTCATATTCACCATCTTCTCCATGGAATTCATATAGATTTTAAACATTAAATATTATAGATATATCAAAATTATGTGGTAAACTCACCTCATATGCATTATCATTAATTTTCTTCACAATTTTGCATGGTCTAATTTTCTTGTATTTTAATTTATGATATATGCCTTTTAGAAATATTTATTTCCTCAAGTAAAACATTACCAACTCTTCTTCTTCAAATACTTTATATCTTCTTCTGACATCTACTACTACTTTATATTTCTCATTATTTTTTTGAAAATTTCTTCTTACTCCTTGCAACTATTGCATATGCTTTGCAAATGCTTCTACATCATCACTAATTTGATCTGCAATTGGTAATTGTATCAAATCTAAAATAACATTAGGATATCTCCCATAAAAAAATTGAAAATGTGACTTTTCTATTGATATATATTCACTGAACTATTATATGCAAATTCAGCTTGTGGTAAAGCCAAGTACCATTGCTTTGGATTCTCTCCCACTATGCATCTCAATAAATTTTTCTAGGTCCTAGTCACAACTTATATCTGTCCATCTATTTGTGGGTGATATTTACTATTCGATTGTAGCTTAGTGCCCATCTTCTTCCACAAAGTCCTCCAAAAATAACTTACAAATTTTATATCCCTAACTGATGTAATAGTTTTTGTTACCCCATGTAATCTCACAATATCCATAAAAATTAATTTTATAACTCTAGTATCATCATTAGTTTTCTTACACGTAATGAAATGAACTATTTTTAAAAAAATCTATCTACAATAACAAAAATTAAATAATTACCTCTATGTGTGTTTGGTAATCTCAACACAAAATCCATAATCAAATATGTCCATGGCCCTCTTGGAATTGATAATGGAATGTAAATTCTGGTATGTTGTGCATGTCCTTTAGCCACATGACATATTATGCACCTTGAAACATATCTTATCACATCTCTCTTCATATTTAGCCAAGAATACTTTTCCTCTAGCAAAGATATTGCCTTCATTTTATAAAAATGTCTAGCCAAACCACCACTATGTAATTCTCTTATTATATTATCTCATAGATACCCAAACGAAATGCATAATTTTTTTCCTCTAAAGAGATAATTTTCCTATATAAGATACTCATCATGAATAATATCTATCCCACATGTTAATGGATTCCTACTTTGTTCAACTATCTTACCAAAATATGGATCAATATCATATAATTCTTTGATAACTTCAAATCCAACTAATTCACTCACCATAATAGTTAATAACTTTACCCTCTTGCTCAATGCATCAACTATGTGATTCTACTTTCCTGATTTATGCTTCAACATAAAAGTATACCCCTGCAAGAAAGAACCTTTCTTGGCATGCCTACTATTCAACTTCTTTTGTGTATTCACATACTTCAAAGCCTCATGATCTGTAAATAGTATAAACTCCTTAGGCATCAAGTAATGTCTCTAATGTCTTAATGATTTTACAATTACATAAATTTTAAGATCATAAGTAGAATACTTTATTCTTACCTCCTTTAATTTCTCACTTAAATATGTAATTGGCTTTCCCGCTTGACTCAACACAACACCAATTCTCATAAATGAAGCATCATAATTAACCTCAAACACTTTGTTAAAATTTAGTAATGCTAAAATTGGTCTTTCTATAATCTTCTTCAAAATTTTCAAAACTTTTTGTGGTTGTTCTAGTCCATGCAAATTTTCTATAAAAAGTTGCTAAACCATGGAAACTTCTTACCTCTGTAATGCTTTTTTGAATAGGCCACTCAAAAATCACCTTTATCTTTTCTTCATCTATTTTCACACCATCTATTGAAACTTCAAATCCCATAAATACTAAACTATTCTGCATAAACCTACACTTCTTCAAATTTGCATATAACTTCTACTTTCTTAACAAATCCATTACCTTTCTTAAATGTTGTAAGTGTTCTTTAGTCTTATTGAATATAAAAATATCATCAAAATAAACAACCAAAAACTTATCAATATAATCTCGTAGCACTATACTCATCACCCTCATAAATGTGTTAGGTGCATTACATAATCTAAATGACATCACCTTCCATTCATATAAGCCATCCCTAATCCTGAGTGCAATTTTCCACTCATCTGTATCATGAATTTTAATTTGATAATAGCCACTCCTTAGATCAATCTTGGTAAAATATTTTTCTCTTGCTAGCACATCTATCATATCATCTAAATAATGTATAGGAAACCTATACTTTATTACAATTTATTAATTGCTCTGTTATCCACACATGTTCTCCATCCTCTATAATTCTTTGGAGTTAGAAATGCTAGTGTTGTACATGGAATCATACTCTCCCTTATCATTTTCTTCCTTAGAAATTTAGTACCTTGTTTATTTAATTTTGCATGTTCTATTGGACTCATCCTATAAGCTGCTTGATTGGGTATAACTGATCCTAGAGTCAAATCAATGTGATGTTGAATATCTCTCTTCAATGGTAAACCATCTAGTAACCCATCAAGCATAACATCTGTATATTATTTCAACACTCTTGTTGTTTATGTTGGTATTGTCACCATTTCTATTTCTTCATTCTTTGTTACTAGTACATAATAGCAACCTACTACCTTCATATCTTGGATAAAGTTTTTATTACAGAGCATGCTTTCTATCTTCTCTTCCTCTTTAAGATGTAATAAAACTACCTTTGTACAACCTTTTTAAAAAGTATATGTGTTCTTTGCTCCATCATAAATTACTTTCTTGTTAAATTACCATGCTCTCCCCAATAACATATGACATGCATCCATAAAGATAACATCACACCATATTTTATCATTATAAGTTTTTCCTATATAAAACTTGATTAAGCACCTTTTATCTACTATAACCTCATTCCCTTTCTTAAAGCATGATATCTGATCAGGGTTATGATGTTTTCACATTACAAATTTAGTTTTTCAATCATTTCTTTAGAAACCATATTTTCACAACTACCACTATCTATAATTAATTTACATACCTTTCCGCCCAAAGTACATTTTATTCAAAAAATATTTGATCACAGCCGTGCATCACCACCTTCTTTATTTTTAACTTGATCCTTCCTTGGAGAGATCGTGGTTCTTATCATCATGAGATTCTCTCCAACATCATCTGGCGTAACTTCAATATTCTAATCCTCTATTTCAACATCAACTAGATTTATTCTTGGATGATATTCTTACCTCCGTTCTTCATATTGATAGTGGGGACACTCAAATGTTTTCTGCCTTTCTTTTCCACATCTATAATAGACATAAGATCTATGTTAATTTAGAAACCATTCTCTAGCACCACCATAACATCATCTTCTCTGAAATACTCTTTTTCTTTATTGGTATTGAAACCCTTGCCTATTATCATCTTGCCTTTTGTACCATGTGATGATTCACCTTTATTGGCATTAAATCCACCTATGGTGGTATTAAATCCATGTAATCCCATTATTAAAGGGGATTCGCCTCTTTTTGGACCAATAGATGTCTTAAAATTCTATCTATTTCATTTTTCTTCTACCTTCAAAGCTAATTAATAATCTTCCTCCATGCTAAGTATTCTATGCATGCTTAATTCATCTTGAATATAAAATTTTAAAATATTTTCATACCTTGCATCAATCTACTCTTCTATTTCATCATGCTCTACTCGTATGGAAAGTTTATAAAATTCATGTGTATACTCTTGTATATTGTGATCTTTTTGCCTCAAATTTTAAAATCTTCTATATAGGGTTTATGCATAATCCATAGAAATAAATTTCTCCCTTAGCTCCTTCTCCATATTTTTTGACAAATTAATCTTCTCTTTACCTTTTCTTGATCTCTCTTTCTATGAGTGATCCCACCAAATCATTGCATGACCTTTAAATTTTGTGCATGTAAAATTTACCTTCTTGTCTTCTCTCATAGTCTTCCACTCAAATAACTTCTCCATGTTATTCATCCAATCTATCAAATCTTCTAGGTTTTAAACTACCTCCATAATCTAGAACATCAAACTTGATTCCTTCATCCTTTCCTTCTAAATCTTGAACCGTCCTCTCTTTTATTGATGGTAGATGCTTTTGTTCTTCTTCTTGCTGAACTTCTTCATCACCACCTTGTCTTCTCTATTGATTAGTGATAACCTCTATAAATTTTTGAAATTTTCTATGTAAATATTTTATATTTCAATTCATCTATGTCATACCTCCTCATCATCTCATCATTCTTCTCTCCTCCAAGATTTGAATTTGTTCTGATACTAGATAATGAACCCAAAAATTATCAAGAACAAAAAAATAACTAATAGGCCAAGATTTTGAAACAATACTTAGCATTGATTCATATTTATTTCTTGAAATAATTACAAATGTGCACCATGATATAATAAGCCCCAACTTAGAATTTAGAGTTCACATGCAAAATTTAAAAAAAAAACTAAAATCTAAAAAAAATGCATATTTTTAAAAACTCTAAACATATCTCAAAATATCCTAAACACTATAATTACACTATGAGACAAAATTCAACTGAAGTTGATGTCTGGTTCTAAAAATATATAATTTCTAAAAATTAAAAAAACTTGAAAAAATCATTAAATCTCAATTTTACACCCTCAAATGATCACATATGACCTCAAAAAAGTATTGAAAACTTTCTTAGGTATGTAGAAATCTCTAGGGACAATAACATACTTTTTTATATGGTCATTTTGTTGCATGGAATAGCTCAAAAGGAGCTATAGGTCAAAAGTCATGGCCTCTAGAAGGTTGACCTATTTTTATACATCATTGAGTTGAATGATTTAACTAGATAATCTAGGTGAATGACCTAGTTGAATGGCTTAGTCACATGATCCATCCAAATGATCTAATCATATAACTCAATTGAATGACATAGCCAAATAATGTAGCTGAATGACTCAATCGATCATTCAGTTTAACTACCCATCTAATCTAGTCAGCTTGGTCATCTAGCTTAGTCATTTGATGCAATAATATGATTGATCTATTTAACTTAGTTATCTGGTTTAGTCATCTAGCTCAGTCATTCATCTCTTTCATTTGACTCAACCATTTGGCTTAGCCATCTAGTTTAGTTATCTGGCTTATCTATTTGATTTGATTGATTAACTTGAACATTTAGCTCAACCATTCGGTTTAGCCTTACCTTCTAACTATCTAGATAACTCTATTGATTTGGTCATTTCTTTCAATAGTTTAGCTAGATCAGGTAACTATGCCATTTAGTTCAGTTGTTTAGTTTAGCCATTTGGTTTAGTCATTTAGTCTAGCCATTTAGTTTAGTTGTTTGGTTCTACCATATAGTTTAGTTCAATTTTTTGTTTAGTCTAGTTGTTCGTTATCACCTTAAAAAAATTCACCATTCACATGACTCAGATTTCCCTAGATTCACTAGATATTTCTAATATATTTTCCTATAGGGCCTCTCAAAATAAACCATGATACTAATTGACCAAGGATACCTCTGACTTCATATGTTCTAATAGTTTTCCTATTTTTTCCATGTGAAAATATAACAAGGTGTAACTTATTCATTAATTGCAATGGGGTAGAGACACTTGATAAGAAGCACATCAATAATGTAACCTTTCTATCTTAAGTAGTTCAAACTTGATAGGGTTTTCTTTTATCCACCATGCAATCATAAAAACTTTATTAGAAATAGACTAATTTATTCTGCATGAAAATATAATTTTACAATTATTTCTAAATATATAAATTATAATGATTATTTCAATGAAAAAATTCAATGGTGCAATCAGCCTATGGGAAAAAATAATTTTGAAAAAAGTGTTTTCTAAACTATAGGTGAAAAAAATTGTATGTATTTTATTTTTAAAATTCAAATGGAACTAGTCTTTGGCCTTCCTAATCAAATTTTTTTTTTCTTAGAAGCCATTTCTACCTAAAAAAAGCCTTCATTATGTCCTTTCAATTTTTTTTTTTCAAAATTTAATTTGGATAAGGATTATTAAAACTATATTTGAATGGAGAATAAAATAATGGTGTAGATATAACAAATGTAATAAGACTTATTTTGTGAAATATTAAGTTTAGTTGTATTTGATTTATAATATCTCTGATATATGAATCTATAGTTATAAATAGTGACCAAGGCTAAAGGTTATTGACTATAGAGGTTCCCACCATCCCACATCCAAATTATACCATCTCTGAGGTACATAAAGAGTAACTTCCTAGTGTTAACCAGTTATTAGTACATCACATTATTAAATGGCTAAGAAGCTTCCTATTGGAAAAAATATCATAAGAACTTCCTATATAGTGTGAGGTATGTAGGAGCTAAGATCCATATATATAGTTTTATCATGTGTTGAGTATTAGGGTAGTACCCATCACACTGCCAATTGGGTATACTGAGTATGACTTTGTGTAAGATGACAGCTCATGTGACATTTGAAAATGTCAAAACACATTTAATATTATAATCATCTAAATTTTTTTTTGGAGTTTTAAGAGTGTTACTTGAGATGGCCTATATTAGGGTCTAATTAGACATTATTCACCTTCATGCAAGTCACACACATACCTAAAATTCCCTAAATCAATCTCAGACCCTCACTTTAGTATTATGGCCCTTAGCACCTTGGGCTCTTCCACTTGGACACTAGTGTCATAACTTTAATAGTAGTGTCAATGGTGTTAGTATCTTTATTTAGGATCTATTATCCTTTTCCCACTTTTTGTCAATAATAGGAATTTTTTTAAATAAATAAATACCTAGGGTAGACCTCTTTCAAGGCCCATACAAGCACTATATATATATATATATATATATATATATATATATATATATATATATATATATATATATATATATATATCAATTTTTAGCCCTTTATTCATTAGATAAAAATTAGATGCAAATAACACAAACTAACTTAGAATAATTTATGCATAATTAAGGCTATCAATCCCTATTCTTCCCTACTTTTAAATACAATCATATACAACCATCCTAAGATGAGAATACATATATTTACAATCTCCAACATCACTTAGAGCAATTAAACTAGCATTCATACTAGTTTCACTTGTATTTTCACCAACATTAGGTGTAGAGAACTACATCAAGCTTGATCCTTATTTGAAGTATTGCTATGTAGGTAGCTCTCATCGCAACAGGGTGTTGAGGATGTCCAACATACCCTACTCACATCACACATTTCTATTTGTGCCGATCAGATGTCCTAACAATGTGGAGGTCTAGGGTTTATAATTAAAATTGGTCAGAATAGGTTACTTATAAGGAACCTAAACTTGTGATAATATAAAAAGGCTTCGTATACTCTGATACAGTGGCACCTAAAATCCCAAAGTAATTTTACGCAAAGGAAACTAGTTTCAAATAGAGGACACTATCACCTTTGGCATTATTGTTCAGTTAGGGTAACACTATCTAGTAGGTTTTTTTACACTTGGATCCTATTTATGACACCATGATCACTTTTTATCCTAGTTTAAAGCCTCTAAATCATCTATCTCAGTCAATTTATAGCTATGTACATGTTTGCATCTTTTATTTTTATTTTTATAAAGATCAAAATAGGTTAATTCTTTTATAAATTAGTGGCTATATTTATTGCATGTTTAATACCCTAATTTATTATACTCAAACCCTCCAACAAGGTAGGGCTTACAATCTATAACACTAAAAAATTAAATCATTTTGGTGAACCTAGCTTACTTATAATAGTACACAAACACTAACCCTATAATACCTTTAGAGTTTCTATTTCCAACCTTCTATGGCCCATATTTAAATTTCAGATCCATATATCTTCTAGTTTTTATTTGGTATAATCATGATAATAATGAAACAAAAGTTTATCGCTTTTTGATATAGAGTATAATACTTTCACTTACATTCTTGTTTCCCTTAATTCAAAATGGACTTAAATAAGAGATAAAAACATGTATACGTGATGATTTATATCAATTGAGCTATATGCCATGCTTCATTATCTCTTTATCATATTATTAGTATCTTATGTAGAATTCAATTAAGAAACAAATCTTTAAACACATAAAAGATATATTACATAAGATACCAAATAAGTTACCTAAAATTAGTATCTTTTAGATTCTTTATGATATTTGATTTACTTTGAATCCTTACATAGTTCTACTAGACATAAGAAAATAATATCGGTCTCTCTTATCCCTCTTACTTTGTAACCCTATACATATAGCTACTATCCCTCCTCTAATACTAGCCTTATTCTCATAGTAGAACTTCTGGTCCATGCTATGATGTCCACATGTGCTCCTAAAGCATGGGAGGTTATCCAAACCCATGTTTATAGTTTTATTGAACAAAACACTATTTATTTAGTCATAGTTTCCATTTTAGTGCTCTTATATCATTCTGACCCATACAAAGATATTTTTTATGTAACACTTTATTATACTAAAGTGTCTTGCACAACAAATCAATCTTATGTTTATTCCATAATCAATATTATGAAATGGACCAAAGATCATATTTCATTTGAATAAGAATATGCCCCACCTCATCACCTCATATATCTACACATGCCTCTCTACATTGCATTATAGACTAACAAGGTGGGTATCAAATGAAAGTTAGTTGACAATGGATCAAGGTTGAACATTTGTAATATCTATTTTATTTGGCTTCCTAATATACATACTATAGGTTTAGATCCTTATGGTATGAACATTCTAGGGTTTGATAATTTTCCATATAATGTTTTGGGTTAAATCATAGTAAACCTTACATTGGAACTTCAAACACTACCTAAGACATGTCAAGCTATGCCTAATGATCTTAATTGCAATATCTTGCTTGTAAGACCTCAGATTTGTGATATGCATATAGTTCCATCAACTTTACATCCATGTTTGAAATTCATCTACAAAGGTCATATCTACACATGCATTATGGATCAAAAACCATTCAAATATTATTAGCATACACAGTCTTCACATAATTATATTCCTCAGATGGAATTTGCTACAACACCCCTCTAATATAGTATTAAAAATTTGCATATAACTCCCTCAAACACCTCTAGAGCAGATGATAACATATTCACTTCTCCCTTTGCATGGAGATATTTTTTAAAAATGGGTTACATAGGACATGGCCTCAAAAAACATGAATAGGGAATTCTTAATCCTATTGAGGCATACAATCAATAAGGCAAACAATGAATTGGATATAAATATAACACATTTGACAAGTATTATCACCATGATTCTTATCATATGTTATTTTGTCCACCCATTTCATAGGCAGATAGTATAGTGAATCATGTATTTACACTTTTAGTTGTTTACTCTGATTTTATTGATGATTTTATTTCTCTAAATTTATCTAATTTTGATGAATTTGATAATGATGATGGTGTCTAATAAATCATAGGGGCATATGAGTATGTCCCTTCCTTCTATCATTAGAATATGTTTCCTCATTCCATAAATACCCAAAAATACTTTGTTGATCACTCAAATAATTTAGATGACATTTCACTTGACATGAATTGTATAATCCCTACAACACCATACACTATTGATCAATCAACATTACTTTTTAAAGAAACAATTGAGTGAAATTATGGCATCAATATTGATATTCACATCATATTTCTATCTTCTACCTTAGGTAAAGAAGAATATGGAGATATTTGTTAGATTTTAAAGGACTTCCCAAAAATTTTCAATTTGGCATATTCTAATATGCCTACCATTAATCCTTAAATTACAACATACAAGATTATGTTCTATCTCAATGCAAAGTCACTTAAACAAAAAAAAATGAAAAATGCATCCCAAGGTAGTTATTTTAATCATATATGAGATCCATAATATTGTTGATGTTAGTTTTATTCAACCATTTGCTCATTGCTCATCCCCAGTGGGTGGCTAACATTATTTTAGTTATTAAACCTAATGGCCAAATCCAATGTTGTTATAATTCTATAAAATTAGATATATCATGTCCTAAGAATGATTTTTCTTTGCCCAACATAAACATAATAGTGGACTCCACAATAGTCTATAAAATTTTCTCTTTCATGGACATTTTCACCAGTTATAATCAAATCAAGATCAATGAATAAAACCCAAAAAATTGGCTTCTACCACATGTGGGGCACTTTCTAGTATATAGTCATGACATTTGGAATAAAAAATGTAGGAGTATATTACCAACAATAAATGAACTATATATTTCATGATATCATTCATAATATAGTTAAATATTATATCTATGACTTGATTTAAAAATCAAAAGAGTGACAATTCCATGCATTATATTTATGGAAGATTTTTGAAAGATTGAAAAGTACAATGTACAACTAAATCCAAATAAATGCATCTTTAGGGTTTCATCTAGTAAACTATTTGGATTCATAATTTTCCAATGTATCATTGAGGTTGACCAAAATAAAATTAAATATATACTGGACATGCCTCCTCCCATAAACCTAATGTAAGTTCACTCCCTATAGGGTAATATTCAAGAAATACACCGCTTTATGCCATAACTTGTAGATAAGACTCAATCCTTCACCAAATTATTTAAGAAGGATAAAAAATTAGAATGGGATATCACATGTCAAGAAATTTTTTATAAACTCAAATAATATTTGTTGAACCCACCTATACTAGTACCAAAAACACCTAACGAGGCACTTCTCCTCTACCTCTCAGCAATAGATCATGCATTCAGTGCACTTTTAGCACAACATGATGATCAACATAAGAGAGATATTTAATACATCATTTGTAAAATTATTGACTATGAACAAAATTATCTAAGAAAAGAAAACTTTTTTTTGGCACTTGTAATCACTACTCAATATCTATGACTTAATATGATTAAAAATGAGACACATGTTATTACAAAAGTTGTTCCTTTAAATTTTATTATATCAAAACCACATATCTTAGGCCATATTTAAAAAAAAAGGTCATGTTCCTTAGAATTTGACCTAAATATTATTTTACAAAAATTAATAAATGGCCAGATAATTATAGATCAATTGGTAAGAACCCCATTATTAGACACAATCCCTATCAATGATGACTTCATAACATATAATAACATTTTCAACACATAGACAATGTTATTTAATGATTCAAGATGTGCATCTAGTACCAGGGTAGGAATTATTTACATCAACACACTTAGGCACATATTACCCCTTACTTATCGACTCTATTTTTCATGTAAAAATAATATTGTAGAATATAAGGCCCTTATCCTTTGCCCTGAAGTAACATAGGCTCTCCATATTAAATCAATTAAGTTTTATGGTGATTCACATTTAATTCTCAATCGGATTACATATGTCTACCAAACCAATGAAGAAATCCTCATTCCATATAAGAATATGGTTCAATGTATACAATCTTAGTTTTAAAACTTGTCTATTTAAAACATTCCTATTAAAGATAATCATCATGCCAATGCAATGTCCAGTGTATCATCTCGATGCCTATTGCTATCAATTATGGCCAGGTTATCTTCATTATAAAATAGTTACAAATTCTATAATTATCCCATGTTGAATTCATATCTCTAATCGTTTTAGTCACCATGGAGAGTACAACAAAATCTAAATGGTTTTCAGATATGTACAATTTTACACATAAATCTATTACACTAGACACTTTCACAAGGAATGATAATTACTAACTATAGATAAACTCCTTCCAATATGTCATTATCAGTGGGGAATTTTTCAAATGATCTTTTGATGGACACTTACTCTAATTTATAATAGCCAAGGAGACTAAGTTGGTCATTAATTAAGTGCATGATAGTGAATGAGGTGGCCATTATAATAGAAAATCAATGTCATAGAAATTACTTAGACAAGGTTACTATTGACCAATCATGGAATAAGAATGTCAAGAATATTCCAAGTTATGAAAAAAATGTCAATGTCATGGAAACCTACACTATGTCCCTTTGTAGTAGTCCCTTCATAGTAGTTATAACCCATTATAACCCCATGGCCATTCATGTTATGGAGATTTGATGTAATTGGTAAGATAAATATAGAATCTGCAAAAGGTCATAAATTCATTATTATAGCTATAAAATAATTTTAAAAATGTGTGGAGGCCATTCCATTATAGTCAACAAAGGATAATCTATATGTTTTTTTCTCATGACCAACATTATTTCCCATTTTAGCCTCATAAAGGTCATGATTACAAAAAATGAAACTTCTTTTAAAAACAAAATAGTGATTGAATTTTCTGCTAAATACAAAATTTGTCACACATTATCTACACCATACTACCAAAGGGTAATGGTCAATCAAAAGATACAAATAGTATCCTTAGCTAAATGGTTACCAAATTTTGTGATGATTAGCATAATTAACTTGTCTATGCACTATGGTCCTAATGCACTAGTATTCACACATTAATTGGAGCTATTCTTTATTCACTAGTATATGGCACAAAAGAAATTATCCAAATGGAATTAGAAATCCCATCCTTATGGGTATCCCTAAAATGGCTTATTATAGATGATCAATACAGAGAAAGATGTCCTCATGAAATAGAATATTGGGTCACACATGCATCCGAGCCATAGAACATATCAATGCATATCAAAAATGAATATACCTACAATAATAATGTTCACAACAAAGATTCTGAAGTTAATGACTTGGTTTCAAAATACAATATCAGAAATGTCAATGCCAAATAAGATAAAAAAGGAAAATTCAAACCAACTTATCTTGGCATGTATTTAGTCATATAAACATTTATCCCCAAGGTATGTTGTCTAGCCTCACTTGAAGGAAAGTCAATCAAGAACCCATTGAACATATTGTATCTAAGGAGATTCTCTCTCTCTCTCTCTCTCTCTCTCTCTCTCTCTCTCTCTCTCTCTCTCTCTCTCTCTCTCTCTCTCTTTCTCTCTCTCTCTCTCTCTCTCTCTCTCTCTCTCTCTCTCTCTCTCTCTCTCTCTCTCTCTCTCTCTCTCTCTCTCTCTCTCTCTCTCTCTCTATGTGTGTGTGTGTGTGTGTGTGTATTATAAACATACATACATATGTATGCATATATATATATATATATATATATATATATATATATATATATATATATATATATATATATAATGCATACATATGTATGTATGTTTATAATACACACACACACACACACACATAGAGAGAGAGAGAGAGAGAGAGAGAGAGAGAGAGAGAGAGAGAGAGAGAGAGAGAGAGAGAGAGAGAGAGAGAATCTCCTTAGATACAATATGTTCAATGGATTCTTGATTGCCTTTCCTTCAAGTGAGGCTAGATAGCATACCTTGGGGATAAATGTTTTTGTGACTAAATACATCTCTACACACACACACACACACACACACACTTGTACATAACTTCATTCATTCTTGCTCTTTATATAGTTTCATTTACATGCTAATATACATAGCGTAAATATAGAAAATAAAAAACCAATATAATATGTCAAAAACACAAAAATGTTCAAATATTTTCTCAAAAAATACAAATTATAGATTGTATGCATTTCCATTTTTACATTTCTTCTATTTTACATGTAATACATATGTTATTATTGTTCATGTAGTCAATTTTATCATACATACACATTTCACTTATTATTTTTGATTGTTTATATATTCCTACATGACTTAGGTCCATAACATATATCGAAAAAAATTTATTATCTACCCACTAGTGGCACATACAAAGATACATATTTTTCTTATTTGATAAATTTGACCATTTAAGGACATCCTATACATATTTCTAATTACCAAGTTACATCCTTCTATACTCTACATGATATTTTTAATATTATTTATATCTTGATATTGATTATCCTCCATTACATATATTTAAGATGCCCCCCAGTGGGTGGATGTATCAAATGAATAAACCTAAATTTGTGTATCTACTACTAATGGGTGGATGATGGAAAGTATAGATCAATATAGTAGACTTAAGTCATGTAAGCAAATATGAAATAACTCATCAAGAACAAGTAAAACATGTATGTATGATAAAATTGACTATACTAAGATAGCTAACATATGTATTTATATTAAATAAGACAAGTGTAAACATATATCTGTGTGTGTGTGTGTGTGTGTGCGCGTGTGCATGTGGGTGTGCATGTGCGTGTGCATGTGTGTGTGTGCATGTGTGCGTGTGCATGTGCGTGTGCGTGTGCATGTGTGTGTGCATGCGTGTGTGCGTGTGCATGTGCTTGTGTGTGCATGCGCATGCACGCACACGTTTTTGTGTGTGTGTGTGTGTGTGTGTGTGTGTGTGTGTGTGTGTGTGTGTGTGTGTGTGTGTGTGTGTGTTTATTTATTAATACTTGAATGTGTTTATGTTTCATCATGTCATATTGTTTTTGTGTTTATGGGATATAATCTATGTACAACCAAATGAAAATAAATGATGTACAATGAACAAGAGAGAATAAATTATGTACAAGGGGGTAGGAACCATATTAACTAATGGGTCTCATGGGAGACTCACTATCATTGTGACCTAAGTAAAATAAGTTAACTTTGATCATGTATGTTATGTGAAAGGGTAATTGTGATGACATATTCTACTATAATGAGCAAATTATGTTTGTATTTGTAGTGGTGTTATGAATCTATGGTACTAACTATGATGCCTTGTGAACTGTAGGGGTCTTAGGAACCCATCTAGTAGAAGAAGCTATAGGT
Organism: Torreya grandis; assembly: GCA_037957365.1. NCBI lineage: Eukaryota > Viridiplantae > Streptophyta > Pinopsida > Cupressales > Taxaceae > Torreya > Torreya grandis. The sequence continues at coordinate 338,733 of JARHVA010003356.1, forward strand.
AACATATGTTCCCTATGTTGAGAACCTTGAAAACCAAATAATACTAATATTGGCATGAATTAAGTGGACGAAGGTATGTTATGCCTATTTTCTACACCCCCTTAATTTTTTAAACTATATATTTGTTGCATTAGAGATGACCCTGTCATAAAATCTAAAATTGTGTCGGGGACCGTATTGATTGATAGTATTTTAGATGCATTTTTTATTATAAAATTGTAATGATTTATTGATGATTTTTATTTATTTTTGAAGTGGTTTTGAATATCATGGTGGATAAATGAATAAAATATGCATATATATTTATAGATATGATCAGTTATCCTATTATTCAGATCATATACACTTTGATAGTTTCACTTGATACATAGACTCTCAATTTTCCATCATTGCAATTGATTTATGATTTTGTTCGATCTTCATAAGTGGATTTGATTTATGATTTAGATAAAATTGGTGATATGATACTTTTACAAATATTGTAATAAATTTTGGTACATTCAAAAAGTTATTTTTGAAAATCTATACTTGATGAATAACTTAGTTTCATTCACTACTTGATATGATGGTTATTTGAAATACCAGTGTTATTTGAATAGTTTAATAATGCTCATATCCTAATTTGTAAAACTAAGAGTCTAGTTTTTTTTTATTATACAACTAATACATGGTTCAATTCATAGAAACCTAATTGGCATACTAAGTTTAGTTGTTTCAAGATTCAAGTTAATAGTCAAATTTGGTGATCATAGTTCCAAAACATATATTTATTTTCTTGTATCTTGAATATTCATGTGATAAGATGATTTATGAGATAGATATAGCATACAAATTCTTTTAAAATATCATAGACTTCTTCTAAGAGGTTCACTTCACTAGAAAATGAGCAAAGGGGATTTATTTATCACAAAGTTTGCATTCACATTCAAATTGCTTAAGGGGACTTATCCTATCATTCATGACATAATTCAAAAGTTTTATGCTAGATCATATTTCTTTTAATTGTATAAAGTTTTCATGGGACTAGATTAACACTAAGTTTCAAGGACCCACATATTCATGTGATTTAACATGGTGAGTTGGCATTTGGTTCATTGTGTCATATGAGTTGGCATGGTATTAAATGCCAAATCATAATATCAATGCTTTAAGATCACCTGGATATTTGGCAACAAGTGAATTAATTGAAATATTTTATTCCTCAAAAATTGGTAATTATCTCAAGAGACAGTCTTGCATAAACTAGTCAATGATGATAAGTAACTTAATAGGATTAATCACTACACAATTAGTTAGTGTAAACCAATAAAGAGTAGCCACATCACTTGGTTGGTTATGGACTTAGGATGTAAAGTATAAAAAAAAATCTTCATTTTTTATTATTTTTCTCAAGACTTGTGTGGGAGTGAATCTCTGGAAGGATAGTGGGTGAGTTGCAGAATGACGTTTGGTGAGAAATTTTGGCAAAGGATTCAAGCAAGAATATTAGGTATGTTCATGACAATTTTTATCATTCTTTCTTAAAAAATATTTTGGTGATGTATGAATGTTTGGAGTGAGGAAGATAAGTTTTATGTGATTTTTGGTTTAAGGTTTCAGTAAACCTTCTTGCATGCAATTGCTATAAGAGTTTTTCGGTTCTTTGTTCCTTGCATGATTGAAGTTGTTATCAGTGGTACATGGTTTTATTTGAGTAAATGATAGTTTTTAGTGGAGGTATTTTGTGAGTAGTTACTATCAATTTTTGAAACACATAATTTTTTATGGAATATTAAGTATCGAACACTTCGTGTTTAGTTTGTGATGAAATTGGTTTTGGGTATGTTTATCTTCAAATCTGGATGAAAGATTTTAAGTATCGATGCCATTGGTTTTGGTTTTTGTCTTCAAAGAATCTTTGTAAAAGAGATCAAATATTGTTTTGGTTTTGGTTTCAGCATGTTTGAGGTTGCTTTTGGTTTTATGGAAAGTCAAAAGGCCGGATTTTGGGTTTTGATCACCATACATATATAAAGATGATTGTTTTAGTTATAAAATATTTGTTATGTAAATCAACATGAACGTTTGTGAAAGTATCTTAGATTATTTTTTTAATAATCTTTTCTTGAATGAATGAATTTGAGAGGATTTAGGTTTTGTGAAATTTCTTTAAGAACTAATAGTTTTATTTTTCATTTGGGATTTGACTGTGGAAAAATAAAATATAAAGTTGAGTTCTAGAAAATGAAAAGGAATATTAAAAAATTATTGTTAAGCTGAGTACATGATATATATTGAGGATTTGATTATTATTTTTAGATCTTATTCATTGTAGTCAAAGGTTTAGTGAAATATGGCTGAAAGATGGAATTCATAGATTTATTAGTTACATGCACATAAAAGGTTCTTGTATTATGGCATAAGTTATGTGCATTTCTTAAAATTATGTTGATTTTCCTTAATAATTCAAAAGGTTGTCTTCTGTGCATTTTAAGTTGTATTTAGTCATGTATATGTATATTTGTCTACCTTAAATTAAAATATTTGTCAGATGAGTAGACCAACAAATATCTTTTGGTCTAGATTCGTATTGGACCTATGGTTTATGTCTCAAGTTGAATCTTTAAATAGTGTTTAAGTATTTGTGTGGGTAGAAAATTAAATGATTTGTAAACAGAAATGGAAAATTTTAGCTTGGTATATTTTAAATATATCTAAAAACCATGAAATTTTTTTATAGGATATGTTGAGATGGTTTAAAATGTGCTTGATAGTCTCCATCAAAAATATTTATAAAGATTAGTTTTTATATATTTTGAAAATAGATGATTCTGGGATCATGAATATATATGTTGTTATCAACATTCATGAGGTCACAAATGGTTAGTTTTAGTTGATTATCTATTATGGTTTGATATGAAAGTGATCATCTCAAAAATAAAGTCTAGTTTTAACATATAAAATGTGATTGAGAGTGTTAGAAATTGGGATCATTATGTGAAAATCTAAATTGGACTAGTTGACAGTGTTGGAGATAGTAATAGTAGAAGTCTCTCTATATATATGGACACGTTTGAATGGATGTAGAGAAATTTGAAGAACATGAGGTTTTATATGAATTTTAATCTCAAAGCTAAGATTTTGAACTTTTATTTGAGTATGGATTTTAAGATTAATATTCTATGATATTCGAAGTTGATATCAGAGTATTATATTTAGATTATAAGGATCAATATAGATATGGATTTAGACACAATGTGATGAATTTCAGTCATAATAAAATTTCAATTTTTTTTGTTTCACTTTTTAGTTTTATCTCTTTGGATACTTTTTCCCTAAACTTAGATTTGATGGTTGCCTTTTCGATTATTCATTATGTCTAGGTGGGATCAACTAGTAGAAAGTAATGATGGTACAAGATGGGAATAAAATTTTATTATAGGTGTTAGTTATTTAAATTCTAGCAAAGGTTTTAATATAGGTGGATTTCATATAGGATGTTTTGGACCTAGGTTTCATAAAGGAACAACAATGTCCATTCATTTTGAAGCCTATGATCTTGAGTTTTGGAATATTTTGAGTAATCTACCTATTAACCCAACTAATAGGGGTTATAGAGGTTATAGGGGTTTCCATGGACATAGAATTAAAGCCTGTATAAATTCTCAAAGTAGCTCATCTCTCCATCTAGAGCATGATCCTTAAAATTTGCCTATCCATCGCTCTAATTTTAGAGGTGAAGCAATTAATGATCTTTTGCCTGATAACCAGTCTGTGAAGCTTGAAATA
>JARHVA010003356.1:347500-427500 GCA_037957365.1 Torreya grandis
AATAGCCATCAATACATTATAGATCAACAAAGCAGTATTAAAAAATAATGGGTACCAAAACCATGAGAAGAATCAATCCAAAATGGTTTCCCATTAAAAAGGATCCAATTTTTTTTGGGGGGCCTACCACCCTCGAACCCCCATTTGTCATTGGCTATCTCCCCCAACCCCCCACTTTTTGAAGGCTACCGCACTTTGACCCCTACTTGGGGCCCAACCCTGCCTCGAACTTTGATGAGAATACATAAAGAGTGTACAATACATTAAAAATATATAGTATTTCAAAATATATTATAATTTATAAATAGGCTCCACAACAAAATATAACATAAATTCTCTTGATGATCTTTCAAACAATAAGAATATTTATGCTATAAATACTAAAAGCAAAGATTATAATCCTCCACAAAATAATAAAACATGAAATGATAAATTTGGTTCAAATGATAAAGGTAAATTAGCTCAAAATAATGTTAATAATTCTAATGATAATGATTCTCAAAAAAATCCTTAGAAAATGGATATAATAATACTCAGTATCATCATTATAAATCAAATAATTTTAGACAAATTGATGCTAAAACTTATAATAAATTGATTATTCGTCAATAGTTAAAGATGGATTTTCTTTGTTGTAGGCTGCTAGTCTTCTAGGATAGATAAGATAAATGAATCAATAAAAAATCCAAGTATTAATGTATGTTTTTAAGAGGAAAATAATTTTGAACATATTTATGTTCAACATTTTGATCCCCCTACTGATTATTTACCTCCTTTCTATGTCACAGTTAAGATTGAAAATAAAATAACTCATAATTGTATTTTAGACATAAGTGATTCAAAGAATATCATGTTAAATGCATTGTAGATCAATTGGGTATATCTTATGAGGCAAATAGTAGGAATTTTACGGGTTTTGATGCTAGACAAACTAAGAGTTGTGGTAAGTTTAATGACATAGTTATTAAAATTATGTAAGATGAACATATTTGATGTATGACTAATATTCAAGTCTTGGATATTCTGAGTAATTATGCAATGTTGTTAGGAAGGGATTGGTTTAATCCCACTAGGGCTTTTGTTGTAAAAAATATAACTTAGGTTATAGTTAATAATGAGATTTCATTTATTAAGAGGGAAGATTTTTATTGTACTCTAATTTAATCATCTTCTTCATTTAACATTTCATACATTGAAACTGGTATGTAACATGTTGGGTGAATATTTTATCATCAACTAACTGATGGAAAAATTAGTATATCAACCATAGAACAATGAGATTTATATGGCAAAGAATGAGACAAATCTCTCCTCTTAGCAAGGGGAGGTTCCCTATAAACTATAGTATACTAATATAAACTAAAAATGGACTCAGGGGTGAAATTATACCATCCATCTCTCTTTTTTTAGAGATGATTTTCACAAAATAAAGGAGAATTATAGTGTAATTGATGAAGGCATTTCTCTTCTTTCAAAAATGATGTTTAGTAAATAGCAAGAATTCTTTTAGGATAGTAATTGGATCCACAAGAAAGCCATGAAAGCACAAAGTCTTTCATTATTTCTCCTACTGATTAAGGACAAAGGAACATAGTAGGATTAAGCCCAGCCCAAAGTCTCTACCTAAAACTACAATAGAGTGAAATATTATGAAGGATAAAGGTAGCTCAAAGTCTCTCCAATATCCTTTACACAAAACATAGACTAAAGACAATTATGACAACACAACATCTCTCATAGTCAGCATTAGGACATTTTCCATCTTATTTTCACTCATTCTACTTATTTGATTAAATGGACAAGACTGTATTTATGAAAAAGACATAAGAATGATTTCTTAGATAACACAAGCTATTTCAACACAAAGTCTGAAAGGTCACTTCTTTCTCATTCACTTAATTAAATATGATTAATAGTCTGAGCTCAAAGTCTCAGGAATGCCTTTCAATTTCGGTAGAGCTTCAATTCTAATAATAGAGAGATCTCCTTTATTCAAAATTAGAGATTACAATATATAAGATCCAAAGAAAGACCTGGGCACTTGTTTTCATGGAATGGCCCATGTTGCATTGAATGCATTAAATATTTTATGAAGGGGCCACACTGAAACAAGTTATCATCCTTGACTTTGGCATTATAAATCATCTCAAATGTTTCCTCTTAAGCATGGGTTTCCTGGTCTTATTTATGATGCTTACATGACTGTCCATTCACCTTTACTCAATTAAAGAAAAATAGGCCACACCATTGAATACTTGTGCTCTCTAAGGTCCACCTAGTGGACTGTTCCACCTACTAGAATAAATCTTCTATAGATATTTCTAAATTTTTTGTAGTCATTTTCTCTTTCCTTGCTACATATTGTCTCTTCCTAGTGATCTGAGCTCTCGAGGCTATCTTCTCACTTTTTGTTGGCTCCTTCAGCTCCTTCGTTGGCTCATCATTAAGTTTGTCCTTGGGTCTTTTGAGATTAAATAGTTATTCCATAATCCTAAATTTTACATCTATGAGGACATCATAGATCACTTGAACCAATTTCAACCTTGAACTTTGAAATCTTTTAGTTCAATGGTTCAACAGTTCAATGGTTCAGTAATTTAGCAATTCAATGTTTTATAAAGAGCCATGTTCACTTAGTTTTCTTTTATGTGTTCAGGTGTTGTTGAACTACTTCTTTAAACCATTCAGTTGAACCATTTAGTTTAACCATTTGGTTGACCCTTTTTCTAAAATCTTCTGCTTCAACCATTTGCTCAAACTTTGATCTTTGAACTTCGAACCCTTTGAACTCATTAAACTTTTTGAACCTTCAAACCTTTCAAAATTCAATGGTTCAATAGTTTATTCTAGCTCTTTGAATCCTACCTTTGAGCCTTTTGATTGAACCTCAGTGTTGAACCATCCTTATAATTTTTAGGAAATTCCTTGAGAGTTTTGAACTTCCCTTTGAGAAAGTATGTCTATTAAACCTGTGATTTCCTTAGCTGAAAAGGCTTGAGTATTTAAAAAACGTAACTACTAAAAATATTTTTATGAGATAGAAAGAGACATTTTGGCCTGTAGGACTGAAATGGTCGACATGATGTCCACAAAAATAAGTGATAAATTTTGAGAACAACAGCTCGCTCCAGTTGGGTAACTTCCAACAATTGTATTTAAAGTAATTAAAGGGAGTAGAATCCAGACTCTAAGTGATTTCATCTATGCCATTGGGCTATGGAGTCATGCCACCCAAAAAAGAAAGGTGCCATAAATAGATGAACAACACAAAACAAATAAAAACTATACATATGTATAATTGGACTTATCTGATACTTCAAGGATTGAAGTACTTTAGATGCTACCCATTGTAAGGTAGTGCAAATGGCATTCCATCTTGATATTTTAGCAAGAAACTATTTTTACCATTTAATCAATGAATGGAAAATGGACCTCTCCATAAGGAATCTAATTTTCTATGCATTTCTTTTGGTTCTCTCCTCCTGTCCTACAACAAGACTTGATCTCCAATCTAAAAATCATGAATCCTTACTTTTTAGTCAAAGAGTTTCTTTACCAAACTTTGATGTGCAGTAATATGGTCCACCACCATAGTTTGTTGCTCATTTATTTTAGTCAATCATATGATCCTCTTGTCGATGAAACTTTCAAAAGTTAAATCTTCAACTGCCTTTGCTAACTTTAATGCTGGTAATTATAGGTTGATTGGTATCTCTGCATTTAGACCATACAAAAATTGGAATGGGAACATACCTATTGCCCTTTTGCGTGTAATTTTGTCTACCCATAAAGTGTCAAGCAATCCTTTATGCTAGGTTCACTGATTGTTATCTACCAGCTTCCTAATAATGGTCACCAAGTTCTTGTTGCTTGATTCTGCTTGACCATTACCTTGTGGATAATAATCAGAAGAGTGCATGAAGATAATCCCATAATAGTAGAAGAACTGGGTAACCTCATGAGAAGAGAAATAGGCTACATTGTCTATTATAATCCTGGTTGGGACTCCAAACTAGGAATGATATTTTTTTTAGGAAATTACATACCACTTCTAAAGTAGCATGCTTGACTGGAATGGCTTCCACTCACTTGGTAAAATAGTATGTGGCTATGGAACATAGTCATGTCCAGCACTTGAGTACAGGTTTATAGTGCCAATGAAATCAATACCCCATTACTGAAAAGGCTCTTCGATCACCACAGGCTTGAGAGGTAACGCGGCTAATTTGGGTTTCACAACAAACTATTGAAATAACTCGCATCTACATACCCACGCATATGAATCTCAAAATATAGTAGGCCAATAGTACTTGGCTCATAGAATCTTATGGGCAGTCACAGGTGCAAAAAAATCTCCTCCACAAGCCAAATTATGGAAAGAATCCAAAATTTTGCTCTGTTAAACTTTATCCACACAATAAAGAAATGCCCCATCAAGGTTCCTCTTGTACAAACCGTTGTCCCATAGGACAAAGTTAGTATATTTCAACTTAGCGGTCCTCTTTTTGTTATGAGATAGGTGAGCATGACACTCACCATAGGTAAGGAAATGAGCAATATTGGAATACCACTCATTTGTAGTGGTGACAAAGAGAACTATGGGCATGTCTTCAACCTCTGTTTCTTCATGCCCTACTTCTTCTAGTATGTTATCAGTAATTAATTGGTAGTGACCTCTTCCATACATCAGCTTTATAGGTTTGATAATAAGATCAAACTCCTGGATCTTAGCAATCCAATTGCCCCTTTTAGTTCCAAACTCTTTTTGAGTTATAATGGACTTTACTATTGTATCAGGAACTAGAGCAACAATGTGTGAGTTCAGGATATAAAAATAGAAGTGTTTTACCACCTTAACTATAGCATAAGCATGCTTCTCCATGTTTGAATATTTCAACTCATGAGCTTTGAGAGGACAACTCATGAAAGATATGGGGGACTCCAAATCTTCTTTGTTTTACTGAACCAAAATGGCTAAAAGCATGTGTTCAGAAGTATAGCTATATATTAAAAAGTCTTTGGTATAATCATGACAAACTAGGATTGGGGCATGGGTGATAGCTTCCTTGATATCTTGAAATGCTGACTTGCCTTCTTTAGTCTAGCTTAAAGTAGCTTTACCCTTCATCATGTTGACAATTTGGTGAGTCTTCTCTATGAATTTAGGAATGATCCTTCATATAAAATTCACATTTTTAAATAAAGAGTGGACTACATTCTTACTGGCAGGGAGAGCAAGCTCTTGGAGGGATTTGACTCTTTCTAGGTCAATCTTTATGCCTTCTTGGGATATAGTGTGACTGATAAGTTTACATTTTGTAACCCCAAAAATTGACTTCTTGAGATTAAGAGAAATACCATTTTGTCAACATCATTCCAGCACTCATTGTAAATGATGAACATGACTAGGGCAATGTTTATAAAATATGATTAAGTCATCAAGATATACCATAATGAACTTCTCCATTTCATTTCTAAAGGCAAGATCCATCACTCTTTAGAAGGTGGAAACAGCATTGATCAAAGTAAAAGGCATTATGTGATATGCAAAGGTGCCCCAAGGTGTAGTGAAAGTGGTCTTATGATGGTTCGCTTCTCCAACTTCCACTTGATTATATCCCAAAAAACCATCTAACATTGATAACATCTTTGCACCAGTCACTACCTGCAGTAGTTGATCCATGATGGGCAGAGGATAGTTGTCATTTAGATAAGATTGGTTTAGATTTCTAAAATCAACACAGAGGTAAATTCCTCCATTCCTATTTCTCACAGGGACTCTGTTCACAATCTAGGTGGAATGATAGATTGGGAAAATAATTTTTGCATTTAAGATTTTTTGTATCTCAAAAAGAATAATACCTGCTAGCCTGGGGTTATACTACCTTTGCTTTTACTTTTGAGGTAATGACCTGACCTTGAGAGGAATTTCATGCTAAATTTCTTTAGCCCTGAGAGATTTTAGATCATCATAAGAGTATGCCAAAACATCAATGTAATGGTGAAGCAGAATAATGAATCTAATTTTTTCATCAAGAGTGAAATAATTTCCAATGTTGACCATTTTAAGATTATCTTTTGTACTCAAATTTATTTGATCAAAATCCTTGGAGGATTTTGAATCCATTTGTGGCTTCTTGATAAACCTATCATGATTATTGAATATCTTCTCAATAGAAACTAATCCTTTAGGAATTTTATTCCCTTTGAGCTAAAGAAACTCTTCATCAGTTTTTAAATTTATTTTAGGAGTTGATTCTCATGGTAGAGATTTTCTACCTTTAAAATAAAGCTCCTTAAAGTTGTCCATCTTTTCCAAAAAGCAATGATTTAGTTGTCAAGATTAAATACTTGCCAATGGTTAGCATTATCAGGTACACTTGGTTGAAAGACCAGCTCAATAGTGTACTTGTGCTCTTTGAAATCTCGATGAGGAACCATGAGAGTTTCAGAGATTGCCAAGGAATCTGCTCGATCATTGAATTCTCTGACCATGGAAGAAATATTGAAAGCCTCAAAACTTTTGAGGTAGTCCCACACCAAATTATGGCAATTTCATAATCTTTCATTCTTGGTTTGATACAAGTTCCTCACCTGACAAACCACCAGCTTAGCATCTCCCTAGGTGTGAAGAAGTTTGATGCCTTTAGCTTGAGTAACGTTCAATCCAAGAAGAAAAGATATATACTTAGTGGTGTCGTTGGTATTTTTGAACTACAACTTATATGAGTAAGAAAAAATATCTCCTTGAAGAGATATCAAAACAACTCCAGCTCCAGAACCAATAGAAGAACTATTGCCATCAAATTCTAGAATCTACACATCATTATAATCTGATCTTCTTCCATATTTTTCTTCACTAGGGAGGGAAGATCATTTTTCATCTGTACTATACCCTACCAATTCTTCTAATGTCTTGTCTAAATTTTTTGGATTTTCACCTAGTAAAATTTCACCTAATGAAATAGAAACAACTTTAGTAGAAATAAATTAGTTGCCCATTCTTGAGGATTCAAACAAAATTTGAGCTTCAGGAGCTGATCTTTGGGTGACAATGTATTTTGACTCCTTCTCAAGAAGTAGCCTTTGCATGATGCCCTTGACAGGGATCCTCACCTCAGATAGGTCCATGCTCAATTTTCCACCAATATCCTTGAAAAAATTTCATCCAAGCAGAATGCCATAGCAAGATAGAATGTTGGCCACCAAGACTATCATTTTAATCCTCTTATCTGGGAAAGTCATGAATGTAAACTGGGCATCTTTGATTTGTCCCAAAAGTGGAACTTGTTTTTTTTTCTATGGAGAAATATCTCCCAATGGTTTTAATCAGAGTGAGACTAAGAGATTCTACCACCTTGGTGGACATTACATTGTCAGAGGTGCCATAATCTATAATGAAGTTATCCATCTTATGACCATTTATTAGTAGGAAAACATAGAAAGGTTCTATCTTCCCAGGAGGAGTAATGACAAGATTGTTTCAGGTGGATATTTTCTTTAGGGGATCATGAGTTACTTTTGAAACATCTTATCCTATAAGGATGGTTTTGTTCTTGATAAATTCAACTAGCCTATCCAACTAATTAGGGTTGGCTTGTAAGTATTAAAACTCAGACATTTAAATCTTGGTCTTCCTAGTATGATCAATTATATCAAATGACTGAAATGAAATAGAAATAGAGGAAGGAATTCCATCATTCTAGGTTTTATTGGGTGTGGTACTAGTCTATGAAATTGAAGCAGAAGGTGCAGGATTGTTTGAGGTACTTACTTTTTTATTGATCAATGGGTCCTATGATTGGAAGGTAGTGAAGTCCCCCATTTAGCAATTGAAATTATTGGTCAAGATTCTTCCCCTATTTTTCTCTTATCAGCTTGTTGAGTTGACTGATTTTTGGATATGGTAAATACATCATATGATCCATCAAACACTTTTCCCTTACTTCTAGCTTCATCCTGGTAATTCAAGAAATCAATGTTGGAGTTACCAGCTACTTCTTCTTCACCTTCTACAAAGAGGTCAGCATCATCTTCTTAGTCCAACTCAGGGTGGAAAGAGAAATCATGTTTAGCTTCATGATAACCAACTGCTGAGTTAGTTGGCGTTGCTTTAATGGCAAGCTTCTCTTGTGGGGGAGGAAGATGATTTGGTTGCCCTTGATTCCTAGCAGTATTGCCTTGATATGACTGGTTGGGAAATGTCCTCCTTGGTATATCTCGATAAGAAGGAGGGGCAAACATCCCTTGTTCCATTTTCTTTTTTAAAGCTAACAATTCATTTGCTAGCTTTTGCACCATAAGATCAATGGTGCATGTACAGAAATTTTCAAAAGATGAAGAAGATTTATTTTTATTAGAATCTCTTCTTATCTTTCCTACCAAGATAAGATAATCTTCAATCTCAATGGCCAAAATCTAAGTTGCAGTAAGATCTATGTTGCCAGCCCACCTTAATAGGAAACTCACTTTAAGAAGCTAAGAATTGATGAAAAAGCATTTAGGATTCTTAGGTGTCGACTAAGCAATTGTAAGAATCTTGTTCCTTAACTTGTCAAATTTAGCAATGAAGTCTTGTATAGGTTCATGAGGCTCCTTCTTCATTTGCATAATCTAAGCTAATAGGACATGTGCATCTTCTATAGGTTTGAACCTAGCCTTGAACTTGGCCTTGAGAGTGTTACAGTCAGTCACTATTTGTGTTTGTAGATGATAAAACCAGTATGTGGTAGTGCCTTGCAATGTTTCCACAAACATTCTCACTGTAATGTCTTCATATTCAATGCCTATCACACCACAGACTATGCAAAAGGCTGAAATATGTTTATCAAGATGAGCCTTCCCATCACCATAGAACTTGGAAAAATTATTTCTTGAACTATGGGTTAGTTCATGTAAATGTGGGGTTAGATTCAGAGGACCAAAAGTATTACCCCAGGGGCATTGAGATGCCATGATATGGCTATTGAAAGTAGGGATAATAAAGCATTGAGGTATATGTATAGACAAAGCTCTGCTAGTGGAGAAAAGAGAATTTTTGCCTGGTACTAGAGACCTGACATTTGTAGGAGGAAAACTCCTAGTTCATTAGAGGTGAGATGGTGGAGGAAAAAGATCAAAATTACTCAGTTACACCAACTCAAATATAGGGTCAACAATACCTTGTGATCTCTGACTTTTTGTATACCATGGATCTACCATATTGTGAAATAGAAATGGAAAATAACTGGAAATGCTTCAATTTGAAGTGCAAGGCTTCAAATTACATGTTCTTGCCTAGTAGAGTTGCCAAAAATTGTTGGGTGAATATTTTTTCATCAACTAACTGATGGAAAAATGGGTATATCACCCATATCACAATGAGATTTATACGGTAAAATGGATGTAGTGACCACAGCCATAATGAGATAAATCTCTCCTCCCAGCAATGAGAGGTTCCCTATAAACTATAGCATACTAATATAAACTAAAAATAAACTTAGGGGTGAAATCATACCATCTATCTCTCTTTTCTTAGAGATGATGTTCACAAAACAAAGGATGCTTCTAGTGTAATTGTTGAAGGCATTTCTCTTCTTTCATAAATGATGTTTCATAAACAGCATGAATCCTTTCAGGGTAGTAACTAGATCCACAAGAAACACATGAAAGCATAAAGTCTTTAATTCTTTCTCCTACTAATTAAGGACAAAGTAACACAGTAAGATTAAGTGCATCCCAAAGTCTCAACCTAAAACTACAATAGAGTGAAAGATTACAAAGGATAAGGGGAAATCAAAGTCTCTCCAATATCCTTTACATAAAACACATACTAAAAACAATTATGATAGCACAACATCTCTCACAGTCACCTTCAAGACATCTTCTAGCTTATTTCCACTTGTTCTAATTATTTAATTAAATGGACAAGATTGTATTTAATAAAAAGACATAAGAATGATTTTCTAGATAACACAAGCTATTTCAACACAAAGTCTGAAAGATCAGTTGCTTTCTCATTCACTTGATTAAATATGATTAACAGTCTAAGATCAAAGTCTTAGGAATGTCTTTCAATTTAGGTAGAGCTTTGCTTTTAATAACAGAGAGATATCATTTATTCAAAATGAGAGATTACAATATATAGCATCTAAAAAAAGACTTGGGTGCTTGTTTTCATAGAATGGCCCATGCTGCATTGAATGCATTAAATGTTATGTGAAGGGGCCATGCTGGAACAAGTTATCAACATTCACTTTGCTGTTCTAAATCATCTTAAATGTCTCCTCCTAAGCATGGGTTGCCTGGTCTTTTTTATGATGATTACATAGCTATCCATTCACCTTTACTCAGTTGAATAAAAATAGGTTGTGCCATTAAATACTTACACTCTCTAAGGCCCACCTGGTGGACTACTCCACCTACTATAATAACTCTTCTACAAATATTTTTATATTTTCTATAGTCATTCCCTCTTTCCTTGCTACATTTTGTCTCTTTCTGGTGATCTGAGCTCTTGAGGCTATCTTCTCGCTTTCTATTGGCTCCTTCGGCTCCTTCCTTAGCTAGTCACTGAGTTTGTCATTGGGTCTTTTGAAAATCAATGGTTATTCCATAATCCTAAATTTGACATCCATGGGGACATCATTAGTTATTTGAACCACTTTGAACTTTGAACCTTGAAATCTTTCGATTCAATGGTTCAACAATTCGGTAACTCAATGATTCAATGTTTTGTAAAGAGCCGTGTTTAGTTAGTTTTCTTTTATGTGTTCAAGGTGTCATTGAACCAATTTTTTGAACCATTTAGTTGACCCTTTTTCTGGAATCTTCCAATTTAACCATTCACTTGAACTTTCATCTTTGAACTTCAAACCCTTCAAACTCATTGAACTTGTTGAACCTTTGACCCTTTGAACCTTTCAAAGTTCAGTGGTTTAATGGTTCAACAGTTCATTCTAACTCTTTGAATCCTGCCATTGAGCCTTTTAATTAAACCTCAGTGTTGAACCATCCTTATAATTTTTAGGAAATACCTTGAGTGTTTTTAACTTTCCTTTGATAAAGCCCACCTGTTGAACCTGTGATTTCCTTAGCTCAAAAGGCTTGAGTATTTTAAAAACTTAACTGCTCAGAACATTTTTTTGAGAAAGAAAGAGACCATTTTTGCCTGCAGGATTGAAATGGTTGACATGTTTTCCACAAAAACAAGTGACAAATTTTCAGAACAACATAACTTATGAATTGTATAATGTAGATGAACTAGAAAACCAGCATGAATAAATATCTAAAAGAAACATTATATGGTCTCCTTTTTTTATGGGGCTTTCTCTCAACCAAGTCGAGGTGTTGGAATTTGTCTCATATCTCCTATTAGTAGAATGTTTCATTATGTTTTCAAATTAATTTTTGAAAATATTAATAATATAATAGAATTTGAAGCATTATTTTTAGGATTTGAAAAAGCAATAGAGTTAAATGTTAAACATTTAGATTTTTTTGGAGATTCAGAACTATTAGCAAGACAAGTTTGCAAGATTTATAAGACCAATCAAAATCATTTTCATCATTATAAATAGACATTTTGGATATTAATTAATCAATTCAAAGCTTTTAATATCACACATATTCTTAGATAATTCAATGTAATTGCTAACAAGCTTATAGTTTATGCTGCTAACCCAACTTTGAGTGATATTGAGCCCACTATTAATTTTCCCTTAGTTTAACAATTTAATCCTAAAATCCTTGATTTTAATGATAATTATCTTATGTTTAACTATGATTAACATATAAATTTATTTCTTAAAGGAAATTACTTTGATCATGATGACTATGTACTTAATTATAGAGATTAATTACAATTAAGTACTAACAAATTGCCTATTGGTTTGGTAAGTTTATAATCTATATTTTCACCCAATGGTCAGTCAAAAGTATCTAGAACATAAGAGACATCAAGAATAATTATAGGTGAGACCACTCCCATAAATTTAGGCATTGAAGAAGATCCTATGTTTATTTAGGAATTCAAGTGACTGAAAATGAAAAGGTTAAGTTCATTAATTTATTTAAAGAGTTTATTGACATCTTTGCATGGTCATATAAGGACATTAAATGTTATGATATTATTATTATTATTGAACATGACATTCCTATTAAACCTTGTATCAAACCTATTAGATAGAAAATACAAAGAATTAACCCTTTATTAAAATACATCATTAACAAAGAGCCAGATAAAATGATTTATTTTTATGTCATTTTTCCAATAACATATTCAGAATGGGTAATTAATCTAGTTTTGGACAAAAATAAAAATGGTGATATTAAATTTTGTTTTAAATTTAGAGATTTAAATAAAACAAATATAAAAAATAATTTCCTTTACTTAACATAGATCAGATTTTATAATAGGTTGCAGGATCTGAAATGATGTCTTTATTAGATAGATTTTTAGGTTATAATAATTTATTTATAAATCCTCATGATAGACATAAAAATACTTTTACCACTTGTAGAAGTACTTTTTCTTACAATCTAATGTTTTTTAGTTTGATGAATGTAGGAGTGACTTTTTAAAGGGCTATGTATGTTGCTTTTGATGATTTAATATGTATTATTATTCAAGTTTACTTAGATGATCTCACCATTCATTCCAAAAAGAGATAAAAACATTTAGACCATCTTCATGAAGGATTCACAAGATTTAAAAAATTTGGCATTTCTTTAAATCTATAAAAAATCTATTTTTGACATGATTGAGGGCAAGTTGTTGGGTCACATAAACTCTAAATAAGGTATTTCTATTGACCATAAATGTAAAAAATCTATAAAGGAAGTACCCCCTACCAAGGATCAATCATGTTTAAGATCTTTCTTTGACAAAATTATTATTTTTAGAAAATTCATTTCGGATTTTGCTGATAAATCTAATCCTTTAAAATTACTACTTAAGAAAGATAAAATATATATTTGGGATAAAAATGTTGAGTTAGATTTTAATTCTCTCAAAAATGCAATTATAAGTGCTCCTAACCTTACTAAGCTTGATTTGAAAATAGTATTTATTATTTATGTTAATGCTATTGAAAAGGCTATAGGAGATATTATAACTTACAAATTTGAAAAATAAAGATAAACATATCAGTTAATATGATCCAAGTCTTAGAAGATGTAAAAACTAGGTGCCCCCTTATTGAGAAATTTATTTTACAACTTGTTTCTTTTCTGATTAAATTTTGATATTTATTAATAGAAAATAATTTTTTTATGTGATCTAATGTACCTATTTTGTCATATTTTTCAAAATAGACAACTATTCATGGAAGGCTTGTTAAGTGGATCTTATGCATTCAAGAATTTGATCTTGAATTTGAAACTTCTAAAACTATTAAAGGTAATTGATAAAGCACTTAACTGAAAATGTTGCCTTAGATATTAATGTCCTAGTTTTATTAGTTGATGAAAAATTGATTGCAAAATCACACTTTAAAACTATGAAAGATATTGAATTATCTAAAAAAATTAAGTTTGGTCATGAAATGAATGAATGAGATTGTTTATTGGCTGAAGATGACTGATATCATGACTTAGTTTATTATTTTTACAATTAGTCTTATCCTAAAAACTTAAATAAGAAAAACATATGTTCCTTAAGGCTAAAAGCATTTAGTTTTTATTTATTAAAAAATTTCATGTTTTATCATAATTGTGATGGTGTATTGTTAAGATATCTTACACATAATCAAACTCAGAAAATTCTTAGAGGCTATCATTAAGGAAACTATGGTGGACACTATGATATAAAAATAATAGATTAAAATATTTTGAGGGATGGTTATTAATGGCCTACCTTGTTGCAAGATTCTTATAATTTAGTTCATTCTTATATGCCTTGTCAACTATTTGATGGGAGGGATAAACTACCTGCTTAAACCTGGTTATTCTTGAAAAACCTTTTACTAAATGGGGTATTGACTTTATTTTAGATATCTAGTTTCCTTCATCTATAGGTCATAGATATATTTTGATAGCCATAGATTATTTCACCAAGTGACTTAAGGCCAAAGCACTTAAAAAATAATTAATAGGTGAAGTAATTTCTTTTCTAGAAAATCAAATTTTCTCTAGATTTAGAGTTCTATATGAGATTATTTTAGATAATGGACCTCAGTAAATTTTAAATGAGTTTTTAAAATTTATAATAAAATATTCTATTATTTCATTTCATTCATCTAAATACTATCCACAAGGAAATGGATAGGCTAAGTCTACTAATAAAAATATGATTTCTATTATGAAAAACTAGTTTGTGATAACAAAAGGAATTGGCATCTTAAGGTTTTTGAAGCCTTATGAAATGATAGGACTATTGTTAAGGTAGCAACTATTTATTTCCCCTTCATGTTAGCATATGGATTTGAAGCTACTTTACCAATAAAACTTCATATTTTTTTAGTTAGGACTACTTTAAAATGCGTAGTTGAAAATACAAATTTAATTGAATAAACATTGCATGATTTGGTAGCACTTGATGAATCCAAAGCAATAACATTACATAAATTAGAGAAGGCTAAACAAAATTTAAAGAATTTTTTTGATAAAAATGTTTCTAGTAAAAAATATAGTGTCAGTGACTTAGTTTTATAGTGTTCTATAACTTGCATAGATTTGATTATTTCTTATTTGTTTTCTATCCTAGTTTATTTAGTGTCAATGACTTAGTTTTAGTTTTCTTGTTGTTAATCTTATTAATTAACATCTCTCTCTCTCTCTCTCTCTCTCTCTCTCTCTCTCTCTCTCTCTCTCTCTCTCTCTCTCTCTCTCTCTCTCTCTCTCTAAGTTAACTTGAAAAACATTACAAGTATGAAGCAAAGATATTATCTGAATATATGTATATTATAGAATCATATTTCTATTCTTCAAGAGATTATCTAAATCATAGGTTTTTTTATTAGATAGAATAAATTACAAATTCTTATCTTAATTGATTTATGATTTGATAAATGGATTTATGATTATTATAATAGAATAAGTTATCTTGATAACTTATTAATTATTTCCCAAAATTTATAATAAAAACTCCTTTCATCTTTAGGATCTTAGATAAACCTTTAGAGCACCATGATTAGAC
This sequence comes from Torreya grandis, assembly GCA_037957365.1. NCBI lineage: Eukaryota > Viridiplantae > Streptophyta > Pinopsida > Cupressales > Taxaceae > Torreya > Torreya grandis. The sequence continues at coordinate 362,616 of JARHVA010003356.1, forward strand.
TGGTATGATTCTAACTTAAACTTTACAATAGGCAAAAGGGTTGATTCATTGATAGTATAATTTCCATCATTAATAATGTCCTCTAGAATCTATGACATATCTATGATGTAGAGGTATCTTTAATCATGGTTCTCTATAGAAGAGTATGTATATGTGTTGATATCATAAGAGTAGACCTCACCTATACTGATGGCTCTATTGAACTCTATAATGTATGCATAGGAATTATATACTAAGACGTAATTGATAACTATGTTATATCTAGTAATTGTGCTAGAACTGACTATATTATAACTATCAATGGGATAAATAAGGGATGCTTATATGAAATACCCTCAAATTTGACCACCTAATTTATGTGTATGTATTTTAGGAATATATACACTATAGATGAGATGGATTGGATTTGATATAACCATGGCTTAACCAATAACATATAAAACACATGTACACTAGGTACTATTAGGAACTAAGTGGCTATATGTCCCAGTCCAACTTGTAATAGAAGCACAATCTCCCTAATGGATAACTAAACATGACCACTAAAACCACAAATGATTGTGTCTTTGGTGAATATATTTTTTCTCTAAATATCCCAAATGCTATAAAAGTCTCATAGTTTACATGCTAACATTTGACCCATTGTCAACCATAACACTCTAAATATGATGATGATCTATGTATGATCATATAAAGAGTGCATATAAATATGTAACATCATCAACAATCACCTGATTTGAGAATGTGATGAGTGGACTAGATGGAACTATAATATGGTACATGGAAATAATTTTTGTAATGGGTGTGCCTCATTTATAATAGTATGATATAAATCTAGTGGTGGATGTGCCTAATATCTATAGTGAACACATGATGTGATTCATACCTCATTTTTTGTGTGCTTTGGAAATGTAATTGAAAATATTCTTAATGCCTTAGATTCTATATGTTTTGCTTTTAGTGCCTCTTTGGGTGTGCCCAAATCAATAATATTAGTCTCATTCAAATATTGTATCTTATGTTATAAGCTTACGCATTTATTTGTTGTATGGCCTGATACCCTTTGATATTGATAGAATGCATTAAAATTGTATTTATTTATAAAATTCCATGTTGTATCGACTTATTTAATGGGAGGGAATGATATGTCATTACATTCAAATATTAATTATAAAACCCATGCTGGTGACTCTAAAAGGTTGGTGAAGATTCGATGTTGAGGAGTAGATAAAACCAATCTAGGAGATGGATTAGAAGTTGCATTGATTGTGGCCTTTTGATAAATCTTGTTCTCAGTGATCCTTACCTTGTATGGAGGCTTATTTTAACTCTTAATAGTTGAATTTGATCTATTTTTATACCTAATTTTTCTAATTGATAGAAGCTTAACCTCTATTTATTTTACTATGTGGCATAAATATGTGAATGTAGGAAAATTATTGAACAAAATAACTTCATGTAATTTTGGTAAAATACTTTGTTTAAATATGTCTTAAATATAATTCTTTATAATTCAGCTAGTTAATTTGGTTGAAATAGTCTTGTATTGTATGAAATAATCTGCTATAGGCTCATTTGAATATTTTTCAACTATGCCACTTGAGCATATAATATCTTGTCAATGATATTGATCGACAAGTTTGTTGAAAACATGTAACCCAAAGGATTGAATGACGTGGTATATTGATTTCATAAATCATAAAATCACTGTATGTCATAATCCTTTAAAGTGCATGGAAAAAACTTCATGAGAATCCAATCATTAGACATGTAGTCCAAACATGATATGTGAAAAGCTTTAAGATGATGATCTAGGTCACCATTTCCATAATATAATGTAATATTAGGTGCCAAAATATTTGGTGAAAAGGGATTTGTTACTATGTTATGTTCCAAATGTGTATGTAAGAGATTATTATAATCCATGGCATGTGATGTCTTAGTGGATCCATTCTCAAGATGTAACACCTTAGCCTGCATAATATGAATCTTGTACATAATGGATTTTACATTTGGAGTGGAATAACTAGCCACAAGAGGTGTATTTATCACTAAGGGCTGTTGAATTACAATCTTAGGTTGTTTTAGTTGAGTTGTACCCACTTTAGGTATAACAACATTATTAGCTAGGGGAGTTAAAGATTGATCATTATTTGTTTTGTTCTTGATTTCAAATATGGCTTGTAAGAGTTGTGCATGATCAATTATTTGTTACCAAATTTGATCTTTGAAGTCATGTAATATATCATATTTATTTATAATCATGTCATTGTTGGTAAATAGAGGGAGAGTGTCCAAATTTTCAATGTTTATATCATCTTGTTCTCGATTGTATTATTCATCTTTGGATGCATTATAATTGAAATCCACATAAATAGGGTGTGAAAGATACATAGATATAGTTATTATATGTCCCTTATCCATGTTTTAGGCTTAGATAGTAGTAATTTGAATATGCTCTATAAAATCACCATCTAATCTATCACTTATTCTTAATAAAAGAGAGATGGATTTTTAAGATGGCATATAGTAAACAAATTGGAATATAGATACTAAAAGAGAATATATGAAATATAAAACATTTAAAGTAGCTAATGAAAATATGAAAAATAAGGATACAAACCCTAAGAGCATCTACTAGAAGGGTTTTTAAATTAGGGTTGCTTTGTAAAAAATTAAATTATATTTAAACAAATGAAACCCTAATGTGAGATATATTTAATGAGCTATAGTATGCTAAAAATTTAGAAAATGGAAATTTTTAATCCTAATTTAGTTCACAAAATTTGGATAATGTAAACCAAGGTTTTAGGAAATATTCAAAGTAATTCAGGTTAAAAAAATGTTTTAACCTTTTAGGTTTTAGTTATGTAAATCTTATGTTTGATTAAAGAGCTCAGTAGTCTAAATAAGTGAAATAATATGAAATAAATAACCCCTAATTTGATCTACATTTTGACTTTTTTGAATTTCTATAAATGGTAATAAATATGTTCAAATATAGACTTATGTAGGAAACACCTAACATAGAAGATCTGAGTGCTAAAAATTGAGATCTGGATAGGTCTAAGTGTCATCAATCAAATCCCCACATTAGATACTCTCTTGGAGAATAAAACCATACTTGGACAATAGTGTCATGTGGCTCTAGTGTCCTAAAATGAAACTAGTGTCCATTGTGCAAGATAATTCCTAAATTTTAGGTGCACTTGTGCTTATGTTTTTGGGTTTTATTCCTATGTTCATGAAGTTTGAAACTCTATATTGTGCTTATAATATCTTATTTATGATGTAATTCCTAATCATCCTTCTCAATCGGACATGATTTGAAAATGTGTGTTCGTTAGTAAGATAGGATGGACACTGTCAAAACCCCATTATGAAGAGAGTTGTCTACATACTAATACTCTAAGGAGGGATCAATTCTGAAGTAGTTCTACCCACCTAAGTGATGGTGTAAGTTCAAGTGATGATAGAATGATAGTGGTCTTGAATGCCTTATGTTTGCTTGAGATTGTAAATATAGAAAATATGGGCTTAGGGAAGCTATAGATAGTAGTATGTAGAAGTAAGGCATAATAGGGATTAATATCATTGATTTTGATCAACTTGTTTCATATTTTAATAGGTATTTTTCATATAATTTTATTCTAGTGGATAGAGGTCTAAAACTCAGGTATTTATAGTGTTCTATATACTAGATAGATAATGAAATATTATTAGGCTGACCTTAGGAGGCTTTTAATTTTTAAATTATATATGTTTAGGAAAGTTAGGATAAATTACATTAGCACCATTTTGGGGACACTAGTGCCATGTGGCTTTAGTGTCCCTAATGTGGTGCTAATATCTAACTAGTAGGTTGGTGGGTATGAAAGGCCAGGGTCTCAAAATGATGGTTTATGATTTTTTTTTAGCTGACTAGGATGCATGTGATCGATACAAAGGATATAAACATGTGTTAAAAGTCTCTAAGATAGGTCTACGGATAAGATAGGAATAGGTTTTCTCAAGTATCACTCTTAACACTCAAATACCACTTTTTAGTGATTAAAATAACATACATCATACATTATAAACTTATTCTCATATTATCTTGCATTCTAATGTCATGTATGCACATTATATTGGTTTATTACATAGATTTTTGTATATACTTTGGTTAATGAACATCTTTCATAGATTTTTATTTTAAAGATAATTATTGCATAGGTTCAAAAAATCCCATAAAAAGTGAGGGATTTTACAAAGGTTTGCCAAAGAGATCAGGATATCTGAATGCACTCAGAGTATAATTTTCAGCATATAGACACATAATACTAAAATCAATTTTAGGAAAACATAGTGGAAAATAATTAAATAAAGACAGATTTTAGTTGGACAAAAATTAGTATAGTTAGACATTAGCACACAAACTAGGACACTAACACCACCATTGTTATTGTCTAGATATGGTGATACTATCTAGTAGCCTCAGTTTTCAGAAATTTTTAATTTGCTACAAAGTACAGTAAATATAATCCAAGTTTAGGTAGATTTAAATATAGATTATAAGTTTTTATTTAGTTTAGAATATATTTATATCAATTTAGTTAGCTTTGGGGCATCATGCTTGGCATGATTATTCCAATTTCACTTTCAAATACTCAAATATAGATTATTACAACTTTCATTTAAGAATGCATATGTAAAAATATTAGATTTGGGGGCATGTGCATGACACATTATTTCCATATGCTCACTTTTGCTCTACGTGAATAGATGAAATGAAAAACTTCATGTCATTGTCTATGTTTTAAATCTAGAAATCATTTTCACTATCATAATATAAATACCATTCACACCAACATAATCTAGGTTTGATTCCTTACTCTGTCTATAATGGTTGGCATTCTTGAGTATCCCAGAGCCATTTTTACATTTTAGAATTTCCATGTGGCCTAGATCCATGTTATATATTTTTAATTACATCACACAATTTAATTTTTAGATGTATTTACTATACATGGGTAGGCAATGATGGATTGATAGTATATTTGAATTATTGATCCACTTACATGAGAGGGTTGGACATACCATCAACCCAATCCAAGCTATTCACAAGTCATGTTATGCCAAATAGGGTTGGGAAATAATATATTCAAGGCTATATTGAGTTACTGAGATACCCACACAAGGGGAATGAATAAGCCATTCATCTCAATCTAAGTTATTCATTGATTGATCACTAGCTACACACAAATAGGTTTCACTAGGTTTATGCATTAGTTCATGTACCTAGTGAGGTGTATCCATTCATTTAATCTCTCTTGTCTCTTTACTCAATTTTTTATTTTATTCTTGTTATCTCTTAAGTAATGAATAATCTATGCACATTTCATTTGCAACACATGGAAGGGAATATGCTTCACACACTCATATCTAAATTTATGGGTTTCACCTCTTAGGTAAGTTCACGTATGTTTCTTTTCCTTTATCCTAGTATTTTTTATTTGTTTCAATTATACAAAAAGTGGGGGATATATATTCATTTATAAATTTCACTTAAGTGCTAAGAGTGTTATTTGAAACCACTTATCCATAACTTAGTTGTAAACCTATATTAGGGTCTATTTAGACACTTATCCAACCTTCATACGGGACACATTCATCACTAAACATCCCTAAATCGGTCTTATAAGCTCACTATAACATCTTAGACCTTAGTGCCTCAAGGTTTTCCACTTGGACACTAGCACCTAACTTGGATAATAGTGATAATGGCACAATTATCCTTTTCTTGCCTTTTATCACTAGCATATATATTTTTGAATCAACAACCACCTAGGGTAAAACTATACCTCTTTCATGCCCCACACAAGTACTAGAATAGTGTATATACAATAACTTTAAATCTTTATTCACTAGATGGAAATAATATGTAAATAACATAAACTAGCTCAGAATAAGTTATACATACTAAAGGTTAATAGTCTCTATTTTACCCTACTTTTGCATATAATAATTTACAACCATACCCACGTAAGAAATTTTTTTAGTGTCTAGCATCATTCAAAGAACTCAAACTAGCATCCATACTAGTTTCACTTTTACTTGCACCAACACTTAGGTTGGGATAAATACATCATGATTTATCCCTTTTTGGCTTATTGGTATGTAGATAATTCTCATCATATCATGGTGTTGATGATGTCCAATCTACTCCACTAAAAACACACGTTGATACTTATGCCAATCACATGACCTAACAACATGAAGGTTTATGGTTTACATTCAAAATCAATTAAAATAGGTCAATGATAGGGAATCATAACTTGTGCACATTGGAATAGGATTGGAAGGCTCATACACAAGTACACCTAGAATCTTAGAGCAAATCTACATAGAGGAAACTAGCTCAAAAATGAGGACACTAGTACCATTGAAACTATTTTCTATTTAGGACATTACTATCTAGGAAGGGTTTTGACACTTGGATCCTATTTATGACACCTTAATAATCTCTTGCCCTATTTTGTACCCTCCATATCATCTTTCTCAATCAATTTCTTGATAAGTACTTGTTTACATCATTTATTTAGTTTTAGAAAAATCAAACTAGGTCAATTCTATTACAAATCAGTGGTTTTATTTATTACATATTTTATACCTTAATTTACTATACTCAACCCCTTTAACAACCTAAGGCTTACACTCCATAATGCTATAAAGTGAAATCACTAATTTAGCAACATTCTATGAAAAAAATGGTTTATTCATTACTACCCAACTAAATTAACCAATTTTTTATCAATTGAGATTTGATAAGGGTGGAATTACAGAATAATATTGATTATTTAGAGTATGCCATCAATCAAATTAGAAATTTAAAATAAACAAACAAAAAAACAATCAAATTATAGATATGAAAACTAAACAAAATATTAAATGTGCAAAAAGATAATTAATAATAAAATATTCAATCCTTGATAATGGATGTAGATGTAGGTGATCCTCTATAACTCTAATACATTATATATATATATATATATATATATATATATATATATATATATATATATATATATATATATATATATATATATATATATATATATATATATAATCATTGTACCTATCATAATACAAACATACATAATACATGCATTTTAAATCAATGAAATTAAAAAAAAAATAACAAATATTCATTTAAGTAGCATAACTTATTCATTTGATTAATAGTAGTGGTCAAATTTTTTCATTATAATAGAAACTCTTGTGCAAAATATACCTCATCCACTAGCCCTCCATGTTTTTATATAGATAAGAAAGAAGGATAGCCATAGGGTTTGGGTTTTGGAGAGTAGTGACATAATGAATAAGATAAAACTATTATAAGCATAAGTTAATTAAGTATTTAATTAACAGATTATCTTATCTAAAAATAAGTTGTGGATAATTATGCCCTATTTAGTGCCTAATCATGAATTAAAAATAATACAAGTGTATTTTAATACCATGCAATAGTGTATGAGTAACTAAATACACTAACAAGTCTTACACCTTTATAAGGATGAACATAAAATCTAAACAACGGCAGTTGAAATGAGAGGATGATCATATGTTATAGTGAGTGTTTTGAGAGATAAATAATATTGTAAACACTATGAGTTAGTAAGAAAGGATATGAGGATCTAATATTTTAACAAATCTCATTTGATATTTTTGTGTCATTTTTATTATGTGTTGCTTGTAATTTATTGAAGCTAAAATCAAATAAATATTTGAAGTATTTTTTGCATTTTCTTTCATATTATGGTGTGTAAATTTAAAGGATGAATGGTCTATGTAATCTCATAACTGAGACCCAGAATTATGATTGCATCATAGATACACCATCCATGTTGAATCTAGCCCATAGTAAAAAAATAGGTTTATCGATCACCCACACAGTTGCAATTTAAATATGTAATAAATAGCATATGTAAAGAAGTAAACATGAATATTCTTAGGTCTGTTCTAAAAATATTTTGATATTTGATTTATAAAAATATCATGGTCATGTCTAGATATTTGATTTTTTTTAAAATATTTTGAATGTTTTTGTAATTTTAAAACATTTGTGTTTTTCTTAAAAATTTTGAATGTGTTTTCTCTATGTATAATATTCATGATAAACATATGTACCTACCTTTTTAGTAACCAAAAATGGACCCACCTATTTAGGCCTAAGTTTTACATTGTTTTATTTATTGATAATAGTGTTAATCAAATTTTTTTTCCATGTTAAATCCACATTATCAAACTCATGATTAAATATATTATTTCCATATGATATTTTGATGTGATCTTGATACACTTTTAGATGTTCAATATCTTTAATATGCTTTCCATTTATATTTTATGATTCATTTAACTATTTTTACTAATAGGAATGTTTTTAATGATATATTTTAAAGAAATAAACAAAGAATTAAGTTACTGATTGACAAGTAATAGTGATTCTATTTCATAAATAAGAGAATATGGTGTAAGATTTATTGTTGTAAGCATAATTGTGTGGTATTCCAATATTACATAAATAATATGATTATGCCAATTTGTGCCATGTTTTATAAAAAGAGTGTTTAATATTTGAATGATCCTCTTATGTGTCAATTATACTTGCCCATTTCCTTGTCAATAATATGGAGTAGAGAAAGTGTGACAAGTATTGAACTTAGAATGAACTCAATTTTTTTATTTTTAATGAAAACCCATTATCTATTAGAATATAAAATTGTAATCAAGGTCATGAAATAATTTATCTTCAATAAGTGACATATATTCTATCTTGTGGTAGACTATAAAGGTATGGCCTCGACCCACTTTTTAAAATATTTTATGGCTATGATAATGAATATGTGAACATATAAATATCGTAGATTCATATTACCTATAAAATCGAAGCCCAAAAAGTAAAATGGATAAGGTGAAAAAATAGGTTTTAATTCATATAATGGAGCATAATTTAGGTGTTATTATTATGACATTGTGAACATTATTTCGCATATTCATGACATTCATGTTCCATTGTAGGTAAATAGTAACTCTATATTAATTATTTTTAAGACATGGATTCTCCACTAAAGTGACCATCATAGTTAACAATTGTGTAGTTCAATTAGGTATTTTTCTTCTTCTTCATGTCTTAAACATAAAAGTATTTTCCTAGGCTTATAAAGTGTCAAAATATGTCATAGTAACTAATGGTTATCATAATTGATGAATAGTTATAATTTCATGTTCATTATTGATGCAAATAGGGATTATTAAATTCCATTGGCCATTGAATCACCATACTATTGTATTTTTATGGTATCATTTCTATTTATAACATGTCAAAGTACATCATTAATTTATATTTTATTATTTTTAGGAATCTAGTGTTTAGATCCTAAATAATAAAGGTCTAGAATAAAGTGGAAAATCTAGCTTAGTAGGGAAAAATATATAATATAATAGGTAATTATACAAGAGAAATAGAAATAAACATATATATCTTAGGACTGAGATGAAGGATTCTAAGGATGGAAATGAAGAAGCAAGATTGAGACAACGTTAAGAATCTAAATCTAACATCTATTTTATGATTAGATAGGAGTGATGGAAATAGGACACCCTAGTTTTTGGTGCTATAGTCCTTCCTATCACTATTGTCCTAAGGATCTAAGCTTTCTGGGTTTTGTTCACCAGGTCAATATGAGCCTGCATAAAAAAATTTAGGAGCTAAGAGTCATCAAATCTCATTGTCATTCTATTTTAACCTTCAATACCTTTATTTATCTACACACATGAAAAGAAAAAATAAATCAAAAGCAAAAGGGTGAAAAATTAGGCTAGGGGAAGAATGATCACAAAATCACGAACCCATATTGTTCTGATTGTTTCCTACATTAACCCTCAATCTAGGGTCTCAGATCTGATATAGTTTTCCCTTAGGGAACATGCATAATTAACATGCATGATATATGTAAGAATGAATTTTGCCTAGGCCCTTCCTTGATTAAGTATTCAAGTCTATGTGTGATGCAGAGAAGTTGAGATATACTATTGATTGATTTTTTTATTTTTAATGTGCCAAAGTAGTAAGTGCTCGATAGAAAATGCCTTATGTAGTTCTTTATATAGGAGACTCATTATTTTGAATTTGGGAGCTTTATTTGCATTTGGCCAACATTGGAAAACTTAGGAATGAATAAAATAAAGGGGTAAGAATCATCTAGCAGGAGAAAGTTACCATTGGAATCAAATTTGTACTTAGACAATAACATCAAAAAATGGACACCCTTGGTTTCAACACTGTAGTCCTATTTGGGCACTATAGTCCAAAGGGTCTAGGACTTGGGGGGGGGGGGATGTAACAATGTTGGAAAGAGTGACATGGGTTAGTAAGGGTTAATTTTGGAATGTTATGAATGATTGGGAATGGTCAAAGAGGTTTCTAGGGTATAAAACAAGACCATGGAAAATCAGACAAAAAGACATGGCTAGATGTGAATTAGACTCATATTCTCTAATCAAAGTATCCTTTGAAAATATTGTGAAAAGACATGATATGTGTGGTTGCTTGACCAATTTAGGGTTTATACATTTTACCCCCTTTTAGTCTAGTGGTGCAATGAAATAAAGTACTAGACTAAAATAAGAAAGAAGATGTGTACCTGAACTTACCTATGTGGAGATAAGTATGTTGAAAAGGGATCCAACTTCCTAGATTGTGAAGTGGATGGAGAGATAAATAGTGCTTGGAGAAAGAAGTAATACCTATAATAGATGCCCTCTATAGTAAATTTGAATAGTGTCTAGAGAAAGAATTAATCCATATAACAGATACCCATGTACTGAATTTGAATAGTGCTTGAAGAAAGAAGGAATCCTTATAATAGATGCCCCTTTTACTAAATCTAAATAGTGTCTAGATAAAGAAGGAATCCATATAATAGATGCCCCCTATACTCAATCTAAATAGTTCCTAGAGAAATAAGGAATCCCTATAATAGATGCCCCCTATACTAAATCTAAATAGTGCTTAGAGAAAGAAGGAATCCCTATAATAGATGACCCTATACTAAATTTGAATAGTGATTGGAGAAGGAAGGAGTCCTCGTATTATATACCACCTATAATTAATGTGAATAGTGCCTAAATAAAGGAGGAATCCCTATAATAGATGACCCCTATACTGAATCTAAATAGCACCTGGAGAAAGAATTAATCCCTATAATAGATACCCCATATACTAAATCTAAATGAAAAATGCTTAGAGGCCCAAAAATATTGTTTGCCCTCTGTCCCACATAAAATCATGTAATTTGGAATGTCTATATAAAATCTATATGTTGTGAAGAGCAAGATCTATCATGCTCCCACTCTGAATAATATGAACTAGAAATGAGAAGTGCTTAGAGGTCCAGAATAAATGCCTACCCTTTGTCCCACACAAACTCCTAGGCCTAAGTAATGATATGGACCAACCATTGTAGATGATCATATAGTCCAACCTAGTGACAACCTGGGTATGCCTAGGTGTAATCTAAAAACTCTAGTAAAATGTGTAAGAAGAAAATGGCATGTCTTGCCATTCCAATCTATATAATCTTGGATGCTGAAGAACATGATCATATATGTCATTCCCCCGAATATAGTATGTGAGTGATGCATATGGATAGTCTGGAAATATTTATAACCACATATGTCATGATATATGGTGTCATGTCTTATGTATAAAATTGGAAATCAAAATAATGTACCCTATCCTATGCCTATAATATACTATTTGGTCATGTAATTGTGTCATGTTATATGAATTTGTATGTATGAGATGTGTATTAATGTACATGCCCCTAAATCTGGTATCTAAGTCTGAGTCTATATCAAAGTCACTATGAGTCCATATAATCTAAACCAATATATCTAAATATTTTGTGTATTTGTAAACTAATTGTATATCTCTCTAGATGTCCAAGTGATGCTAAGTGACCCACATAAACTAAATCATTGTATAATCTTAACCAATTTGAGCTAAGTAATGGTACTAATCTAGATTATATATGTGTAAAAACCATGTTGAGTGACCCATTATAGTCAGAATCACTATATAATCTTGACCAATATGTACTCAGTCTAATAATGTATCTACTAAAGGTGTGAGAACCAAGGTGTATTTACCTATAGGAGTGGATAGGGATACTAGGTAATTTGTAGAGATAGTAAGAATGATGTCCCCCTTTTGGGGAGAGGGATGAGATATATGATAGAGGAGGTTGAGCTAAAAGTGATGACTAGTAGTGTATAAATAGTAATTAGTTTTGCATGTAGCAAATAGATCAAAGTCTTTTGTTTGATTAGTGAGAGTTAAATTATTGGGATTGAAATGTGTTCCTAATTGATTATGACCAAAACTTGTGTGTAGGTATAGTAGAGATTAGAAACATTTGTGTTGTGGTAGATAAATGAGGTGATAGTAGATTGAATGGATTGAAAATTTGATTGATTAATTATATTGATTTGTTTGAAAATTAAATAACCTTTGATTGGTGAGGACCAAGTTGTATAAAAGTTGAACAATTTTTTATTAGTGAGGACAAATTTATATCTTTGGGTATAAGGGAGGTATATAGGTGTGTGTTATATGGTAGGTAAATGATGTAGTAAGAGAACAAATCTTACTTGATGTTGAATGTGTTGTTTTCATGATTCTCATGAATAAAATGGTTTGTAAAATAGATCTACGAGGCTCAAGTTATGGGAAAAATGATGTTTTAAGGAAATTTACACTAGTTCTAGCACTACTATCTAGGTTGCAGTGCCCTTTCTAAAAATGTTGTCTTATACTCATTTTTGTTGTCATCAAGGCTATATTTTTTAGGCTAATGCTTAATTTAGTTTCTATAATTTTTCTTGGAAACTAATTTGGCATGGTGAACTTGATGTAGGTGTTGTTTTTGGGATATTGATGTATGATATGTTGGTGTTTATCTTGGCTGACATATATATTATTTTTTTAGTGTTTTACAAGGTGAGTTATGGATGAGGGAGTTCTATAGAGGCCACGTAATAAAGATTCTAATATTTTTGCCTTTATCAATTGATGAGAGGGATATAATAAATAAAGCTAGACTGGGTCACGTGTGTGATCTAGTCTCTATGTAATGGGATATGTATTTGATTACCACCTTGTGTGAGAGGTTAAATGTAGATACATATACTTTATAGCTTCGTACTGGGGAGATGACTATTAATTTAGAGGATGTGTACCTAATTTTTTAAAGGTGGTATGTAGACTTGCATGAGGAGCATGGTCAATTACTAAAGCAAGATAGTCCACGTAAGAGGTAATTGGGAGCTCAAGGAGGTGCAGGGACATCGACCATGAGACTAGATTATGGGACTAGTACTAGAGGAGAGAGTGAGACTGAGAGTGAGGGTATGTATCACATTCATGATTGATTTTATTCGATTCATTGTATATGTATTTAAAAACCTAGTTATATGTAGAGAGATACTAGTTTGAGTTTGGATTTACTCATATTCATGTTATAGATTCTAGAATATACTAGTATTATAATGTTTTGATTTGAAATAGTTGACCTGATGTTGATGTTGAAGTTGTATATGATTTGTAAATGGTACTTGGGATATGTGATTTGATTTTTTTGATATATTTGGTAAGATGGAATTTAAGATATGATTCGATTGTTTAGGATATATTTGGATGTGATGTTTGATGTGTAATCATATGTAAGTGACAATTTTGTTGGTTTTTATAATTGGTAAAATTTATTTGGTAAAGTGAATTGGTTTGAAATTAGGATATAAGTAAGGTTTGGATTTTGAGTTTGGTAACTTGTTTAGATAATTTGAGTTAATTTGAGATTGGTACAGGGTTTAGAATAGTTGATTCAGTAAGATCTAGACTTTGATAGGTTTCTTTTGGGATATGGATTGTTAGAGGTAATTAGTAATGTTAGTTTTTAGTAGTGGGATATAATATATCACTATGTGTGTATTACCTCCCTGTGATTGGATAAAGAATATAAAGGTTAGCTAGACCTTTAGCTCCATCATTGCCCTATTAAGTGAAGCTTTATGAACTAAAACTAGTATAACTGTATATTATATTATTCTATGTTGTATCACTATCTGAACCCTATTGACCAACTGAACAAGTGCCCATACTACTCATTCTATGTAGGAATGTGCTTTATATTTGATACTATCTGTTGAATGCTAATTATTGTTGTGTGCGAATATTTTATAAAATTTAACTTTATTGGTCATGCAACTGACATTGGATGTTATGGAGGCTCATCTATTTGCAATTTTAGTGTATGTCTATGTGAAATAACACCTTGTGGATTCTACTTTGATGTATATTACTAAGAAATAGATCAAAATAGAAATATGACATGTGATGGGGGTTCATCTAATCTTAACCATAGTAGGTTCCTACGTGAGATAGGACCCTAAAACTCTACCCATAGTGAATATTTCTTATGAGTGGTACTCTACTATTGTGCCTATGACTCTACTGGATATGTATATGAAACTACACTATGTATCCATTGGACTATGGTGCTATATAAAGGCTATTATTGTTGTATTAGTTTATAAACCTTCTAGGGTAGTTGAATAGGAGAACTCCTATGTGATTTTATCCTAAAACCTGTATTTCACTCATGATGAGTGACTAATGATTCTTATAAAGGAATGTCCTAGGATGACTCAATTATGGAGGAATGAGGTCTAGGGTTCCATAATGAAGGATATCTATGTGTCCCCTATGTGAATTCTATGATACCATTATCAACACATGTAGTAATGAAATCTTTGATTCTAAAATAATCATTATCTCTATGTCTACAAATATGATGATAATTGCAAAAAGGCCAATATGGCTATCTATGTAAGAGATGTGGATCTCATTGTTGAAGAGAAGGTAATGTAATTAACCTCCTATCGATTAGTGATGATAAAATGATAGATGGGCTATCATAATCTAAATCAAACTATAGTGGTGATTTATTGCTATTCTTTATAGTACATATTGAAGGTTGTGCTTTAGAAATTGGGTCTTTGTTCTTAATTTGTTGCTTTTTTAGTTGTGGTATCCTATATTATCTAGGAAATGGTAGATGTTGAGTTCTAGGAGATGTATCTAAAGATGTTGCTATTAAATCAAGAGATGTCTAATCAACTGAATCTACCTCAACCAATCCCAATTTCTTTTCTAAAGCTAGAACTATATAACCCAAATGTTTAAAATAGGATTTTGTTTGATTTAGTAGATTCTCAAGGAAAGGCTTGAAAATTCCCTTGATAAAGATATGTTGAATCTCTAGATCTACTGGTTAATATATCAATCTCAACATGTGAGACTTGAATCTTAAGATATACTCACTAACTGGATCTAAAGAATTAAGATGTAGTATGGCAAGTTTCTCATATGTAACATGAGGACCAATGTTTATGATGTAATATTTGATAAATGCCTCCTCTAAGTCATCATATGTGTGCAATGAACCAATGGGGAGTAGATGAAAGAACAAATTTTGTGCGTCCCCCACTAATGTTTGTTGTAATAACCTAAGTAAAATCAATGGGATTGAATGAGATGGTAGAGCCTTTTGAAAGGCCTAAAGGTGTATGAATGGATCTCTAGTTCCATCAAAGTGAGGTAATGATGGCATCTAAAAATGCTTAGGTAGTGAAGCTTTTATGAATGTCTTCAGAATAGGGTTACCATGTAGATCATTAGCATCCATTCAAGACTTATAAGCTTCATTTTTTAAGGTAAGGAAATGTACTTGGTGTTTTAATTCACCAACTATATGTATCAAAGAGATGATCTCCTAGGATGGTACATTAGTATCTTGAAGTGGTTCATTTAGTAATTGAATTTGATTTTTAATTTTAGCCATGTGAATGTTACGTTTAGTAATTAGATTATATATAGGGGGTGTGATCACTTTAACCTTAGGAGTGGTGGTAGCTTAGACCTTAATAGAGGGATGTGGGCTACCATTCTCTTTAGGTAAGGGTGAGAAATAGGTTGTACCATAGTGAGGGGTGACTTGGGGGATTCATTGGTATCTTTAATTTCAATGTACCAAATTACAATTGAGTAGAAGATGTGTTATTAGAATTAACATGTGAATTATTTGAAATAGAATGATTCATAGAAGTAGGATCCATATTTTGACATTCCGTTTGTTTAAGTGAAGAGTTAAAAACATGATATGCATATTCTTCTTCACTATGTGCATAATTATCATCATCATTATCATATATGTAATATTGTTCATAATCACTCTCATTTTTATATTCATTGGCATGCTCACTATCATATTCATTATCACTACCATAATTTCTAGGGAGAGATGTAATATAAGGATTGAGTTCATTTCAACTATGAAATACATTATCATTTAAGATTAGAATATCATGTGCATCTATCTTATCCATGGATGAAAGACATGCATTAGTTTCATGTGAAATATGAAAATTAAGAAAAGGATATTTTTCATTTAAACATTCTATTGATAAATTAGAGTTGAGAGCATGAGATGCATCATTTGAACTACGCTTTGGTAATTTGATTCTATTGCATTTATATTGTTGTATTTTGAATGTAGTAGTAGAGAGAGAGAGAGAGAGAGAGAGAGAGAGAGAGAGAGAGAGAGAGAGAGAGAGAGAGAGAGAGATCACATGGAAGTAAATTATCCCCGATTAGAGGTTTGTTTGGAATTACATGACATTTGTTTCAATTTGTGCATTATGTATTGGAGAATGAGGTGAGAACTATTTTTATCATTTATCAAAAGTATTTTATTTAGAAAAAGGGATGCAAGAGATGGGTTTTACAGGAGAAGATTCATCTATTTTTTCTTCACTATCACTTTCATATGGATGATAATATTCCTCATTGTAAAAATAGTAATTATCTTCGTTGTAAATAAATCATTTTCCACATTTTTACCTAATGTGCAATTTTGCAAATTTTTCCACTCATTATCATAATTATGCAAAAATTTATGAAATTTGTCTATGGGATGAGAGGGAAGAAGTGCCTTAGTGTCCATTATTGTAAAAAAAGAATGTGAAAAATTACTATTAAGAAAATAAATGCAATAATAACTACTAACATGGAAATTTTGAAAATAATTGTGACTATATAAATAATTTGCAAAAAAAATTGAAATTAATTTCAAAAAATTGTAAAGATGAATGGTTTGAAGGTGGAGGACCTAGTTTAGGAATCTAGGGTTTTAAGCTAGGGTTTTAGAATTTTTGAAAAATATGGCTATAGTTTAAATTCTAAAATTAATTTCAACAAGATAATTACACAAAAATTGATACAAAAATCAGAAATTTAAAATTGATTTTTTTCACAAAATAACTACTAATTTATAAATTTTAAAAATATTTTTGGCACACTAAACAATTTTTAAAAATTTTGAAATGAATTTCTAAAATTTGTAAGCGAGGGAAACTTGGGGTTTGAAGACCTAGTTTGGAAATCTAGGGTTTTAAATTTTTTTTAAATTATGGCTATAATTTATATTCCAAAAATATTTTTAAATGGAATAATTACACAAAAATTAGTATAAAAATAAAAAAATTGTAAAGTAATTTCTTCACAAAATATGAAGGAAAATCTCTAAGGGTACCTAGGGTTTTTTAAAGTTTCCAAGTAAGTTAGGTTCACCAAATGTTTTATTATTTTTGGGAATCTAGAGTTTAGATCCTAAATAATAAATTTCTAGAATAATAGGAAAAATATATCTTAGTAGGGGAAAATATAGAATTTAATAGGTAATTATGCAAGAGAGATAGAAATAAACTTATCTGGTTTAGGACTAAAATGAAGGATTTTAAGGCTAAAAATGGAGAAGCAGGACTGAGACAATGTCAAGAATCTAAATCCGGCATCTATTTTTTGATTGGATTGGAGCATTGGAAGTAAGACACCCTAGTTTCTAGTGATATAGTCTTTCCCAACATTTTTGTCTTAAAAAATCTAAGCTTTTTGGGTTTTGTTCACTTGGTTAATATGAGCCTATGTACCAAATTGTAGGGACTGAAAGTAATCAAAGTTCATTGTATGTCTATTTCAATATTCAATACCTATATTTTTCTACAAATACAAAAAATGAATACATCAAAAGAAAAAGGGAGAAAATTTGGGTTAGGGGAAGAATGATCACACAATCAAGAACCCTTGTTATTTTAATCATTTCCTACATTAACCCTCAAGCTAGTGTCTTAGATCCAATGTATTTATCCCTTAGGGAATGTGTATAATCAATCCACATTATATATTTAAGAATTAATTCCACCTAGGACCTTCCTTGATCAAGCATGCAAGTCTATGTGTGATTTAGAGAAGCTAAGCTATACTATTGACTGAATTTTATTATGTCTAATGTGCCAAAATAGTAAGTGCTAGATATAAAATGCCTTATGTAGTCCTTTATATAGGAGAATCATTATTTTGAATTTGGGAGATTTATTTAAATTTGGTCAACATTGGAAAATTTAATAATGAAGACAAGAAATGGGTAAGACTCATCTAGTAGAATAAAGTGATCATTGGAATCAAATTTTTACATGGACAATAGTGCTAAAAATTGGACACCCTAGGTTTGACCAATTTTTGAGATCTGAATTTTAGGTTAAATTCCATGCATAACATTATCAATTTAGTGACGTACCCTAATAAATGTGACTTATACATGATAAATTTGAGAGGTTCCACCTTTTTATTATGACTCATTTTTCATTATTAAGTATATAATGTCATAATTTATATGTTGTGAATAGAAGAGCTAAACAAAAAAATTCATGACAATGTAATTTTTTCATAATCAACTAAGGTACAATTAATGTAGTAGAATGTGATTTCTTTATGATCATCATCATATGTTATTATTAAAGATACAAACACATGGTCTATAGTTGGGATGTATAATAGTATAGGTCTATCAGTATAAGTTGCATGGGAACATATGGGTTAATTAGATATTATTTAATGGTATCAAAACTCTACTGAAAATTATCATACTATTAAAATATTTAAATCTTTATTTAGTAGATGTGTGAAATGTTGAGACTTATAAGGTAGTTTAGTTATAAACCTTCTTATTTATTGAATATTTCCTTATTGGGATGGCAATTTCTTCAACCCTATTTGAGGTGGCATATTAATTATATATTTTATATTTTTAAGATATACTTGAATGCTTATTTGGATATGATATAGCTGAGTAAATTTCTTGATGTAACTAAAAATGTGAATTTTCTCATATTTATATGAACATTTCATTAATGTTATCTCTAAAATATCTTACATATATTTATAGCATGATAATATAGATAGTTTGGTTTTTAAATTAATTCATCCACATTTTGTGTTTGATTGTCATGTGTATATAGTCATGGAAGATGTGTATCATAATTTTTTATTAAGTTTACTTTATGTTATTTAATCCAAATGGAATTACAAAATAATAGACTATTCCCCATGGTGTGATAAATCAAATGTTTTCTTTGTCTATAAGGTTAATATTAATTTAATTATATTAGGAAGAAACATCCATAAATGATAAAATTTCACAATCAATGATAGATTTGGCAATCATATGAATGTTTGGTAGTGGAAAATCATATTTTGGGTATGCATTATTTAAATCATATCAGTATTCACAACATTCATTATATCAATTACAATTTATAACTTTTACTATGTTAGATATCCATAAAAGTAATAAAAAACATGAATAAACTTGCATCTAAAAGTATTTGTATTTTCTATTTGATTACTAATGCTACTTTTGATATATCTTTCTAATTTTTTTATTTATTGGAATAGCATCTTGGTAGAATATTATATTATTAATTGAATGATCATGATTAATTATATTATTATATTCATAAGACCATGAAATTAATTCTATCAAGTCATGTAGATTTATAAAAAGAGTTTTATCTTCATCATTTTTTAACAAAGACACAATAAGGAATAGTTGCAGATCCTTTTCTATCCTATACCAAAATTATATTTTTTGTTCATTACTTAGAGTTAAATTTTCTTCTATATAGGAATGGTATCCAGTCCATCCATTTTAATGTGGGTGTTAGTATATTAATTTTATCTAAAATATGGTTATGTGGATATAGAATGAGAGATCCCATTACTATGATAAAAATAAGGAAGTTTCTCATATGTATTGAGGTATTCTAAGAGAGACTCGTCATTTGAAAATTCATCTAATGTAAATATCTCAAGAGGAGATATATCATAGATAATTTTAGGGTGTACAGTCTATAAGGTAAATGTATTAATAATTATTTATGTTAGTTTAGGTTTTGATTTGAGGAAATATATATAAATAGTGATTGGTTTAGGTTTTCCTCTTTGTGATTTTGTTGATTTTGTTAAATAACTAATTCCTTTTCATTTTTTTATATGAACTACTTTAATGGGATTTAAAAAAATACCTTATGCATGGATTCCCAATACTTATCTTATGCATCCCATTTTTTGTAAATATTTATGCCCATATACATATTAACTATAATTTTTTGATGATAATTCCATTGGAGTGGAAGATGGCATTAGTGTATCTATCAATCTGAATTTTTATGCATGTAGTTTTATGAAAGGAATGTAATGATCCTCAAGTTGTGTTAATGCACATTATTTGAATTTATATTAATCAAAAGGACATGTATATATGTATCATTGGTGATTGAACTTTAAACATGCATGTAGAGTATAATTAATTATTTTCATATCATGCATCCAAGGTTTTCCTAAAATAATGTTATAATTATTGTCATTAGGCATGAACTAACAAATTGTGGCTATTATCTCAAGCCCCATATTCATATGCAATGTGGTTTATCCAAGATAAAATGTATTCATATATAAGTGATTAAAATTAATCTAATTATTTATGAACTATAATTCATAATGATCTATATATAAAAAACTATTTAGGAAACATATAATGTTTCCATTTATTAAGTATTTGCACATTTGTTCATAACAACTCATCATATACTAAATACTTGAATTTAAAATCATTTAAATTATCACTTAAATTTGTAATATTTTTATTTATTGACATAATGATGTACTTATTACTATGTAACATCAATGCTTACATGAAAAACTTTAGTAAAATTTATCAATTACAACACTAACTTGTTAGTTATTTTCTTCTTCAATTGTTGAAAACTATGTTATATTTTCATTATCTAGAGAAACTTTAATTGTTGTTTCTACATAATTTTTTTTATTTTTATGCAATTCACATTAAAAATACTATAAATAATTATAATAGATTAAATTTATGTTCTTAAAATTTAATTTTTTATCGTTAAAAATCTATTATATTTAACACCATGATTGGATCCATCAAGACAGGAAGTAAAAAAAATCAAGTTTATGAATTCCTTCTACATAAAATTGCATTTATTCAAATTCACAATAAAATTTGCATCTCAAATCTTACCAAACACTTTTTAAAAATGTCACAAGTTTTCTTCCTTTATCCCACTAAAAAAAATGTCATCAAGATACATAATTAAACAATTAACTTAAAATGGCTTAATAATGTCTCTCATCAATATCACAAATGCAATTGTTGTATTATTTAATAAAATGACATAACCAGCAACTTAACCAATCCTTCTTGTGTCTTGAATTTAGTCTTCCACTCATCACATCCATTTATCCCAAACTAGTGATATCCATTCTTTATTTCATTCAAGCGTTACATACATTCATTATGCATATGTAGACACTTAAATTATCTATGTCCAGTCTTACTACATTTGAATCCATGACTTATAACTCATCCATAGGATCCTCTACCTATAAAATTTACTCTACCTCTTCAATAATTATCATAATTATGCTAAAATATTATTTCTTCGCATTCTTATATATAAGATCCTTTGTTGTTTCTAACTTTTTGACCAAGTCTATGTATGTGAATTTTCATTTTTAATACACTAATCATTGATGTTCTTTGATAAATTTTATTTTGTCTTTAGTTCACACTAAAAATATTCTTCCATAAAGTAAAATCTAATCATATAAAACTCATCTTTAATGTAAATATATAATACATTTAAATGTCCCAATTTCTTGTCACCATCATATTCAGTTTGACCCACTCTAATGGTAACTATATATAACTCTTTAGTGTAATATTTTACACTCATCACCTTTATTTGTATGTTTTTAATCTTTTTGAAAAAAAATTATCATAGTCCACAAGATCATAATTGAAGAAATTTTTATGGTTCAAAAGGGGCTACCCATAGACATTTTTTTCAAAAACTAAAAATATCAACTTTTATAGATTATTTTAGATGGATGCACTCAAAACTTGAAGATGATATAAGAACATAAATTTTATAATTTCAATTATAGTTTATAGACCATTTTTTTAAATGGTTAAGTATAAATAGGTCAAACATATGAAATTCAAAGAGAAATTCATGTTTTATATATAAATTGAGTAGGTAGTTGACTGTGTGTCCCATTATTCTTTTAACATCGTTTATTATTGTTTAAAACCCTTTGGTGGAAAGATATATAAGATCATCTAAATTGTAAACTAATTTTTTTTAAACATTTTAATTCTTTATTTTTTTTATTAATTTTACAAGTAAAAGGACCCTAAAAACTTAAAAATATGGATAGTCAACCATGTGTCCACCTTAACTACCCCCAAACAATTTTTTTTTTCAATTTGTATAGAATTAGGCCTAGCTTGCAACCATATACACTTTTCTATATTTTGATGAATGTAATTAAAGATACATAAAAAAATATAAACATGTATAGTTTCAACATATAATGGTATAATAAAGACATACTTATAAATCAATATAGATGGAAACCTTAGAATAGGTTAAAAAAAAATGTATATTTTGAAATAAGATTTTGTATTTCAAATCATAGTAATAAATTTAGTAAATATATCAATGAAATTCATAATATCTACGCTGATAAAATTGGGATTTTTATTTTTTATATCAAAAACATGGATTTAGTTATGTGTTTCTAGGTTCAGGACTCATCCTCAAAAATCCAAATCATTTCTAAGCCTATAGGCATGTTTTTGAGAGTATACATAAAATCACATGTGAACACTATAACATGTACATGTTGGTATATATGTATGTGTATGTAGTTATATATATGCATCTATTTATTCTCATTTTTCATCATTAGTAACATATAATGAATTTAGTACATATGATTTGTGATCTATAAAAACATACACAAATATATAACTAATTACCTATTGTCACTAAAGCTAAACCACATGCCAAAAATGATGTAAATGTGAATTAGAACTACCATTTTAATCTTATTTAGATTATAAAAGTGGTGTGTCAATATATATAATTCCATATAAATGATATAATCAATATAGTGATACAATTTGGGTCAATTTGAGCATGTCAACCTAAATTCCATTATATAACATTTAATTTTGGGTTCAACTAATACCAATTTCATCACATAATGAACGAAAGTGTTGAATGTATCAATGATAGAGGAAATTAGGGTTAATTATAATCCATTAAACCTAATTTTTACTATAATATGTGGTTTCAGGCTAAATTATCTTTGATTTCATGATATGTTAAGCCAACTAGTCAATCGATACAATCAATGATGAAAAATGGTGAAATTGAGATTTGTGAACCTAATTTTAACTATATATAATGTAATTTGGGGCTTAATTGACCCTAATGTCTTAATATAATAAATTAATAGTTGATTGGTTTAATGATGAAGGAAATTGGGACCAATCTGAGTCCCTTCATCCTAACTGTGACTTTAAAATTTGATTTAAAACTCAATTGGCTCTAATTTCATTAGAGAGATCCAAACAACTATTTGGCTTAATGATATACATAAATTTTGACTATATAAGATGTGATTTGGGTTATAATAAACTCTAATGTCTTCAAATCTTGAATGAAATAGTGGATTAGATTAAACATGGAAGTAATTAGGCTTAATTTGAGGTCCCATAAACCTAACTATGACTATACCATACATTATGAGGATAAAATAGCTTTGTTTTCATCATGAATTGATCTAATTATTGAATTGGTGAAATTAGTGATTTGAATTTGAAAAAAATGAGTGATGTTCAAACCCTAATTTTATTAACATAGGGAGGAAATTGATGTCAATTTTAATCCCTTCAACCTAACTACAAGATTAGTACATGATTTGGGGTAAAATTAGTTTAAATTCAATCAATAATTGATCTAATGAATTGATTAACCTACAATGAAGTATGTGGTTTGGGTGAAATTAAGACTCATTAACCTTGTTTATGTCTCAATCGATTATATAGGATGCAATTTGTGGATTATTCTACCCCATTTTATTAAAAATGCAATTATGGAGGCAAGTGGGGCCAATATGAGCCCCTTCAATGTAGTTAAAATAATAGGATGTGGTTTGGGTTAAATTGAGCCATTTGAACCTAATTTAAATTGTATGAAACGTGATTTGGACATAAATCAACCCAAATTTCATCACATAATGAAACAAATAGTTGCATACCCTAATCGTGAAGGTAATTAGAGACAATATTAATCCCTTCTTCGTAAGTATGACTATATGATTTATTTGGGGGATCAATTAGCCCTAATGTTATCACATATTCAACCAATTAATCAATTGGTGTAATGAATTATGTAATTTATACCAAAATCAAGCCCATTTCAATACTAATTTTGATCATATAGGATTTCATATGGGGCTCAAGTGAACCCAATTTTATCAATGTATAAACCAAATAATCAATTGATCTAATAAAAAGTATTTAAGGCCAGCATGAGACCCTTGAAACTTACCATGAGACTTGGATATGATTTAGGGATAAATTATCTCAAATTCCATAATTCATTGATATAATTAGTGAATTGGTACAATTAGAGATGTGAGTTGGGAAACATTGAGCCCTGTGAACCTAAGTTATGACTCAATCAAGTTTATAGGATGCAATTTATGGGTGAATCAACCCTAATTTTTTTATAAATGAAATCACATAATAATTTTGTGCCAATATAATTCCATTGAACCTAAATTTGACTAAAGGATGTGATTTGGACCAACTTTAGTGATTTGAACCTAATTTCAATTATGTAGGATGTGATTTTGGAATCAATCAACCCCGATTTCATCATATAATGAACCAAACAGTTGATTACCTCAATCATGGAGGTAATTAGGGCCAATTTGAGTCACTTCAACCTAATTATAACTATAGGATTTGATTGGGGGATCAATTATTACTGATTTTATCATAGATTAAGAAAACTAGTCAATTATTGTAACTAGTGATGTGAATTGGGCCAAATTGAACACCTTTTTGACCTATTTATGATGGTATTAGATTTGTTATGGGGATTAATTATCATCAATTACATCAATGCATAAACCAAATAATTGATTATTTCAATCTCAAATGTAATTGTGGGCCAATTTGAGCCCCTTGAACCTAAGTGTGATAGTATGACATGGTTTATGGATAAATTATCTTAGATTCCATCATGAATTAATATAATTAGTCAATTGGTTCAATTAGATATATGATTTAGTATAAATTGAGGGATGTGAACCTAATTTAAATAGATTAACTGATTGTATAATTTTCAATGCAGGGCTTAATTTACCCTAATCTTATCACAAACATAATCGCAGGGGCAATTAAGACCAAATTGAGACCTTTAAAACTAATTATTAATATATGATGTGAGATGAACCAAATGTAATGCCTAATTTATGGTATGTAATTTGGGTATTAATCAACCCCAATTACATAACATAATGAACCAAATATTTGACTATCTCAATCATGGAGGTAATTAGGGCCAACTTTAGTCCCTTCAACCCAAAATCAACTAAATTATTCAATTTTAGGCTTAGTTATTCCTAATTTTATCACCAGTAAAGATAATTAGTCAATTAATACAATCAATGATGTGATTTAAACAAAATTAAACCTTGATAGATTGCATATATTATTATTTTTGGTTACTTGACCTTGAATTTATCAAAAAATAAGGAAATTATAAATAAATAAATAAATGGTATAAATAATTACTTAAAAACAAAAAGTAAAAATAACCCTTGAATAAAATTTATAAATAATGTGTGTATGTGTGTGTCTCTATGTGCATGTGCATGTGAACGTACATTATAGTTCATATACTTTCAATACATTATAAGTATAATGTTTTTTACAAAGTTAGTATTTTACCTCTTTCAATATTCCTATCCCCACTATTATTTTCTACATGATTCCTAGCCTTGCATAAAAAAATAGAAAAGGTATCATGTTGTTTTTTTGTCACTATCGTAAAAATCTATAAACTTTTTTAAATCTAGGGTGATTAATTATTGGAGGTTTGTCTATGATGTCTCCAAGGTGACCAAGGTTGTTTATGAGGTTTCATGTGTGTTAGATTGTGAATGACAAAGTGTGCTTTAATGTGATTTAGTGTTCTTGTGTGGTTCTTTAGTGTTTAAATTTGTAAGGCAATTAATGGATGATATTGATGGTATGGACATGTTTCAAATAAACTATGGTGTATTATGAGTGCTTATAATGGTTATGTAAGTAAATGGAATTTATCATAATAGTCATATGAATATCTAAGATCAAGTCGTCATCTTGACAGATAAAGCTAAGTGAGCATAATGATGATGTCATATTTTACACATGTGAAGGTTTCAAGAGTAGCTCAATATATGGATAGATTCACCTATGTGAGGAGATCATATGGTTAAAATTTTAGTTCTAGACATGGAATGTAGAAAAAAATTTAAGGTGCAAAGTTGGCCTCTTAGACAGAGTTTAGCAAGTTCCCATACTTAGCCAAATTTGTGATATCAAAGATCTACCATGAATGTTTAATCAGATCTTAGATATAATGATGAGCATTTAATATGATTGGTTAAGGATCCAATATCATGTTTTAAAGTTAAATATTCAATATTTTATGTGCTAGAGACATGTGTCATAATATTTGAATTTGAGCAATAGATCTAGTGGCAAGTGCAAAACCTGTCAAACAGAGATCAATGGCAAGAAAGTCATCATGCAGATTATGATTTAATGGAGTATATTAAGTCAAATATTCAAGATTAAAATTAGGGATTCCAAGTGGAGTAATTTCATTGGATTAAAATATTCAATGTTCTTAGAAGACAGTAGAGCTTCCAAGTGGTGAAATTTCATTGGTGACTAGTTGTAGGGTGTGCAGAAGGCATTCAGAGCTACCAAGTGGCATGATCACGGTAGTGCAGATTTAAGATCAATAATGAGTGATATAATGTAAATAATAAGATAATTAGAAGGATATTTATACTTTGTATTTTTTCCAAGTTTCCAAGAATCATGAGATGAGGTGAAAGTGTCTGATGTTTAGAATTTTCATAGTGACCGTTGGAATTTAGATTTCCAAATTAACAAAGGAAAACCAATCTATAGTTTTTGAGATATATATTTTAATCAAAGAAAAATTTCATGGTAGTTTAAAATATAAAATGGTACAATACATCAAGTCACATCCATATAATCTAGTTATAAGTTTTGAATATTCCTACAATCAAAATTATTGAGCTATAAAGTTGGCTTTGTGTTTAATCATAGTATGTAAGTGATTCAAGAAGGATATTTGAGTTGTTCTTGATAGTGTATTGATGTTTCAAGATTAATTAACTATTTTATAGTGTTTTATAATCCATTAAGGCTATTTTTGTGAATTTTTTAGGTTTGACCAATCTATATTCAGTGTCAATAATTATTTATAAGATTGACTATGTTTGTTGAATACACTAGCAGATTGAGCGACTGTGTTGCAAGAGTGAATTTAAGGTTTTATAAGTAGATTTAAGGAATAAAATAAGTATGGAGATATCATAAAAGTCTCTAATTATTATTAAAATTAATTGGTTGTCATAATATTCCCCTAATCAGATATGGAGAGTCAAAATAGTATGACAATATTCTAACTATGTGTGACTAGTCTAAGTGGTCACTTTAAGAGAGTTGATTTGAGTGCTTAGAGATTGTGTTGGAGTATATAAGTCACATGGAAGTTTTGAATATTTACTAAAATTTTCACCCATTTATCTAATAATGTGGCTATGTGAAATATTTGAGTGTTTTCTTTAGAAGTTTGAGACTATGTTTTTTGTGTATAAAGACGTAAAGACTAAATAGACCTAATTGATATGTTAAAATATTGAGTTGGTATTCCAAGTGACATGGATCCATGAGATATTTATCAAGTGTTTTAATCATTTTTAAATGATTAAGTGTTCCAATTAGTCTCACATGTAATGTGTGAGTATAAAAGCCTAATTGTTTTAGGTCTCACTAAGACCTAATGGTGGTTTGGGGATATCGAGGTGATGGCTTACCAATGGAGTGTGTGGTTATTAAATGTAACATATATGAGGACCTATTTAAAAGTTAAAAATAATATTTAAAGTATCTTCATTGACCAATATGTTTTAAAGGAAGAGAGTGGTATAAGTACAAGGTCTAATTGGACTAATTATGTTAGTTGTGTGTGTGTGTGGAGTAAAGTGAAGGAGCCTTTGAAAGAGAAGATGCAGGATAGTTAGGACCATTAGAGTGTGAAAAATATCATACTTACTTATATTATTATGTTAATTTAGGATAACATAAAGGTCATTAGACCTAATGATCCTAAAAGATGTCATTTGAGCAAGTTAGCCCTAGAGGTAGCTTGAGAGAGATTAGAGGTGAAGAGTGTAGACATAGGTGATCATCTTTAGTTAAAGATTATAAATAGTATTCAAGGTTATTTTTTTAGGTATTTGAGTAGGTTTTTTGTTTCCTATGGGTTTTGTTCCTCTTTTTAATGTAAAACTTACCAAAGGTCTAGTTGTGGGTGCTCAGCTAGACAGGGGTAGTAGCTCCTTGTGGAATTGGTATCTCACTAAACTAAGGGATGGGTTTTCCTTGATCAATTGGTGGTGGTATACGTTTTGGATATTTTTTATAGGACTATATTTCATCTTATAGTGTTTAGTGGGTTTTATCCCCCAACAGGTTTTCCAACATATATGATGTGTTCATGTGATGTATGCTCTTATGTATGCTTTGGATGTATGTTCTTTCATATTTATGTTACTTAATCAATTTGATGTATGATGAATGTTTAAGAGTTAAGAATTGAATTGGATTCTGTTGCATCACTAATTAATCAACCACCCCTCATTGATTATCCCTCTAATAATTGGTATCAAATTAGGACCTTATGTGTAGGTTTAACCACTTGAAGGTGATCCAAGGTATAATATGGGTGAAAATATCATCATATTTGATGAAGAATTTTTACATAACAATAGAGAAGAAAATTTATTATATTATATCAATGAAGAATAATTTGATCTAGAAGTTGAGCTCATGAGTGCACTTAATGAAATAAAGGAGGAAAAGAAGAGGAATCATAAAATGATGAATATGATTAAAGGTCTTGAATTGCAAGTCAACTATTTTGAGGTAAGTTTTTGAGGTAAATCCATAAGAGAGGAAAAGGAGAATCAAGAACTGATCAACTCTGTGGAAGAGCAAGCATGTATATTTAAAGATGACATGGACAAAAGGGATAAGGAGGATAAGGAGACCATCAAAGATCTTAGAATTCAATTAGAGGCTAAAAATTCAAGCATGAGAGCCAAAGATCTTGAATGTGTTCAATTGACGACTAATCTTGTTTCCCTAAAGGATGAGCATGAAAAGGTCATAGTCAAGATAGGAAAGCTTGAAGAAGATCAAAATAAATCAAGACAAGACAAAGAGGTTTGTAGCATGAAATTTAAAAGTATAGATCAACTCAAGAGCAAAATAAAGAAGCCAATTAGACAACTAAATGCTTCAAGGTATGCCAAATATTTTATAGGCCATTGTTTTTTTATCATCTTGTTGGTCATAGGGAAAAGGTCTATGTAAGAATAAATAATTAATCAAAGGGATATCACTACCATATACAAACAAAATGTATGGAAGACATTATTCACTACAGTTGTCAAAAAGTTGGTCACAATTCTAGGTTCTACAGGAAAATATGATAAAATCAAGATAAGTTCATTCAGGCTCCTAGAGTTAAAGAAAAAAGATAATATAGATAGGTTAATATAATGAGCTATTCATTCTAGAGTCATTTTTATGCATGTAATAAATTTGGCCACATTGATAGAGAATGTAAGAGAAGAGAAAATAAGTCAAAGAAAGATCACAATCATCATCAATCAAAAGGGATGAATGATCGTGTTTATTTTAGATGTCATAGAGTTGGTCACATTAATAGGTATTGAAATAGTAGGTTGAATAAGTTCTCAAATAAAAATATAGTGTATGTAAGGAATAGGTCACAAATGGTTGTGGAAACCTAATCTTATAAGTAGATATTAGATTCAGACCCAAGATGGTTTATTTTCCATGTTAGACATGAAGGAAAGTCAAGATTTTATACTATCTACATTTGTTGATAAGTCTAAATTAAAGAATGAAGTTTATCTTTCATTCAAATTTAATTTAGTGATGAGTCAAGACTGAAATTCAAATGTTAATATGGAGATATGGGAGTCTCCTGAGTTTTGATAATTTTAGTCTCACTATGTCAAAGGGGTGTCTCTCTATAAGCTTTAAGGGGACACTTTATAGATAGAGGAAGCATGGTGTATGATTATTGGATCTTGGTTGGTGTTGCATGAAAATAAATACATGAAGGTGAGTTTCTATATCAGTTTTAAGTATGAAAAATAAAGTACGGTTGTGTATTCCTTTGTATTATTCTAGTTCATAAGGAGTCATGTTATGATATGAAAGAGGTAGTACTTGGTGTAAAGAGAGAGGTCTTTAAGGGATAAGATTGTGAAGATGAGTTGAAGTAGAAGATAGGTATAGATGCAATCATATTTCATCAGTATTTAGTCTCTTTAGGTAACTTGATCTATTACAGTGCCTTGAAATTACTTGGAAGCTTGGTTTTAGGTGAGTAGTATCGTGACTCTTGAGAAAGGACTCGTGAGCCCTAGAAGTTCAAAGATTGGTATGGATTTAGGGAGAGCTAACTCACATGCCTTGAGTGTGATATGATGTTTTGATATATTTATTAAGATAAATATGTGTCAAGGTGAAGATATTGGTTGTATATGTGGTCATAATCTAATGGGGAACATTTGTGAGATGCTTTAGTTATATAATCTTATGTTATTTGGTATACTTCATCAGTTCAAGTGGAGCAGCTTAGCTAAACATGTGAAATCAAGGATGATAAGTTATCAAGATATTATATTACATATAAAGACTGAATAATAGGTTGATATGGAGTATGAAGATAATTTATTAACATGAATAAGGTCTTAGAGTTCTATAGATGACAAGTTGTGCATGCCATGGAGTTAGGGGGAGCTAACTCAGATAGTTTGAGAGACTTAAAGAGATAATCATGATGTGAAGGGGAACATATGTGAGATGTTGTAGTCATGGTGGAGATATGAATAAGTCTAATATATATGTTAACTCAATCATGTTGATATGATGACTTGATCAAGCCAAGTTAGGTACTTTGATAATGTATTGAATCCTCATGCATTAACAAAAATGGAGCTTTGTAAAAGTCATGTCTTAGGATCAGAGGACTATGTAGTAGAATTTTATTGACAAAAGATATTATATATCAGTTTATTTTGGTTTTTAAAATTGGATGAGTGGCTTGGTGATTTAAAAATGTTGTCATGATCAGTTTCTAGTGTTTTGGCATGTTGACTATTGTATGTGTAAGGTCTGCAGGCTAGGTATGGAGATTTATAGGTGTCATTTGATTAATTTGAAATTATCAAGGTTTATTAGTGGTATAAAAAGATTTTTTGACCTCATTCAAGTGTTTTCCATGTGATTTAAATTTTTTAAGGTCTTTTGTGTGTAATTAGAGAATTTTGTTTGCTCTCAAATTTCCCAATTTGTGCTTAAGGGTATCAGGTCAAAAAACCATGGTATAGGAAGTATGGGTTCCCAAAGGATTATATTATCAAAAGTTATTTAAAAATTACTTTTTAATGACCTCTAATTGTGAGAAATGTTTTATAGATGGGTGTTGATCAGAAGGTGGTGTGTTGACCAAGTTTCTCTTGTAAACCTAGTGTTTTTGCTCATGTTGAAAAAATGGTTTTCCTAATGATTTTAGATCTAAGGAAACTTAATTATTTTAATGGATAAATTTATGATAAAAAATTCTTTCACAGTATTATGTAAGTGCATGGTGGGTTCCATGGAGGAGGATTTATGCAAATGGAGGGCTAATTGGTTAGTAAGTTTGTGAAGGAAGTATATTATAGAGGAAGAGCAAAGTGTTTAGTTTTAAAATGAATGAGGGGGAATATGGTAACTCTTAATATATTAAATTTTAAGATATGAAAGTTCATACATAGAAGTTTATGGGATCTATAAGGTTCAGGTAGGGCTACAAGGCCTCTAAATAAGACTAGTATGAAGAAGTGGACTTTATGGTCATTTTCTCCAAAAGACCAAGGTGATAAAAATGGTGACTAATCTCATGTGACTTAGGGGGATTACCTCTTAATTTTTTAAAGGTAATTTAATGTAGTTTTTTATGATCATGTACGTTTTGCCTTCATAGAAGCAATATATGATCAAAGAAGATGCTCAAGGTAAGAAGGTGTATGCACAATATTAGGTGGAGTCCATATCATCTATTATAGGTGAAAATTTCCTATTATTTTTCCTTGAAGTATTTTTAGGTCTATAGGATTAGGAATTGAGCCCACTTTGCCATTATGTCAAAAGGGGAGAAAGTGCTTGAAGAGAGAGAGAGAGAGAGAAAAAAAAAGTCTATTCATATTCTTTGTATTAGTGTTGACATCAATGAAAAATGAAGATAATTTTGGATGCTTTTCTATGATGTCTCCAAGGTGGCCAATATTGTTGATGAGGTGTCATGTCTGTTATATTGAAAATGACAAAGTGTGCTTCAATGTGCTTTAGTGTTCCTGCATGATTATTCAGTGTTTGATTTTGTAAGGTAATAAATGGATGATATTGATGATATGGAAATGTCTAAGAGAACCTATGGGGTGTAATTAGTGCTTATAATTCTTATTGAATTGACCATAATTAATTATAATATTCATATGAATGTCTAAGATCAAGTAGTCATCTTGATAGATAAAGCTGAGTGAGCAGATTGATGATGTCATAATTCACAGGTGTGAAGGTTTATAGATATGATTGATATATGGATATATTAACCTATGTGATAATATCATATGATTAAAATTTCAGGTCTAGACATGTATCATAATTTTTTATTAAGTTACAAATTTGGCTTCTCAAACAGAGTTTACCAAGTTCCTATACTTGGCCAAATTTGTGATATCAAATATTTATAGTCATTATTTAATCAGATGATAGATATAATGGAGATAATTTAATATGAATGGATAAATATAAAAATTAATGGTTAAAATTAAAATATTTAATATTTTACATGCTAATTACATGTGTCATAATCATAGAGTTTGAGCAGCAGATCTAATGATGAACATGAAACCTGCCAGACAAAGATGAACGGTGAACACATGATTATGCAAATTATGATCCAATGGAGTGTATTGAGTCAAATATTCAATATTAAATTTGGGGATAACAAGTGGAATAATTTTATTTTATTTAAATATTCAATGTGATCATAATTCACATGGAGATACCAAGTGGTGGAAGGTCATTGGTGATTGGCTATAAGGTGCATAAAATGCACACAAAGCTGCTAACTGGCACAATCATAGTAGTGTAAATATAAGATCAATGATGAGATATGAAAGGTAAATAATAGGATAATTTTTATGATATTGATGGTGTGTATTTTTTTAAATTTTTTAGGTGTCATGATATGAGGTGAAATTGTCCGATGTTTAACATTTTCATAGTGATTGTTGGAATTTAAATTTTCAAAATAATGAAGAAAAACCAGTCTATATTTTTTAAGATATATATTTTGATCCAAGACTAATTTCATGGTTGTTTAAAATTAAAAATGGTATATTACTTAAAATCACATCAATATAATCTATTTATAAGGTTTTGATCATACAATTAAAGTTATTAAGCTCTAAATTTGACTATGTGTTTAACCATGGTCTGGAAGTGATCCGAGAAGGATATTTGAGTTGTTCTTGGTAGTGTATTGATGTTTAAAGATTATTTAACTATTGGGTATTTTTTAATACTCCATTAATACTATATTTTTGGATTTTATAGGTTTTACTAATCCATATTCAGTTTGAATAATTGCTTAGAAAATTGACTATATTTGTTGAATGCACTGGCATATTGAGTGACTATGTCACAGGAGTCAATTTAAGGTGTTATAAGTAGATTTAATGAATTAAATGAGTATTTATATGTTATATTAGTATATATTTATTTTTATAAGGTATTTTGTTTCATGAAATGCCTTTATTAGATATGGAGAGTCAAATTTGACTATATTTTGACTATGTGTGACCAGTCTAAGTGGTCACTTTGAGAGAGTTTATTTGAGTTATTAGAACCTATTTTGGAGTTTATAAGGCACATGGAAGTTTTTAATATATAATTAATTGTTTATACATGTTATATAATCATATGGATATGTCAAATACTTGAGTGTTTTCTTTAGAAGTTTGAGACTATGTTTTCTATGTATAAAGACCTGAAGAGTAAGGAAACCTAATTGATAGGATAAAATATTAATTTGGTGTTATAAGTGGCATGTACCCATGGTGTTAAAGTGTATATTTGAGATATTTCTTATGTGTTATAATCATTGGTAAAGGATTACGGTGTTATATGTAGTCTCACATGTAATGTGTGAGTATGAAGGCCTAATTATTTTAGGTCTCACCAAGACCTAAGGGTGGTTTGGGGATAATGAGGTAACGACCGACCTAAGGATATATGAGGATATATTTTAAGTGTATAAAAAATATGTAAACTATCTTGGCTGACCAAGATGGGTTAAAGGAAGAGAGTGGCATAATTACAAGGTCTAGTTGGACTTATTGTGCTAGTTATGTGTGTGTGGAATCAAGTGAAGGAGAGAGTATTTGAAATATAAAGTATAGGTAAATAAGTACCATAAAAGTTTTTAAAATATTATAAATTATTTTCTAATTAATTTTATGTATGATAAGACATAGGTCATTGGACCTAATAAGCCTAGAAGAGGTAGTTTGAGCAAGTTAGCCCTAGAGGTAGCTTGAGAGATATTGGAGGTGAAGAGTGAAAACAAAGATGATAATATTTAGTTTAATAGTAGAAATAGGTGTTAAAGTTGATATATTTATGTAGCTAATGGGTTCCTAATTTCCTAGGGGGTTGGTTCATCCTTGCAAGGTAAAACCTAATAAAGGTCTATTTGTTATGGGTGCTCGACTAGATAGAGGTAGTAGCTCCTTATGGGATTGGTGTCTCAATACTCTAAGGTATGGTTATTACTTTATTAATTGGTTATATTTTAAATTTTGGATATTATTTTATATTACTATAGTCCATCTTCCAGGGTTTAGTGGGTTTTATCCCTCAAGAGGGTTTCCCACATATATGATGTGTTCATCTCATGTATGCTCTTATATACGATTTGTATGTATGTGATTTCATGTTTATGTTGCTTGATAAAGTTTATTGTTTTTATTTTTTAAGAGTTTGGAATTAAATTGGATTATCTTACATCACCTATTCACCCTACCTCTCAATGATTATACCTCTAATATGAATTTGATTCTAAAGTGAGGAAAAATTTAAAATTTGATATTTTGGATCAATTACAATTGTTAAGAGAGAAAAAAGGTTTGAATCCAAATATTTCATTAAAAACTAATTACATCTATTATCCCCACTTAACTAAATCTTTTGGATAATGATGAAATGAATAATGATGATGAATTTTTACCTATAATTCCAAATTATGTTAAAGTCCATATTAAAATTATGAAATTTTTAATTTTCTCAATGATAATAATATGCATTATTATTTACTCCATAAAAATTATGATTCTTGCATGGAAACACATAATGGTGATAATAATAATGAATAAAATTCCATGGAAGCATCTAATAATGAAATTAACAATGAAGAAAATGATACGAGAATGCAAAATGAAGAAACATGTATTAAAGATACTAATACAAAAACACCAGAGCAAAAAACTATTCCATTAATAATGCGTCCCACAATTTTACATAGAATATCCATTTACTTATTATTAAGTTTATGAAAACATTTTGAGACTAATGCCCAAGAAAATGTTTGACTGTCATTCAAGAAGAAAGTTAAACAAAATTGGGATAAGTACTTTGAAAAATTAAATGATATTAAAAGATATTAAATTTTGTTTTCACTTATGAAATTGGTTACTTTGAGACTTAAAATGTACAACATATGGATATGAACATCTTTTACTAATGGTGAAAACAAGGAAATTATTGAAAATCTACATGATGTATACAATATTGTAGATATGAAAAGAAACACCAAAGATAGTAAAAATGTCTGACACATAACTATAAATTATATAATAAGTGGATAAATAGGGAGAAAACACTTGATTAGAAAAACAAATATAAAAATGAACATAATAATAAAAATATTAATGAAAGCAAGAAGGATACATAAAATACTTATATGTTAATAACAATGAGTTATGGTAATTCTCTAGTAGACTTCCATGAAAATTCAAGGCTATAACTAATAATATCAAAGATTTACTCACATAATTTTAGAAAGATAACATGAATGTTGTAGTGAAAACAAGAGTTTATTCTTATAACTTTTAATTATATCCAAAACATTCTTTTATATGATTCAAACACAAATGTACTCTAGATTTTTACATAAATATCCACAAATTTCTATGATTTGAAGACATTATGAGATAGACAAACCCTTTTAGGCCAATATAAATCACACACACACCACTTGTTTTTGTAGTCACCATGTTGAATTTTCAATTAATTATGATGTTTTTCATCATGTACATTTTCCTTTGCATATTGACAACATTTTTCAAGAGTGTGGCATGGAATCTCTTCTAAAATAGGATGGGAAATTATTCAAACTATTTTTCATAACAAATCATGTTTGGATGGACCTTGTAACATTTGTGGTGGATTGAAAAAATTGATAAATTTTATCCATGAAGAAAGCACAAGCGGAATTGTACAAGAATTAGTTGGTTTTATCAAATACAATTGTGACATATCAATTAAAACCTATAAAGGAACATAAAACATGTGAGCTTATTATAAAACATATAACTGTTTTAGAATTTATGGTCAAATTCAAAGATAATTTTTTTTATGATTATGTAAGGCACACACACAAAGCTAGATGGTTGGATGAAAAATTCAAGATAAGCAAGGACACATACTAGTTGATTGCATTATTTTATTAATCAAATGTGTCAAGAATTACACATTCCAACCATAAATGGAGGTTCATTCAAAATACTAAAATTTAGTATAAGTTCTAATTTTCATGCATATAAAATTCATGCATCCCCTTAATAGTAGAGTAATAATGAAAAAAAATTATTCCATTTTTATGTCAGTGATGATCAACCACATTCTACATAGTATGTGCAAGGTTTTTTTGTGATGTTCTATGTACAGTTGATTGAGACGAACATTACGTTTAATCAACATTATATTTGGTTAGATAATTATTCTTTGTAATTTAATAATACATAAATGTTTTACTATTTGAAAAAAAATTATGTTAGTACTGGCGTAAAACATGTTTTGAGTTTAAATAAGGATATCCATGAAAAATGGGAGCATGACAGTGCCATAACATGTGTGAAAATATCCATTGAAAGAGAGGAGTTTAAATTATAATATGGATCTGATTTAACTAATCAAAAAACAACTATCGAATGGTGTAATGATAAAATGGACCTTGGTACTAAATAAAAATATAGTGTTCACATAAATTTATGTTTGATAGAAGAAGAAATATTGGAAAGGTTTGAATATTATATGCCCATAACATGATCAAATAAGCTCCACTCATTTCATAGCTCAACTTCAAGGTCTTGGAAGGTTCACATAAGGCACATGACATGTTTTTGTTCCACATGCACAGACTTTGTTTGGAATGAGTGTGAGCCACAAGAGTAGGTTGATGAATGGAACTATAGACCTATAAGTGCAATAAACACATATCAGGTCACACAAACTTCATATCTTATAGATATGGAATTATCAAATGACTTTGACCATGTCTTTGATCTAGTACAACTAGATACAAGATTAATCATTATGTACTAAATTTTCCTTGTCTAATAACATCGTTATTAAAAAATGTTTATTTTTGGATGTAAGTCATATTTTTGTAGCTATTTTGGATGAGTAAAATGAAGAAGGAAAAAATTACTACTTATGTCAATGTGTAGACGAAAAAATAAATCAATTTCCTCAGTCACAAATGGGGAAAACATTGACTATCTCATTAGGTCTATCATAGTTACTAGAACATGGATTTGATAATATCCTATCAAAAATTCAAATGTATGGTTGTTTTAATATTATGAAATACATAGGAAGATATTGGACTATTCAAATTTGTTTCTTGTAAGAAATATTCAATTGCTCAAATATAAAGGAAGGCTATTAAATGGGAATCTCAAGAAGGTTCGTGAGTCTGACCATGAATCAATTATTGATACTATCAAGAGTATACCATATCGTAGTGGTTTATTGGATTTAAATTTAAAGGTATGTAGAGTTATAAAATGTGAATATATTTAATTTTATCAAAGTTTATTTATTTTTTAAATAACACATATAAATTTCAATTTAATTATTCGCAACATATTTTTTGTATATCATTGGTGCCAAATAAGCTTCCACCTTCACGTAGTTAGCACCAGTACTAAATAATTTCATATTCTTGAATCTAAGAGAATATTAATAAAATATCAAGAGAAGGTCGGTATTGTTATCACAAAAATTCTATATTCTCTTGATGATAGAATGGGTGTTTATCTCCTAAATATGTTAATTTAGATGTTTTGGTGGTGGGAACACATCTAATTTTACTATGTATACATGTTAGAAGCAATAGTTTATAAGGATGTCTGTATAAGCATAAATTTCAATTGGAGGATAAGAACTTATCTCTTGAGTGCATAAAAATTACATTTGAACAATGACTAATTTATCATTTACCATGGATTTTTCTCTTATATTTAGATATCATGATCTAATTTGAAATTAGAGGGATGTGATAAAAGTGTGAAGGTTGTTTCATTTTGTGAAAATTAATTACATTTTCTTTATAGGTATATCAAGTTTTCCTTTAAAAAAATAATTTTCTCATATTGGGAAGGATATTCTTGGGGTCAGAATTATTCACCACCACAAATGCAATAAAAGGAAAATAACTTGTTCCTAGACATTATTCACTACCCCAAATTTGTTAGTGATTCCAATTTTAAGCCATGAAGAACTGATTATGGAGATATGTAATTGTGACTTAAATTTTGATAGCATTTATTGTTAATGTTTTTTATATCATATATAAAAACAAATATACATTAAGATTCATAGGTCAAATTGGTTGGAAAACATGTGACTTTTATATCTAGATGTGTTATAAGTTATGGATTTTGAAGGTACAATATTGAAAGTGGAAATTCTAATTGGAGGATAATAACGTGTCTCTTGACTGCATAAAAATAAAATTTTGACACTGATCAATATGTAGTCTACCACAAATTCATATCTTACATTTAATTAACATTATTTAGGGTGAAACTATATGTATTTTATTCTCACATAAAGGTTCTTTTGGTCTATGTAAATGACTTATAATTTGTATTCTATGTACATCTCAAGTTGGCCTAGGAAAGTCCATTTTAGCTTTTGAGGCTGGAATAGGTTATTTGTATCCTAAATATTCATGATCAAATGAAAATAACTTATTCATATATATTATTATCAACCCATGACATGATGTAAGTGACAATTTTTAGACATGAATCACCAGAGGTGGAGATCTCCACTTGTGTCTTAATCTTTGACAAAATTTGTTTTCAATGTTTGTGCATTATAGATTAACTATAATAGTATAAATGTGGATTAAAATATTTAATTCATGTTAACACATGTGATTTTCCTATGTATTTAAAAGGGGAGATGCTAAAATTAGAAATTATAGTTGGAGGATAAAAACTTTTCTTTGAATTGCATAAAATTACATTTTAGCACTAATCAATATATGATCTACCATAGATTCATATAATTTATTATAATTCTATGATTTGGAATCAAATTATAAGTATTCAATATGAACATTAGTTTTATTTATATTCATGCAAAATACTTATTTTTTTATTTGCATCCCATGTTTGCCTAAAAAATATAATTTTGTTGTATTGGGAAAGACTTTATTGAGGTTGTAATGGGTAATGTCTCTACTACATAAGAATCATTATAGGTAAACAAATTATATTTAGACATTATTCACCACACCTAAAATGTTTTACATGCCATTTTTTTAGCCACAAAGCACTATAATGGATATCTCCAACTACACCTTAAAATTTTACAACTTTTGTTGTCATTAATTTTAGGATTTTTATTAACTGTAAAACATGTATCCATGTGAACTTGAAGGTTGAAGTCATGGTAACATGTGTTATTTACCTATATATAAGTGTTGGAAGTGATATATATTTTAGGGGATGTATCATAAGTGGAAATTCTAGTTCGAGGACAAGAACTTGTCTCTTAACTACATAAAAATTACATTTCAACACTGACAAGTATGCCCTTTACAATAGATTCATATCTTATGATCGATTGTCATGCTCTAGGGTGAAACTATAGGGATTCCATA
This sequence comes from Torreya grandis, assembly GCA_037957365.1. Taxonomy (NCBI): domain Eukaryota; kingdom Viridiplantae; phylum Streptophyta; class Pinopsida; order Cupressales; family Taxaceae; genus Torreya; species Torreya grandis. The sequence continues at coordinate 403,623 of JARHVA010003356.1, forward strand.
TAAATGTGAATTTTTTATTTATTTTTTTAAATATTACAATTTTATTTTTATGCACATCTCAAATTAGTCTAAGAATTGATATTCTCTTATATTATGAAGTGTGTTCTTGAGGATAGAACGCATACTCTATATCATAACAGGCCATGATTGGATGTCAAGAACATGGTCCTAAACATTATTCTCCACCCTTGATTTTTTTATTCCAATTTTAGCTATGAAGCACCAGAGGAGGAAATAAATAATTGCATTATTCAACACAAATCTGAAACTCAAAAATTTATTTACTGGGAACTCCTTGTGCTATTATTTTTTTAATAATTCATAGATTGTTTTTGGCAGTATGATTATAAGTAAAAATTTAAAAAAATAATTAACATGCAATATTAAATATAGTGAAAATCATTTACAAAATAATAGAATGAAATAAATAACTATATTACTAAAATAATGTGTTACATTCTCACTTAAAAAGTGAATCTTTCTTCCACTGAGTATTACCACCTCCACATGGATTCAACTCACTAACCCTTAAAACCTAATTTTTGGGAAAAAAATTTACATTTACACAATATAATATCTTCATGTACACTCTATCTTTAGGATCCTCCTTATTTTTATCTTTATTATTGCCTCTTTTTCTATGCCAATATGTGAGGGGGGGATGTATCCATCCTTTTCATATAATATCAAGGCCTTCCACCTCATCCCAAGATAAGACAATAATTATGTATAACCATTATTAGATAGGATTATTTTTTACATGGTAAAACCCACCAATTATAATCCCCACCTAATCACATAATAGTTTAGTGGCCTAATATTTCCTAGAATTTTCATAAAAATAGAGAAATATTTCTAAAATATTTATGACATTATTCTTGTATAATCATTAGAAATTGAAAAAATGGAACCTTGGTCCTAGCCATTTACAATAAATATTTACTTTTTACCATGAACCATCATTTTCACAATATTCTCTAATGTAATTTTATCATTACCATGGATTTTTTTTTTAAAAATTCATGACATTCCATGGCTTGCATTGTTATTCCTTGATAGGTTTTGATACTTATATTAGATGGTATGACTAATTAAATTTTACATCAAATTATTCAGAAGGGAACTAATTAGAATTAAATTTTGGAGGGAAAATTTTATTGATTATGTATACCCCTTTTTATCTTCTACTCCATCTTTGAAGTAAATTGCCACATAAAAATTTGATGTCAGTGACTAAAATATCTTCAACTTTTCATGGTTGATGCATTTGTTGATTAGAGTTCCATCCAATTATTTACTTTGTAAGTTACATTATCATGTAATGAAACTATTATATATGGTCCCATCCATCTAGGAAGGAAAATATTGTGCATTCTCTTGTGATTTAGAGAATCCCCTGACATTACAAGGTCATTAAGTTGAAATGGGAACCACTTGGTCTTACGATCAAAGTAATATTTTTTTTTTTTTTCATTTAAAAAAAATCCATTTATTTTTGTCACATTTACTTGATAAGATGAATATTCACTAACCTATTACTTAGAGACTCACCTTCATCCATCCTCTGATTGACAAAAACTCTCAAAGTCATAACATCGTACTCAATGTGAAGGATATGATCAATACCATAATAATTATGAAGGTATAATAACATATTTCTGATTTTTATGTGGCCCTATATGATCATAATTATGAATGATCCCATTTCCCCCATGTGTGTATCTCTAAAGTTGCATATTTGGAAATAATGTGGCATAATATTTAATTTTTTCACTCAATCTATGCATTTGTGTTTGTCTTAAAGGTTTTTGAATTTTTTTGATTTTTATAAAAAAAAATATATAATGGTTTAATCTCTTCATTGATGAAGTAAATACCTTCATATATTATAGTTTTAGTGGGCAGCCAAATCTTGTGATAATGTATCATACAATAATATTGACACTTCATCGGTAGAAGTTATTTTCAGAGGTCTAGCTTCGACCCACTTATTCAAGTAGTTAGTGTCAACCATAATATGATTATTTATTCTCAATTTAGGTGCAATTAGACCCATAATGTATATTACATACTTTTAGAAAGGACCAAGTGGTAGAATAAGACATAATGTTGTTAAATAAGTCATATAATTACAATGTGCTTGACAAATATCATGACTTACAATATTTGAAAGTGTTATCTAGTGATAACCTATATCAAATATTATATGTGTTTTTATATTCTCTAAAAAGTGACCTCCACATGTACCATCATGAAATTATTCAATAAACAACTTAACTAGGTATATTGACTAACTCCTTTCCTATATTTTCAATCATATCCTAATTGATACAAGAATTCATGTGAAATACAATATGGAAAATTTTATTGGGTGGTTTTCCTCTTTATATTTATAGTATCATCATAAAGAAAATTTAAATAATCTATATACTCACTTGGAAATCCATCAATAGTTAGTAAACCTACATCTATAAATCCATCATCATAATAAGATGAACCTATATCATCATATCTTGGGAATGTGCATCTGTATTGACATGAATTTTTTGGCCTATTTATTAATCTTATTTTTAAAATTCAACTAAATTTAACAAATAAATAAAAATTTATTTATAACATATTTATAACTATCACCAAAGAGATTACATTATAAATAGATCAAAGTCACATCACAAAAGGTAGAAACGTTACACGTATTGAAGAGATATGAAGTTATTCTATTTTATATCCTACTTCTTATTCTATGTGAACACTCTTTGAGCTTAAATATTTAATTGTAGATATAATGAATGATATATTATTTAATAATGAATTTACCCGCTTGTTAGGAAAAGTATATATAGGTTTCTTGTTTATTTCATAAATCGATTATCTAAAGTTTATCAAGCCTAATATATTTTTATGACTTTAGCTATGCAGTAATACGTGTAGAATCTCATGTAATTGAGCTTAATAATCTAAAATACATTTCTTTGCATAACATTTTTTGATATTTTGATTACAAATAATTGTCTTTTTGAAGAGGTTGTGCTAAATTCTTGTTTCTCTATAAAATTTCTTCATCTTTTTGATAAGATGAATCTTGTTTTAATACTTGCACTCGCTTTTTTGGCTTTTATTTTCCTTCTTATATTTTACATTGTTTTAATTTTTTTTAATATTAAAATTAAATACTTAATCTCTCTTAATTACTTGATTTTTTAAAGTTTTAAATAAAATCTTTTTTGTGTTAATCTTAATGCTTTAATTTCGTATCATTGTGATTTTTCTTGTTCTTAGAACAGTTTTTGTTTATTGTTTATTGTTTTTTGTTTTTTGTTTTTAGTTTTTAGTTTTACTTAGGATTATAGTTTGATTTAATGTTTTTTGTTAATATTTTATTATTTTTATCATTTTTATTCTTGTTTTGTTTATTTAATTACTTATTTAGACTATATTGAGTACTAATTTTAGTTTTATTTCATAATTAAATTACATATATTTATTGTGATTTAAAAATAATATTAATGGATAGAAGTAGATTTGCATATTTAAATAGTTATATTGTTGATTTCCATAATTAGATTTCTTAATTTGAAATTCCTTAATTAGCTGGATATCTAATTAATAGATTTAAATACTAGTTAAGAACTATTATCTTTAGTTATATTTTATTGTCATTTATTTCTTGTTTTATATTAGTCTTAAGATTGTTACTATTTGTTTGATTTTGTGGCTTAGAATTAGTTCATTCCTAGGTTAGATAATTGTTTATTTGATTAGTTTAAATTTATTTGTATGTTGGTATTTATTTTATCTCATTGTTTGGCTTTCATTTTTAGTTATTTTATTTATCTTTTTATTTTTTTTTATTTTTTTTTAACTTCACCTATTTTTGAGCTTAAAGAGATAGCAAGATATCTTAAACAAGATGATTAAAAATAATTACAAAAGATCAAATATATTTTATTCAAGATATTATCTCTTTCATAGGTTTTTTTGGTCAGATAGGTTACATTACATAGTTGTAATCTAATTCCTTTTATTTGAAATTTAAGTAATATTTCATTTTGAATAATAATTTTGCACTATTCAATTTTTTTAATTCTCTTTATTTCCAAAAACTATTTTAAAAAAACCTTTTTATGCATCTTTAGAATCAATTCTCATTCATTAGACCCTTACGATTAAACTAGTATGATTCATTGGCATGATTATTTTTCACTGTTAAGACTATCCTCAATTCCAAATTCATAATCTTGTAGCTAAAATATCCATCTTGTTATCTTAAATTATGGATTAGTCTCTTTTACAATGTAGTTTAGATCTTGATGATATGTTATAAGTAAAGATTCCCCCCTAACAAATAGCTTCTAAATTTATTTATAAAAAAATTGATAGAGCCTGTTTCTCAATTACAATGTAGTTTATCTCTGCACTACTCATTTTTATACTCCCAAATTATATTGGATGATCATTACCATTCTCATCCATTTTGATTAGTGTGATTCCTAGTGTTGCATTTGAATCATCAGTGTATACAATGAAAGTTTTTTTTCCAATCCATATTTTTCCAAATAAGGGAAATTACCAAGGCTTGCTCAAGTTTCTCTAAATATTCAAGTGTATTCTCCCATGGTTCATAGGGAACACATTTCTTTAGGAATAGAGTTCATGGGTATCAAAATTTTGATAATTTCCTAAAGAATCTTATATAATATCCAGCATGTTATAAGAATAACCTTAGATTACTTATATTCATATTTTATAGACATTGCTTAATCTTTTACACCTATTTCAAATCAATACCAATACCATATCTAGATAAAAATCCTAAAAAGACACCTTTAAAGCATCCAAACCCACACTCTTTGGGGTTAAATGAGGCTTATTACTTATCCAACCTTTTAAATACCTTCTCCAACTAGTACAAGTGATAACATCATGCTTCCATAAATAAAAAAATTATCAGGAAATACCTTGATGAAACTTCTAATATAGGGTTCAAATACCATATTCATTATGTGTTGAAATTGTTTTAGGTGCATTAAAAAGTCCAAATGGCATGAATTTATAACAAATCATTACCAAAAGAGTGGTGAATGTAGTCTTTAGTTGATCCTTCTAATCTATGAAAAAATAATTATACCTACTATAACCATTATAAAATTATATCACCATTCCCAGCTACCTGATCTAAGATATGGTCCAAGAAGGGAAGAAGGTAGTAGTCATTATTCATTGATTTTTGATAATTCTATATTCAAAACAAATTCACAAATTCCCATTATTGTTATTTGATTCCATAATAGGGTGAACCAATTTTGATTTATCTAATGGGAAGATAAATATGGCATCAAGGAGCTTGAATATATATTCTTTGACTTATTTATTAAAATTAAGATTTACGTTATAGGGAATTTTCTTGAATATTTTAAAATTATCCACTAATTCAATAAAATGTTATACCCAACTAACCTAGTGAAGTTTTTTACAATTAAATGTGAAGAGATGTATATGCCTTAGAAATACTTGAAGATGATCTTCTCTTTCTATCTCTGATTTGTATTTTTTGAATGTGCCCTTCTATTTCTTCTTTAATGAACTACTTTGGTGTATGAACATGTGAGAGTGGGAGGATATCCATGACTATCACATCCACATCACCCTAATTAGCATCAAAATCCATCTCACCAGTGTTATAACAATTAGAGGATGTCTAGTCATGACTCTCATTGTTCAACTACATAGATCCCCTCATTTGACCCTAAGGAATGACATTTATTTTCATTTTCACTTTGTGATGACCAAGTTTCATGAACCCATCATTAAAATAATTCATTGCATGGACTATTATCAATCATGTAATTCCTAATAACATTTTTTATGTAGAATTACCATCATTCATTACTTGAAAGTTAAATACACATTTAAAACCCATAAAATAAAGTGATTATTCTGAAACAACACCTTATGGTTTTAGTTTTCCTTTATTTAAATACCTTAAAATTAATTTGGAAGTAAGATAAAGATTTAAACCCAACATTTTCATTATGTATTCAATAATAATATTAGTTACAACTCTACTATTAACTAGAACATTATGCATAGAAATAACTTGCATAATACCTTAGCTTGTGGAGCATATACATCCACATCTTCCTTCAAAAATTAGAATTCAACCTCTTTTATATATCACAAATTCCACTTCACAATTGTTTCCTCTTTTCTAAAGATAGAACAAGAACATGGTAATATGGGATATTAGTAGTTTTTTAGGAAATGTAGTCATGAATAGAGTATTGTGTTTGTCCCTAAGAGATTAGAAAATCTTGCACACCTAAATTTATTCTTCTAAGATTCTTACTAATATCTTCCATTTTCTTATGCTCTATGTTATCTTGACTATTTTTTTCCTTAGTTATTTGTTTAACTAACAAATATACTTGATCATGTCTATTTTAATAAATAAAAATAAGTACATTATTAGGTGTTTTTCCATTATCATTATATTTTATCCCAGACATAGATGCTCTATTTAGAAAATTTGACTTATAGTGTCCTTTCTCTCTACATTCACAACATATAATTTTAGATAAATTTATTATTGTGCCCCTTATATCCTTTTTTAGATCATTTGGGAAACTAAATCCTACCATTGAATAAGGTTTATATCTAATTGACCCATTTTCTTAATCAAATCATCATACTCACTCGGTGTAATATGAGATGGGAAAAAGATGTAGGGGCATCGCTCTTAATTTCCTTTTTTATCATAATTTTAGTTTTATTGCATTTAGTTAGGTTTGATGATGCCTTGTATTTATTTACAAATCCCCAAGAATTCTTAGATTTCAAATTGGTATCCGATGATTGCATGTAGGTAGTTAAAATTTCAAATTTGAAAATTTCCCCCCAAAACTTGCATTTCAAAAATTTAAATTTTTGGCTTATTATAGGACTTGTAGGGGTAATTAAATGGGTTGATCAAGTGTGTGAATAGTTTATATACATTCCTAGGGACCTTTTAAAACCACAAGGGTCCAAAGGTTCAATTTTATGTAAAACTTGTATTAACCTAACTTCATGCCTTGTAACTCACCTTGTGACCATTGGTAAGGTGACCAATGTAGTTACATCAGTTGTTTCTATAAAAAACTTGATATTTTCAATGAAAAATGGTTTATTGCAGTTTTTTTTGGATAATAATACTTAAAAGGAATAGAAATAAAAGAAACCTATTGAATAAATTAACATAGACCCCTATTTTGATGTTTATTACTTCATGTTGTAAACAATGTATTTTTTTTAGAGAACAAGTGGCATTATTAGTTTAATATAATTGCACTCTAGATGTTATTTGAAGTTTTTAAGTGTTTATGTTTCAATAAATAACAAGGATAATCCTATTTTAAGACTTATTCCACAAACTTGTGTGTTTCTTATGTGTTCTCATTATTTTGCAAGGACTGTGTAGTTGTATAAGAGAAATGGCATTTGAAACTACTTCCAATGGATGCTAGATACTTTGGTTAGTACTTATTGAATGTGTTTAATGTGATTTTAACCTTTTTCATTTCATTATTTTTGTATTAGTCTTTAAATTATGATACAAACCTATAGCATGCACTTTTCCTTACATAGTCAAGACATTTTTGAGTTCAAAATCTATGACAATGGATTGAAAGGTTGAAAATATTGCTTGGAAGAGTTGAGTGGGGTTGAAATAGACTTTTGTAACCTCTTACAGTCCTTTGAAACCATTTGAAAATCTCTTAAATAATTTATTTGTAGTCTCGAGTCTTTGTAGGGTTGTATAAGCCCTAAACTAGGGTTTAAGTTGTTGGAGGAATTTAAACCATCTAAAATTAACAAAAAAAATTATACTAACCTTATTTAAGGTTATATAATTAAACTTAAAGGTTTAATTTTCATACGAACTCTCTAGTATGGAATTATATGAACTGTGGAGTGCTTAGGCTTCAAGAGGCCTAATTGAGAAGGCCTAAAGAAGGAAAGTGGGTATAGAAGAGGAATTAGGTCTTAAAAATGACACACAAGAGTGTATGAATAAAGGGTATCTAAATTTTATTTTTTCTCATAACCACCTATAATTTGTCCACATAAGCAAGAAAAAAAGGCTAGTAGAATGGGTCAAGAACCTAAGGAGATTGCTCAAGAAGACAAGGTTGACACTAATATCAAGATCCCTCTCCATAGGTATTTAAAATTGACACATACAAGTTTCTCAATAAAGGGTATCTAAAAATATATTTGGTTTCTCCTAACCACCTATACATTGTCCATACAAGCAAGAAAATATGAAAAAAGGTTATTAGGGAGCTCGCTCAAGAAGATAATATTAACACTAATACCAAGGTACCTATGCGTCATTTTGTTATCAAAGATAATTTTTTATATTTGAGAATAAGTGGGAGAGATAATATCTTTTATAAAAGTGAAAAATAGGTACTTGTTTGATAGATTGCTTGAATAAGGATCAAGATGCCACCTAGGAGAAACAGAGGAGGTGTTGCAAGGAATCAAGGGAATCAAGATGTGTTGGCAAAGCTGAGGGACCTTAGATTCATATTAGATTATAAGTTAAGTGACATAAAAAATACAAATAAAAGGAGTCCTAATAGGGGATTTGAATGATAGAGAAGATGAGACACAAACTCATGAGGAAGAAGAAAGAGAAGAAATATTGAAGGACCTAAAGAGTAGGGTATAGAGAGACTCTTGAAGGTGATCATGGGTTAGGGATCTAATCCAAAGGTGTAACTTCACACCTATTAAATTGCTCTTGATGGATAATAACTCATGGATTTGGTTAATGAATTATACAAGTATTTTGAGTATGAGAAGGTACCCAATGAGAAGAAGGTTAAGTTTGCAAGAACCAACTTTAATGGGCATGATTCATTATGGTGTGAACTCACTCAATATGAGATAATAAATAATGGAAATAATAATATAACTTCTTGGGAGAAAATGGTGGCTAAGCTCAAGGGAAAATTCTTTCCAGCTGATTATGAGACAAACTTATTTAGATAATTGCAAAACTTGAAGTAAAAATAAATGACTATGAAGGCATATATAGAGGATTTGTATAAGATTACCATTAGGTTAGGAAATTTTGAGGGAGACAAAGATAATATTTCATGGTATTTTAATGTCATAAGGTATAATCTATAATATGGACTAATAGTTTTTTACCCAAGAACACTATAAGAGTGTTACCAATTTGCACTCAAGGCTAAAGATAAGTTGAATAGGAAAAATAATTAGCACAATAGAGGAAGGGGAATAAATTTTAGAGGTATAAGATATCAAGGGGAAATATGTTTCAAAAAAAAATTCCATCAAGGTAAGTCCAGCAATTCACAATAACAACCCACTAGTTCAAGAGGTGGTTTTAGAGGTAGGAGACGTTTCAATAGAAGTTGTTATGCTTAAATGGGTAGAGGATAAAGTGGGATTTTAGGAAGGTGTTTCAAGTGAAATAATTTTGTTGGATATAAGTCATGGGAGTGCCTAGAGGACTAACCAGTAGGGATCCCATGAAATGAAGAAAGAAGTTAGATTGCATAAGGAGGTGATGAAGAGAGTGTTTTCTCTCCATCACTTATGGAAGAACTTGAATTAGGATAATTATTTTTCATGAGGAGGGTTTTAATCAATAAAACCAAGGAGAAAGATCCACCACAAAGGAATACTCTCTTCAGGACATCTTGTAAATGCCAAGATAAGTGATGTAAAATGTCATAGATTTAGGAAGCATGGATAACCTTATTTTAGTAGAAATGGTTTACATGTTTAGATTGAAGAAAATACCTCACCCCACACCATATAAGGTATCATGGTTGAATAAGGGTCAATAATTCTTGGTGATTGAAAAAATTTGGGTAGAGTTCCAAGTTAGAAGGTATAAAGATAAGGTTCTTTGTGATGTCATCCCAATAGATGTGTACGATGTGATTTTTAGGAGGCCCTGGAAATATGATAGATAAACCACTCATGATGGAAGAAGGAACATGTACACTTTGATCAAGGATGGATCTATTCATAATTTTATACCCATGAAGGATGAGGAGATTGATCAACAAGTTGGCTCACACGTGATGTTGCTAAGTGGTAAGGAATTTTGGAATGTCATGCATGAAGAAGAGTTAGGATTTGATTTGGTAGTCAAGCCTAGGACTTTTATGATAGCCACTAAGATCAATGATATTCCCCAAGAGATTCAAGAGATTTTTTAAAATTATGCAAATCTAGTTGTTGATGAGATGTCCAACACATTGCCACCTATGAGGAGTATAACCCATCATATATACTTTGTACCTAGAGCAAGTATACCTAAAAATTCAGCCTGCTATATGATCCCATAAGAAAATTTTGAGATAAAAATATAATTGCAAGAGTTACTTTACAAAGGGATGATCAAATAAATATTGAGTCCTTATATAGTGCCTATAGTGTTGGTGCTAAAGAAGGAAAGTGAATGGATAATGTGTATTGATTATAGGTCCATAAACAATATCACCATAATATATATATTTCCACTTCCTAAGATGGAGTATTTTATGGATTTCTTGAGTGAAATAATCTAAATTTCTAATATTGACCTCAAGAGTGGGTATTACCATATAAGAATCAGGCAAGGGGATGAGTGGAAGACTACTTTCAAGATGAATGAAGGTTTATATGAATGGTTGGTCATGAAATTTGGTTTGAACAATGCACTAATAACTTTTATGATATTAATGAATGAGGTAATAAAATATTTCACAAGAAAGTTTATTGTAGTATACTTGGATGACATACTAATCTACACCCATAGCAAGGAAGAACACCTTCACCATTTGGTGTTATTTGTGAGAAGGATGAAAGTAGAGAGGTTATTGATCAAATTCAATAAGTGTGATTTTATGAAATCAAATTTGTTGTACCTTGGATTTGTCATATCACAAGGCATGCTAAAAGTGGACAACAAGGTGAAGGAAATCATGGAGTGGCCAACACCTAAGACAACAGGAGAGAGGAGATGTTTTCATGGTATTTCAAGTTTATATAGGAAGTTTGTAAGGATTTTTAGTGGAATATGTTCTCCCATAATAGACACCATAAAGGGAGACAAGAACTTTTTTTGTGGAATGAGAAGGAAGAGAAGAGTTTTCAATACTTGGAGCAAAGAATCACAAAGCAACCAATACTAGCTTTGCCAAACTTCAACAAGGTATTTTGAATATAATATGATGCAAGTGGTGTGGAAATAAGGTATTTACTAAGCCAATAGGTTAGACATATATCTTATTTTAGTGAGAAGATGAATTATGCTAAGAACTACTCATCCTGTGACTTGAAGTTCTATGCAATGGTATAAGCATTAAAGAAATGCAAGCATTATCTCATGCCAAAGGAGTTAATTATGTATAGGGATAATCATGCACATCAATTCATCTCTAATCAAACCAAACTAAACCAAAAATATGTGAAATGGGTGGAATGCATGCAAAATTTCACCTTCACCATCAAGCATAAAAAAGGGAAAATCAATAATGTTACAAATGCATTTAGTAGGAAAGTTTTATTGGTTCATGAGATTCAGTTAGAAAGTGTTGGGATCAAGTCACTCAAAGATTTTTACAAGGATGATGAAGACTTAAAGGAAGCATATCATATATGCATGCATCTAAGAACACTAAACAAAGAGCCATGGTTAGACTTTGTACTTCATGGACTTATTTTCAAAAAAGTACAATTGTATGTACCAAAATGTTTTATAAGGGGAAATTTTATTCAAGAGAAGTATAATGGAATCATGGTAAGCCACTTTGGGCTTGACAAGACATTGTAGTTGCTCTCTAGGCACTAATATTTTCCTAGAATACAATCAGAGGTACGGAGGTATGTGGAAAGGTGTAAAATTTGTCAATTGTCAAAGGGTAAGAGTATTAATGTAGGTTTGTATCAGCCCCTACCAGTCCTAAATAGACCTTGGGAATCTGTAAGTATGGACTTTGTGATGGGATTGCCTAAGACACAAAGGTTTTTTTATTCAATTTATGTAGTTGTTGATAGATTCTCTAAAATGGCACATTTCCTACCATTTAGAACCACTAATGATGCTACACATGTGGCCAATTTATTTTTCAAGGAGGTTTTGAGACTTCATGGCATACCCAGGAATTTTGTTTATGATAGAGACACCAAGTTTATTGGTTACTTCTGAAGGACATTGAGGAGGAAACTAGACATAAAACTAAGTTTCAATTCATCTTACAACCCTCAGATAGATGGGAAAACTGAGGTGGTGAATATAATCTTGGGGAACTTTATGAGGTATTTATCCAAGGACCATCCTATTTAGTGGGATATTATGTTACCTCAAATAGACTTTGCTTATAATGACTATACCAACAAGAGCATTGGTATGAGCCCATTCTAGGTAATCTATGGCATGCATTGTAGAGGTGTTTTTGAGTTCAAAAACATCATCCATATGGATAAGATAAGTGTTAAAGGTGAAGAGTTTGTAATGGTAATGGAGGAGGTACATGAACAAGTAAGGAAGCACTTGGAGTCTAGTTTTGACAAGTACAAGAAATAACTAGATTTGAGTAGAAGAGAAGTGAATTTCCTTATTGGATACATAGTATTAGCTCATATCTAGAAGGAATGGTACTCAAGGTCTAAATAGAACAAGATGAAGATGAAAAAGATAGGTCTTGCAAGATTCTCAAAAAGTTTTCAAATAATGTATATGAATTGGAGTTACCTAGTGGGGTAGGTATCTCACCTATATTCAATGTTTCATACTTGTGACCTTAAAAATAAGGGATTTAAGGAAGAAACACAACATATTATTCATCTACAATAGGCCTATATTTGGTGACATAACTACCTAAGGCCAAGATAGAATAAATTGAGTGCATACTAGACAAGCAAGTGATCAAGAGGACTAAAGATAAATAGTACTTCAAGTAACTGATCAAATGGAATAATCAACCAATAGAAGATTCAATGTGGATTAACAAACATGAAATACATTAGTGTGGGAGTACTCGGTAAGCACTCATGGACAATAGTCCATGAGTTCTTTCTTCCTTTCCTTGGGAGTATGATGTAGAGGCATCACTCTTAAGGTCCCTTTTTTCATAATTTTGGTTTGATTGAATTCATTTAGGTTTAATGATGCCTTTGATGGATTTAAAATTCCAAAATAATTCTTATAGTTTAAATTGGTAGACTAGGATTGCATGTAGGTAGTTCAAATTTGAAGATTTCCCTCCAAAACTTGCATTTCAAAATTTTGAATGTTTGGCTTATTGTAGGACTTGCAAGGGTAATTGGATGGGTTGATCAAGTGTGTGAACAAGTTATATACTTTCCTAGGGACCTCTTGAAACCATGTAAATGGTATAAATGTTTAATTGTATATAGATCTCATATTAACGTAACTTCATGCCATGTAGTTCACCTTGTGACCATTTGTAAGGTGACCAAAGTAGTTGCATTAGTTGTTTCTATACAAAAATTGAAATTTTTGATGAAAAATGGTTGATTGCATGTTTTTTGGAGAATAAGACTATTTTGATGTTTATTACTTCTTGTTATAGATAATGTATTTTATTTTTGGAAAATAAGTGACATTGGTAATTCAATATAAATGTGTCTACAAGGTTATTGGAAATTTTTTAGTGTTTATGTTTCAAGAAATAATAAGGAGATTCATGTTTGAAGACTTATTCCACAAAATATTTGTTTTATTATGTGTTCTCATTGTTTTGTATGTATTGTGTAGTTGTATAAGATAAATGGCATATAAAACTAATTCTCATGGATGCAAGATGCTTTCATTATTATATATTGAATGTGTTTAATGTGATTGGAAAAAATTTCATTGCATTGGTTGTTGTATTGGTCTTAAAAGTATGATATAGACCTATAGCATACACTTTTCCTTACATAATAAAGACATTTTTGAGTCCAAAATCTATGATAGTGGATTGAAAGGCTGAAACTATTACTTGGAAGAGTTGATTGGGTTGAAATATACCTATGAAAGCTTTTGCAGTCCTTTGAAACTATTTTATTTATAATCTAGGGTTTAAGATGTCAGAGAAGTTTGAACCATCCAAAATTAACAAAAACTTTATAGACTAACCTTATTTAAGGTTCTCTAACTGAATATCAAGGTTTCATTCTAGTTTGAACTCTCTATTATTGACTTTTATGAACTGTGGAGTGTTTAGGCTTGAGGAGGTCTAATTGAGAAGGCCTAAAGAAGGAAAGTGGGTCTAGAAGAGGAATAAGGTCTTGAAAATTGACACATAGGAGCGTATTAATAAAGGGTATCTAAAAATATATTAGGTTTCTCCTAACCACCTATAATTTGCCTGTATAATTAATAAAATATGAAAAAAGTATAGTAGAAAGGGTCAAGAACCTAGGGAGAACGCTCAAGAGGACAAGGTTGACACTAATACCAACATACCTCTACATTAGAAAAGTGGTCATTGACATTGGTGCAGTCTTAATCTTGGTAGAAACTTCTTCAAGTTCATCCTCCATGATTTATTCTTCTCTTATATCAATTTCCTTTTGCTTTCTTAATATTTTTTGGTTCATTACACTTTACACATTGTCTAATTTTTTACTTATGTTATTAATTTTTGGATTTTAGTGTCCAAATTACTTCTTAGCTTCAAAACATGTGCATGATAATATTGTATATTATATTTCTCTCCTTGTGCCAACTCTATGACTTCTATCATGAGATATGAATATTTATTTTAATTAGCAAATTCCTCAATAAAACTATCATGAATATAATCCCATGAATTTGTTAAAATTTCATATAATGTCTCAAACCATATAAGTGATGAACCATCTAAAAATGTGTGAAGAAATTATACCCATTATTCCCAACCCAATTATAAATACAAGATATTTTAAATTATTGAATGAATGAAACAACATTTCCATTAGATTGGGATAAAAATATGAATTTTTCCCATCCTCTTTTATCAAAGATAGTTATTCCTTGAAAAACAATCTTCAAATTTTAATTATATATAATTAAAAAAAACTCAAGTGCTTAACGTTGTAACTTTTATGGTAAACTAGCCACAATAATTTACTAAACTAATAATAAAGAGGACATGGTTTTATTTATTTAATTATTTTATTTAGTTTTCCTCTGTTTTTTCCATTTTTTCCATTTCTTTTTCATTTTAATTGAATACTATAATGACCATAGTAAAAACTAAATGACTACAGTAAAAATTAAATTTACCATGGTAAAAAGTAAATTTAATGTGGTAAACACTACTCATTGTATAAACTAAAATTACTATGGTAAAATCTTAATATACCATGGTAAACATGTTTCAAAATAATAATTACAATGACCATGGTGAAACTAAAACTACTATGGTGAACATTATGAGTGGTTAAATGAAATTACCATGGTAAAACTACACAAAATAAATGAAACTCTTATGGTAGGAACAAGGTTACTACAACAATAAGGATTCATTAATAATTGACACATCTTGAACCTCAATCCCTTTCCTTATAATATTAAGGCTTTGCACCTAATCTAAATATACTATAATAATACTCCCCAACCAATATTAGGTACAAATAGTTTTTAGATGGGATAATCCACCAAATATAATCCCCATGTAATTAACTAATTGTATACACACATAATATTCTAAAGACTTATCATAATAATATACTAAATATTTCCAAAATATTTATGACATCATTCTTTTGGAATCATTAAAAATTAAATAATTTTTCACTTGGTACCACTTTGGCACTAGTAGTATAACTACCATGGTAGTAATATTTGTATAAAACCATGTCCATTTACAATAAATGTTTACTTTTTACATTGGACCATCATTTTTAAAATATTTTCTAATGTACTTTTACTATTTCCATGGAATGTTTACTTGTTACTTCACAAAAATCCATGGTATGCACAATTAGTCCTTGGTGGTAATTAAAACTTGTCATAGACATTACTAACAATTAAATTTTAAATTTAATTATTTACAATACAAATAATGAGAACTAAATTCTAGAGGGGAAATTTTAGTGTTGACATGCCTTTAACTTTAACAACATTTTTATGAGTGTTTCTACATTTCAAATCAAATATAAAAATGTGTATCTATGTTGATTCAGAGGTAAAGTTCATGGTAACACGTGTGATTTTCCTATGCATATGTGTTTTAATGGATTTATTTTCTAAGGGAGGTATCAAAAACATAAATTCTCATTGGAGGATAATAACTTGTCTCTTTACTGCATAAAAATCACATTCCAACATTGATTAGTATGCCATCTACCATAGATTCATGTTTTTTATTTAATCAATATGCTCTGAGATGAAATTATATGTATGAATTATGAATGTAAACATTATTTATATTCATTTAAATGACAAACAATATTTTCCTTACTTGAGTCTCAGGTTCACCTAGAGAGCTAGAACTTTCTCATATTAGGAAGGAAGCTATTGAGGTTTTAATGGGTATTATGTATCCCAATTAGGCATGATTATAGGTAGTTAAATTGTTCATATACATTATTATCCATCCTCAACATGGTGGTGATTCTAATTTTTTAGATATGAATCATCAAAGTGAACATATCCAACCACACCTTCAAGTTTGACAACATTTATTGTCAATGATTTTATGTTCCAAATCATTTATAAATATGTGTGTGGGTGGATTATTGTGTTCATGGTAAAATGTGTTAATGTATTTTTCCCATGGAAGTTCTTGGTGCAATTTGTGTATGATCAATGCAACTAGAATTCAAAATTAGATGTGCTTCAGCTAGCTAGGGACTGGTGCAATGACTTGAGTAGGCTTGAAACAATGTTGGAAGGTTGTGTGCAAAAAATGAGGAAGAGTGTTTGAGTGTACTTGCTTGTATTCTTGAATCCTATTGTAAATGAGTTTCAACCCTTATAAATGGAATTATAATGGAATCTTATATGAAAAATAATGATCATGGGTTAAATGAATTTGTATGAAGCTGATAGGGAAAAAGATAAGGAATTAGAAGAATCTGACTATTAGAGGCCAAAGTGAACTTGGACAATAGTGCTAAAAATATGACACCCTAGGTTTTAATGCTCTTATCCTATTTGGGTGATGTTATCCTAAGGGGATGAGATGTAGGGGATGGATTTAGACCTAAAAGGGATACTTATCTTTGAAAGGTTAAATTCCAAAAAGCTTTGAATGACTGGTAATTAGTGAAAGAAGTAGCCTAGAAGGGTTGTGTGAGCCAACAAGAGGACCCATGGATTAGTTGTTTTAGCCAAACTAAAGTTATATTATTTATCATTTTACATGACTACATCACCCCCCATTTATTATAGTGACATTACAAAGTGAAATACTAGGATAAAACAAAATAAGAAGCATACCTAAACTTACCTATAAGGGTGAAACTCATGAAGCTATGTGATGATGGATGTGCATAGAGAGAGAACACTATGAATTATGAATATATAATGAAAACATAAAGTAGATCCATTCTTACTAGATACATTATATCTAAAATAATAACATATAAGAGCTAAGTAAGAGGAAGAAAAGCAAAAAATACACCTCACCAGGTATGCAGACAATACAAAACCTATTGTGATGTTGGAATGTGATGGATGATGTTGAGTGTGTGTTGAATCAAGAGTAATATCATGAATAGAGTTGAGTACTCAATTTGCTATAAAGTGGCTCAAGAATTGAAAAGTTGGCCCTTTAGTCTTATCATTTCCAACTATGTGAATCTAACAAATCATGTGTGTGTTAATCAATGTCTATACTATGTGTCCAACCCCTCTAAATTGGTCACTCAAGAATATAAAGGTTAGCTAGACCTTTGGCTACATCATTGCTCTATGAAGTGAAGCTATAAAATAATACTAGTATATAATAGATGTCATATGAGATGGATAGTAGATCCTATGGATGTGTTATAAATCTAACAATGTGGTGTGGATATCTTGAATGTGTGCTAGAAACTAGGCCACTCTTGGCCATTTCAAAAGATGGAGGATAGGCTTGAATGAAAGCCTCTTTGAAACTGATGCAAAATGCTTATGTGAAATCCAACTCAAGAAATTGAGTACTCATAAATCTAAACTTGTATGAAATTTAACTCAAATATGATGCCAACCACCTATAAATGGAGTAAGGCATGCAACTATTGAGAATGCCTGGAATAAACTAAACTTGAAAAGAAAAGAAGATCAATGTGCTTCACACATTACCCAAAATAAATAATGTCTAGAACATGGATTCTGATCTAGAATTTATGTCAACTATCTAATCTAAAATAAAAATGAGAACAATCATATCGTGCATAATAACCCACTATATCTAAGAAATTTTACTAAAATTATTGAATCTGGCTAATCTAGAAGTGCAAAACAATTTCCCTAAATTAAAATTTTTGCCTATTTATAAAAACCCTTAGTGTTTTCTTGCTAGATAAGAGCACAAAAATTTTGAAACCCCTATGTTTGGCACTAATTCCCATTTTTGGTGCTATTATCTAGTGTGAAAACTAGCTACTGATTTGAAACTATCAATATTTTTCTACTTTAGTTTGATTGATTTGACTACTGAGTGTTCTGAGTGTTTTAAATGTTATAATTTCAACTATTAAGAGTTTTTCTCTCTATTACAAACCCTTGTTTAATTCCCCCTCTTCTAAGGGTAGGAATGATGAACCTACAATGATTACCCTCAGAAGAAGAGAGTCTTGCAAGTGTGTTAAGTTGTATAGATGCAAGATATAACATTGAATATTTGACAAGATATTTCAAGATATAGCAATATTTGAATTGATAGATTTCTAGATCAATAGGGGTATGCCTAGATAGATATAACAATGTAAGATAATGTGCATGATATTAAATTGGACTGGTAATGTTAGATATTAGTTGTTAGTTATTAGTTTTTTAGTAAGCATGAAGGGATGGAGCATGATGTCTATCATGACATCTAAAAAGCAAGATAAATGCATGAATAAAATCATGGCATTGCACATAGTGAGGATAAAATAAGCAAATAATCATATGAAGAAAGAATCAAGAAGCATACAAGGTGGCCAAGGGGCCACATAAACAAGGTACATAGACACATGTCACTCAAACTAGAAGATAAGCATGGAAGATATGTTCAAATTTCACATACACATATAAGTGAATAAGAAAAGTTAGCATGAGGGCCACAAGAAAATAAAAGATTGAAAACAAAGGACATTGGTAGATTTCCTAAGTTACACACATGAATAAAAGTAAAGGACATTGGCAAATGTCCCAAGGCACAAATAGAAGACAAGTAAGAACTGGAAAGTGCAATCACACAAGCTATGCTAAGTAAGGAATGAAAGCAAAATTAAGAACTAGAAGATATAAACAAATCTAACTAATTGAAGAAAATGTGAAAGTATGTAAAACATGTGTAATACAAGACTAGGTATATGCTAATAAATACACAAGTGTTAGGTATTAGTGAAATGTTGATGTAGTAATCTATGTAATCTATAGATTAATATACATCAACATGATAACTCAGAGTTTATAGTGTAGGAATGACATAATTTGGATGGTGTAGTCATGTAGAAGATGCCCCCAGTGGGTATGTATATCAATGTCTATCTTGAATGTAGAAGTAGAATTTCCCCCTTGATGGGTTGAGTGAAGAAATCAAAGAGCTAGATGTCACTGCACACACTCAAAAAAGATAAAGTAAAGCATGGTAGTGTTGATAAATTGACATATAATAATATGAAACAATAAATTTAAGTCCTAGCATGATAGTAGTAATGTAAACATGGATGATGCATATAATCAATAATGTTTTTGGTGTTTTTACAATTTTTTAAATGTTTGTATAATTTAAATTTTTATTTTTTGTATTTTTGAAAATATTTGAACTATGTACAATAAAGAAAGAGAATATATGTCTTACATGAGACCCCCTATCATGGTGTCATATACCAAATAATGGGATCATGCATGATCCTGAGGCATGATAGATTGTCTGATATTATGAAGCTAAAATATATGTACATTATAACTACTCTAAAATATCTAAAGTAGAAACTAAATTTGGGGTCCCCTTATGACTCTAAGAATTGATGTGATTGTAGTGATCTTAGGGACCCATCTAAAAGTACGGGAAGAAACTTTATGAATAGGTACTCTCTCTGTAGTTGTATGAGACTCCAATGTAACTGCTTGAGGTGTATAGCTAAAAGCTATCTAGAATCCTAAAACTATGGGGGTGTATGAACCGTCTGTACTAGTGATGTATGTCATAACTCTATCTGAATCTGAACTAGAAGCTAAACTAAAAATAGAGTGGAAACTAAAATATGTGGAAGAATTGGAACTAGTGACTATACGCTGGTAGATGGCTCTAAAATGGGAAGTAGTGACTAATAAGGAACTCTACCAACTATAATAACCTAATTAGCATGAATTAATTTCACACATTTGTGAACTATAGAAGGTACTATCTTGAGTTTCTGAATCTATGGTCAACCAAATAATATGTCAAAAACTCTTACACTGGGAAATATAATGAATGGTGTGGCCACATATGTAGGACCAACTTGTAATATAATTACTATCTCTCCCAATGAACTCTATATATGCCCACTAAAACCACTGATAATTGTGTCTATTAAAGTGATATTTTTCTCTAAATAACCCAAATGTTGTATAAGTGTAAAAGTGCACATTTTAAGACTAGAACCATAGTCAATGAGTACATTATAAATAGGTTGTTTTGAATATGTGCTCTAATAAATAGTGGATTATAACATGTATTATCCTCAACAATTTCATGATCTAAAAAAGATATCTAAGACCTGACTACAGCTTTGGACTCATACACCCCTATCATACCACTTAAAGGATGTGACTCAACTAAAGGTTATTGGTATGTATGGTGAACACTTGATGTGTCCCCTTGAATTTGTTTAGAATGTTGTGTAAATGGATCGAAAAATATTTTCAAATCCTATGTTGGTTTTCCCTTTGGATGATCATCTAAAGTGCCCAAATCAAGTAGATTATCATCAATCAAATCTTGTATCTTATGTCACAAATAGATGAATCTATTTGTCATATGGCCTAGTACCTTATGAAAATAAAAAAATACAAGTTGATCATATCCCTATGGAAGAGGCTTTGTTGGATCTGCTTCTTGGATAAGAGGGAGGGTGATGATCTTACATTCTAATAATTATTGTAAAACCTTCACTAGAGAAACTTGTAGATTGATAAATGTATGATGAGGAGGTGTTGATAAAACCACATGCTGAGGGGGCTCATAAGCCACATTATTTATTGGTTGATTTTGATTCCTATTATCATTTATTTCAACCTTGTATGGGAATTTATTGTTACTCTTATTAGTTGTGTCTAGGATACTTGAATACTTAAGTTTTCCCATTGAAATTAGATTGACTTCTCTTTATTTGAGTGTATGACATAATTTAGTGAAGGAAGAGAATATTTTGGACATGGTATATTCATGTAACATTGGTAGAAGGCTCTGTTTGAAGATGGCATATAGCTCTTGATCAATGATAGGGCTAGCTAACTTAGCTAGAATAGTCATGTATCTAAGGACATAATCCATGAGAGGCTCATTTGACCTTTGTTTCTATTGTGTAATTTGTGCATATGAAACTTTGCCACCAATGTTGATACTCAAATGTTCTATGAACATGTTTGCTAAAGGATTGAACGTCGTGATCGATTGATTTGATATACTATGAAACCATTGTAAGGCATAATCCTTTAGGCTTCATGAATTTTTTTTGGTAAGTAGCTAGTCATTGGGTACATAATCCAAACATTTTATGTGAAAATATCTCAAATGTGTCTCTAGATCACCCTTACCATCATATAGAGTGAGCTTGGGTTGAACAAATCCTTGTGACAAGGGTGTAGTATCAACATGATGTGCCAATGGTGTATGTAAAAGAGTAAAAGAATCCAAATCTTGCATATGTCTAGTGGTACCTTGCTCAATTTGTTTCACCTTGGATTGAAGAGATTGGATCTCTTACACAAGGGCTGCCACATCAGGAGATAGGGATGTACTAGCTACAACTAGTGGCATAGAAGAAGGTTGGGTTGCTATACAAGGTGGTTGAGACATACTTTCCCCTATAGTGTTATTTGTAACTTGTTGATCTATGGTTTGAGAATATTTCCCATTGGTTAATTTTTATTTTTCTTCTTATAAAATTCTAATCATGTCATCTTACATATATGGATGTTTGGTTAAGAGTTCTCGAAGTTCTTTTCTATCAGTTTCATTAAAATTGGTATATTGAGCCATTGGTAAAGTAGGAAAACAATTTGAAATGTTTTTCAATATGTTTTAATAGGCAATGTGCTAGAAATGGAAATCAATAAATATAAGAAATGCAAATTCCAAAAAATAGTGAATTGGAATTTGTGTAAAAAGGATACTGAGTTGCCAAACATGTAAGGTGATACCTCAAGAAACCAATAGGAACTAGTATATGCAACTATCATTTAATTTGTTTTTTTTCAAATTAGTATAATAATTTGAAATATTTTTTATGAATTTTTATCGTTTATCTTTAAATAATTAGGAAAAAAAATTCTAAAATTAGCAATATATTTTTCCTAGTGGTTTGAAAGTGTTTGTATGCAAATAATACCTAGTAAGTGTAAACTAGGGTTTGGGTGAATTTATTGAAAATATTTAAATTAATTTGTAGTTTATAATTTTTAAATTTAATAAAAATAAATAAAATATTACAAAAAATTATAAATAATTAGGCTTAGGGTTTCTAGGCATTTTGTGCAAAAATTTGAAGTCAGGTTCACTAAATGTTTTATTAATTTTAGAATATTAGAGTTATATTCATAAATAATAAAGGGGTTGAGAAATGTAAATTAGTAAATAAATATGCAATAATTAACCTACTAATTTATGTAAATATAATGTATTTTTTCCTTTTCTAAATATATTAGGAAGTGAGAGATTAGAACATATCTTATTTTGATTGATATGGACTGAGACAAGGTCTGATATTAAAGGAGTATGACTGAGAAATAGTTAGAAACACACCTCTAGAATTAATTTCTTTATTAGATAGGAGTGCCAAAAATAAGACACCCTAAAATCTAGCACTGTAACCCTAATCTAGCTCTATTGTCCTAAGGCTGAAATCTTTTTAGGTTATATTTGGATTGCCTATGTTACCCTATCACTAAAATTTCAAGGTATGAGACTTTGTGGTTCTTGTTGTGTGCCTATTTTAATATTTGAAACCTTTAGGATCTCTTGGTGCTTGAAATTGAATGAAAATTTGGGAAAGAGAGAGAAGGGGTTAGTGTGTAAAGGATATGTTGGATGCACTTCACACCCCATGTGTGGGCATGATGCCTACATACCAATACTCTGAAGAGGGATCAAGCTAATGTAGCTCTCCCATTGAAGTATTTGGTGTAATTTGTGTAGGATATATGAAACTAGAATAAAAAATTGGATGTTCTTCAACTAGCTAGGGACTAGTGTAATGACTTGAGTAGGCTTGAAACAATGTTGGTAGGTTGTGTGTAAAGAATGAGGAAGAGTGCTTGAGTGTAATTTCTTTCATTCTTGAATCTCTCTTGTAAATGAGTGACAACCCTTATAAATGGAATTTTAATTCCCTTTTATAGGAAAACTAATGATCATGGGTTAAATGAATTCATATGAGGTTGATAGGGAAAAAGATAAGGAACCAAAAGAATCTAACCATTAGAGGCCAAAGTGAATATGGAAAACAACACCAAAAATAGGACACCCTGGTCTCTAGT